>JAVJIF010003430.1:0-314580 GCA_038442645.1 Agave tequilana | reverse complement strand
ATTGGGAGATGACACCTAGCTAGCTACAGTGTTCTAAAAATCGGTTTCATTATTCGTGCGGTCCAACACTGAATAATGATTAATCGGATTAATCGGAGATTAATCGGGGATTAATCGTTTTTGAAAATTTTTAATATATTTATTATATTTATAACACAACTACATATGGATATATACAGTTAATTGTTGAAATAACTAAATATTATATAAGACAAATATCTAGATGTAAAGTTATAAACCATGATATGATGAACAAGACAATATGAATAAATAGTAAAAAAGAAGAAGTAAAGAACTTATCTCTTCACATTAGTAATTCAAGATTTCAAATTTTGCAGTATAAATATAAATCAAAGAAATTACTTGCAAAATAAGATAAATAAAAAAATTAGTCAATTTATCAATCAAATTAATGAACTTTAAAGAATGATGGAGAAAGATTGCTATAAGTTAATTTAAAAAATAATCAAAATAATAAAACATAAGTACCACTTTATGCAAAATATATAATAATAAAATATCATAATTCATATACTATTTAATAAATAACAATTCATCTACTATTTAATAAAGATCATTATCAATCATCAACATTACAACATAAACTACTTAGCGATCCAATACACACAAAGTAAAGTTTTTTCAAATAAAAAACATATGAAATACCTAAATGATTAATCGGGGATTAATCGGATTAATCGGGCATTAATTGAAGATTAATGGGGGATTAATCATTTTGGACCCATTAATCGCCGAGCGTATAATCAGAGCGATTATGTAATATTAAGCGGACTGTCACCAAATAGATTAATCGGCCGATTAATCGGCCGATTAATCGGATTTTTAGAATAGTGGCTAGCTATGTGTCTATTCTTCCCCCCTCTCGTTCTCCCCTAGACACCTCTACCATTGTATGTCAATCACATGTTTCTCCCTTGCCATCACATGCTTAGATTTGCCTGCCATGTTAATTAGATTATCATTCTTAATTAGATGAATAATTTAGTATATATAAACTTAAAAAGGAAACTATGTTACACATACATACATACATGCGTACATACACATACATATATACAACTCACTCGATCATGTAGATACAAATATACTCAACCCCACACATGAAACCATAGAAGATTAAAGTAATGTGTATACTTCCGTACACTCAGGTCATCTTATTCATTATAAAAGTTATTTGAATACAAGTGATAACCTTTTATATTTTTCCTCGAAAACTTCCAACGCACAAATTCTTATAGTATAATAATTGTTATTTTCTATAAATTGGTCGAGATTCTCGGGATATTACAGTTGTACTCAAGTCCAGCAACCCAATTGACATTTGGCCAAATAAGACTTCTAGGATATTAACCGACTAAGGGTCTTCTTAATTATATGGGGGATTACAAATTAACCGTAATCATTGGGTAAAATATGCATAAACCCTCCAGACTCTTACTATAGATACTTTGTTGACTCCCAGAAGAAGGTACACTCTGCAAACACTACATTAATTACCAAATCACTGTTGTCGTCAACGAGTCTGACTTAAGCATCAAAATGGTTTAGATTTTGCCCAAGGCCTGGTCTCCCTTACGTTATTCTCCGTCCTTGGAGGTTTTCACCTAACCAGGTTTCAGTTACCCTATTTACTCGATCCACAAACAACCTCATGTTTTTTTGTAGAAATATTAGCGTCGTTTGTGGAGCGACCATGAACACTTGAATCCACCGACGACCACCATGATCTCGTTCTTTAATCCGCCGACAAAATGGCAAAGAGAAACTTCTTACTCATCCTGTTGAACACTTAAGACAAGTTATGTTGCCCCAATGATAACCTCAGGGTGCCTTTGGTTGCATCTGGACACAAACATTTTAACATCTCTTCTTAGTAGAGGCCAGATAGACTTCTTTTCAACCAACACGATTATCTTATTCCTGCCAAAGTGACGTGACCTCTAACTGGGAGGATAGTTTCACTTAGAAGTAGTTTATGGGGTCGACGCTGTAAACAACACATAGGTGGCTGCCCAATATGTGGCATTCTGCACCTCAGTGGAAAGGCTGGCAGTGGGGATAAACCTCGCCGATCTCTGATGGAGAAGGGAATCTCGATGGTTGACTCCCACATCAAAGAGGTGACTGTAACCATGTAGTATAACCTCCGCACTCCTGCACCCCCAACCTCAGGTTTGAGGCACTTCCATACCTGAGGAAGATGACAACCCTCGATGCTTCTTGTCCAAAGTACACCTTGACCTGAGGGTTTCTAATTTCCAAAGATTGAGATGTATGATGTTCAGGATCCAATTTCGGAGGAATAACTCGACGAGCCTGATGTTGCTAAGACAAGGAGAAAGAGAGAGCTCGCGGGAGTTCTCATTCAATGGTTCAATGTCAAGTAACTTGAAAATCAACTATTGTAGAGCAGAGGTGGCTATCACTGCTCTAAACTGGGGAATGTAAGACCCGCACATGATACGATCACTCCCCACCAGCCACCTTTGAAGAATAATTGGTTGCCAGGAAGGAGACTGAACCTTGTCCCCAGGCCAAACAAAGAAAGTTAGGGTGTGATAAGGAAAGGAGAAGGAAGGATTTCTCAGGTCGAGAAATCTACAAGGGAAACCACCTTGGGATCGTGAGCTTTACACACCTCTCAAGTGCCTAGGACGGAAGTTGATGTATGCAAAGAAAAAGAAGGGTATTTGAGTCATCTGTCGAGCATTAAAGCACCTCCAGAGAAGAGGAATAGAAATAAATATTGTGGGTACCATGGTCACCATGGTCACGACATCGAAGAATGTAACCATGTAAAGAATGTCATCGAGAGGCTTATTAAGAGGGGGTATTGTACACGTTTTGATGTGATGACTACTTGGATCCTCACGTGGATGGTTGTTTTCACGATCGCCACCTAGTCTTCTTTGGGCTCATAAGTTTTCCTAGATTGATCGTGTGCATTTTGGATAGATTGCATGTCCTTCCTTCTCGAACAACAAACATGGGTACCCAGATAAGAAGTAGAGCGAATATTAGACAAGGCCTAGTGTAGTATCAATCCTTATGTGTTTTTGATAGTAAGTGATAATTATATTTGAATGATTACCTGCCACCTTCGAGCAGAGGAGAGACCAATATAGTGAACTTATAACTATCTTGGTCTTCCTCTTTGGTGAGTCCCTTCACTTGGCGAGGTGTATATATATGTGTATGTGATGTATAAAACAATGTAGAAAAAAATGCAAAGTATGCAAGTAAATAAAGAAAAGGGAGAGAGAGAGTTAGATTTTTATAGTCTTGGAGTAGCATTGAAACTACTGGAGATGTTGCTCTTGGCTACTCTTTGACTCTCCTCTCTTACTTTGGACGGTTGTCCGAATGGTCACTTTAAATGACTCGAAAATTAGAACTCTTTATAGCACCGTCAGAGACCAAGACAAAAACCAAAAGAATGAGGAATGCTTTGAGAAGATTGTGAAGGCCGATTAGTACTCAAGAAAGAGATTCTTGAGCTGCTGATGATTGATAAGGCCAAAAGGCATCTCTATTTATAAGGGAGGAGAGGAGACAAGCGCATAATTGCTGACCAAATAGGGCGACGTGACCATGGGATAGCCTGTCGCCGGCCACGGGTCGGCCATTTTCTTTCAGCTGGTGGTCTCGGGACGTGTAGTAGATACATGTCCTTGTATTAAATGGGCGATTTATCGATGTGCAGAAAACCAGGGACGTGTGCGACGTGCACGTCCCCGTATTTATTTCTATGGTTATGAACGTGTCAGAAAACCTAGATACGTAGGACATGCACGTCCCGTCCGTTGGGTTTATTATTTTTGTGTAGTCGTGACTTGTTAACAGGCGAACGTGTAAGGCGTATATGTCTGACCTGGAATATTTTGTCAGGAATTTTTGGGTGTCTACAAACACTTAAATCGTTTTGTGGTCCAACCACCTCGTCCTGAGTAGAAAAAGGTAAAGAAGTATGCAAGTTCGAGCAATGAGAATCTCGCCCTGAAGGCCTCACAAATCGTACATGTGTTGATGGAAGAGGATAGGTATTTCACACGTGGAGGAAAGGCGTATGCTCGAACTGTCATTGTGCTGAAGTCTCGAGGAAAAGTTTCAAGATGGGAACCCCATCACCTTCTCCGATGATTTAGAAGAGAGAGTATTTCCACGATGTTATGGCTACTACAACGATCATCGGGAATGTCAAAAGTTCACTATATGCTCATACGAGGAGCTCGTGTGACATCTTGTTCATGTCAGCTTTTGAGCAAATGGGAATCAGGCTTAGAAAGCTCGAGGTTGCCATTGGTGGCCCCTTTCTCAGCTTCACGGTGCATTCAACTTCTCTACAAGGACGATCACTCTGTCAATCACCATCGGGGATGGACTGTACTAAAGAAGTTCCTGGTGGTGAAGGTCGGGCTGCATATAGTGGCATCATAGGCCGAACTTCCTTCAATGCAATAGAAGCCATGGTTTCAACTTACCGTAGATAGTGAAATTCTTGTGCTTTGTGATCAAAAGCAATCTCGAGCTATTTATTGTGTGGGACACGCATAACGTGATCATAAGCAATCTCGAGCTTTTTATCTAGTCTCGACGAGGATCTTATTGTGATAGAAAGTTTGGAATTAAAGCTCTGGCGAACAAGAAGAGTTACAGAACAAAGGCTCACGGTCAGTTGGGGAAGTGGAAGTTGTCCTAATCTCGACAGATGAAAAGAGGCATGTGAAACATTGGTCTGGGTCCACACTGATAGACCTGGAAAGAGCAAGCATTTTGGAGTTCAAGAAAAATATCAATGCCTTTCCATGACTAGCTACGAATATGCCCCCTGTTGATCCGAAGTAATTGCTCACAAGCTTAAGTTAGATCTCATGGCAAAGCCCGTGAGACAGATGAAGCGGAACATCGGTTCAGCAAAAAAGGTCATGCATCACAGAAGTCGAAAAACTCCTCGAAGCCGCGCTTTATTTCGTGAAATCGACTACCCGAAGTGGCTAGCTAACATCGTCCTAGTCCAGAAGGCAAATAAGAATGGAGGATGTGTGTGAACTTCATCAACCTCAGCAAAGTGTGCCTTAAGACGACAACTCCCTCTCGAGGATTGACCAACAAGTTACAATGCTTATGGGCACGAACTCTTGAGCTTGATGGACTCTTTCTCGGGAACCAAATTCGTATGGCTCATAAAGATGAAGAGAAGACGTCCTTCATAAAAGACGAAGATGCCATTTGGGTTGAAAATAGTAGGTGTGACCTTCCTACGCATGGTCAACATAGTGTTCAAGGACCGGCTCGGGAGGAATTTGGAAGCCTCCACAGATGATATGCTTGTGAAATAACCCAAAGCAAAGCAACATGTGAAAGACCTTGAGTAAACATTCTTGGTTTTAAGGAAGTTCAAGCTGAAGCTCAACCCCGTGAAATATGTTTTTGGAGTCACCTCGGGAAGTTCTTGAGCTTTCTCATAACCAACCGAGGAATAGAGGCGAACCCTGCAAAGATACGAGTTATAGCTGATATGAGCAAATCTGGAACTATTCAGGATATTCGTTGGTTGAATGACCAGGTAGCCGCAATTTGCCGCTTCCTCGCCAAATCAGTAGAAAAGTTTGTACCATTTTTCAAAGTCCTTCGGGGCGCAAATGAAGAGTTAGACGAAGACACGAGAAAGCTAAATAAGTGGATTGACGACTGTAGCTGAGCTTTTGAGCAACCTAGCGAATTTCTTTGAGCTCCATTGTTGCTTACACGTCTAGAGGAAGGAGAGGTTGTGAATTTATATCTCATGATTTTGAGGTTTGTAAGCTCAATGCTGATTTGGCCGAACAAGGAAGGGCAGAAGCTATGCAAGCCGAATAATATAGGGGCTAAGCTCAACTACATCCAAATAGAAAAGTCAGCCTGTGCTGAGGTGATCATGGTACGAAAGCTTCAACCACATGTCCAAGCTCATAGTATTGAAGTTCTCACGATCAACCCCTGGAGAGAATTTTAAAGCGACTTGATTGGTCTAGAAGAATTGCTTAATTGGCTAGTGGAGTTGGGGAGTTCGACATCCACTACCTATCTTGGCCATCCGTCAAAGTGCAAGCATTAGCCAACTTTATCGTGGAATGCACGATTAACGAGGAAGAAAAGCCATTAGAGCAACAAAATTGAAAAACCTTTCGGGCACCTAAAGAAAATGAACTCGATCTTTGGAGACTTCATGTGGACGGGTCTTCCAATGAGCTAAGAAGTGGTGCATACATTGTGGTAGATAGCCCGGATGTGGTGATAATCAAATATGCCCTGAAGTTCTAGTTCAAGACGTCAAACAATAAGGGGATATGTGGCAGTGATTTGTGGACCCTACATCGCGATGAGGGCGGGCGAGAGGTCTTGAGCTGGCGAGTCAAATAAGTGGAGAATACAAGGCCAAGGAAGAAGAGATGAAGTAATACCTCAGCATTACATTAAAACTGATGAGCTCATTCAAAAAAGCGGAGGTTCATTAATCCCACAATGAAAAAATCCCGTGCAAATGGAATTTCAAAGCTTGCATCTGCTGCCACTCCCGATGTAGGAAAGACGGTCTATATTGAAAGGTTGATGTGGGCAGCACGGGGGAAGAATAGGTCATGGAGGTGGAAACAAGACAGTGTTGGATGGACCCAGGCTTTCTACAGGACAATCAACAATTCTAAAAGAACGACGAACGCGAGATGTAGAACGTCTCTCTTGAAAATTTAATTAGGATGGTGAAAATTGCTCAAAAAAGCATTGACCAAGTCTGATATTTATCCCTACTTGAACATTGGCCACTAAGGTTCTTCATGGGGATACTATTGGCCGACATTTTTGTGGACGCCTGAGAATTCTCATAGAAGTGTGAGGCCTGCCAGCATTATGGTAAAGTCAATAAGGCTTTGGCAGTTTCGTGCCCTTTATCCAATGGGGGATGGATCTCCACATGCCATTCACCACGACCACGGAGCGAAGAAAATTACTCTTTATGGCTGTGATTTTTGGACAGTCGACAATGGCCATAGACTATTTCACAATATGGTTAGAGACAGAATCAATGGCCAACAAGACGTGGAAGAACATCACAACTTTGTTTGGAGACCTATAATACGTCACTTTGGAGTACCTCGGGTCATCATCACGAATAATGGACCATATTTTGACTGCGAGGGATTCAAAGATTTTTCGATCAATGGGACATTTATGCTTTGTGTTTGTTGCACTCTCCTAGACAACATCCTTGCAGCATTGATGAAATGCCTTTTAAGCTAGTCTATGGCACCAGTGAACCCCACACGAGCATTCTCGAGTTTAAATACCTAAACGATTATCTCGGTCGCGAGGTTGAGTGCCTACAAACATGAAAGAACATCGGAAGTTGGGAATAGCGACCTACAACTTGACAAAATTGAATAAAGGGGATACTCGGAAGATTGAGCTTCAAGGTAAGAACCTCGATCATCATCTCTATCAAGCCTAGTCAATCCACAAGCATATAAACATTTGGACCCACCCTCAGACTAAGGCTAAGTCATTTGCGTCTAAAGGAAGGGTGGGGAGAACACCCGAACTTTAGACACCATGGCTCCACTGAGGTTCCAGTCGAACCTCTTAATGAAATCCGCATGGGAACAATAGATTTCCCCTTGTCTTTCCTCGGTCGCTTGAAAGAACCAAGGTCAGCGTCATGAGTCTTCCTTTTGCCGGTCGAAGGAGCCTTGTCCTCATCGGAGGCACCATCTCGTCCTTGCGCAGGCTGAAGAACTCCTGCATATGTGGATGAGTATAGGGATCTCGGACCCTTCAAGTCACAACCTTTGTAGCTCTGACGTGGTCGGCATGCCCTTCTTTAAACCCGCCCAGCAGGCGAACCCGCAGAGGGTTACAGGCTTGTTGATCCCCACAGGAGCCTGTGGGACTCTTTCTTCTTGCTCTCCTAAGGAGTTGGCTTCATCTTTTCCTATCTTGCCCTTTGCCTTTATTGACGCCTTGTTGGGGTTTGCTTGAGGATTGGGTGCTCATGTTACCTGAAGGAAACAAGAAATGAAAGTTAGAGGAAAACAGTTTAAAATCAAGCACAAGGACACATACCCTCAAGCTTGGCCCGCTAAGTCTTGCCTGACAAACACCTAGAGGGGGTGAATAGGTGTAAATGCTAATCTAACAATCTTTTTAAAACAATATGAATGAATGATGCAACAATCTCCCAAAACAAGACTAGAAACCGAATACCCGGTGAAGGGCTCTGAACTCCTTCCTCCCGATTCCTCTAGATAAGAGTTAGAGGTGCGTATTGCAATCTTGTTGTATGAGAATTGATCGACAAGTTAGCAAGAAATGAATTTGAAGCAATAGTGAAGTGCACACAAGATATATCACAAGAAATGAGAGCAATAACACAAGCTAAAAGTAAAGAGCAATAGAGAGCAAGAACAAAGCAATCGCAAACACAAAGTACTTGTTTCGAGGTTCGAGCCGCCGCTCTACTCCCCGCCTTCACCGCCGTGAAGGGTTTCCACTATCCACCGAGGTCTTTACAAGGTCTACCGAAGACCGGAGTACCGAACTCCACCACTTACAATCCTCTACCGAAGAGGTATCTCAACAAGAAGGAACAAGTAACCAAGTGATCACCAAAGGATCACAAACTTCTTACAATACTTTCTCTTTACAACTTCCTTATAGAATGAGGAGGGAATTTTTGGCTCTAGAAGTGTAGTGAGAAAAACAAACTCAGTTGTAAATGAAAATTGCTTGCAAACACAACTGAAAAACAATAGCCAAGAGAGCACTAGAGAATTGAGAGCTTTGAAAACTTTTCTTTCTTTTTCAAACTTGAAAACTAGGTATTTTTCTTGGTATTTTTGCAAGAGACCAACCCTCTCTATTTATAGGAGAGGAGGGGATTAAAACATGATTTAATTAAGTTTATATGGTCCAAAATAAGTTCCCAAAAGATCAGAAAACTCTGCCAAACAAAAAGTAACAAAAACAGTTTTTCAGAAAATCACCAAAGAGGAAAGAGCCGTTGGGGCTCCAGGCAGGCTGTCGGTCGACCGACCCGGTCGACCGGCAGCCCATCTGGCAGATAGCCGTTGGGCTCGGTCGACCGGTCGGTCGACCGGCCGCAAAGGGCAAACACAGTTTTGAACTGGCGGTCGACCGACCTGGTCGACCGACAAAAACAGAGAGCAAGCTGTTTTAGGTCGGTCGACCGGTCGGTCGACCGAAGACGTGCACAAGCGTGCACGTCTTGGACACAGTACGCGGTCGATCGGGGCGGTCGACCGTCCTGGCCTGGATAGGTCCGGTCGACCGGCCCGGTCGACCGCCAGGCCTGAAACAGATTTTGATATGGGATTTTTTCTGGACTTGGGAAATTTTCAAAATATTTTTGTAGGGATATATGGCTAAGTATCATGCTGGAAAGATAGATATACATGATATAAACATGATATAAATTTTTGTAAAAATTTGAGTCATGTATATTTATCAAGACATGAACTTAAACAAATACCAAAAATAAAAACTGTATTTTGAAAACATATGTGTGTTCTAGAGCCAATTTTTCACAACCTCAAACTTTAATAAAATAACTCTTACATAGGTTCTAGGTGGCTACAAAGTCTTCAAGTGGGCTTCTCCATATGATCTTGCATAGCTTGATTTTTGAGCCCGAAATGAACCAACTTGAGTCAAACAACCTTCCTTTAGGGAAGAAAACTCCATGAATCCTTAGAACCCTGAAACACACTTAAACAATAACATGATTAGTACAAATAACTATATATGTTTTGTAATCATCAAAACTCAATAAAACGGGTGATTGTAACCTTGGGCCAACAATCTCCCTCTTTTTGATGATGACAAAACATATAAGTTATTTTATAAAATAAGGGAAAGGAGCTTGGAAACTCCCCCTCAATTATGCTATGTATATATAAATGAAGACATATACATACAAAACTTAATGCATAAAAACAAACTAAAACTCAAAATGCATTCAACTAAACCTTTTCTCCCCCTTTTTGTCATACATCAAAAAGGGTAAACATAGTTAAAAAATGTTTTCTTCAAGAATCCAAAATACAAACATTCAACTCACGACAAATAAAGGAAAATCTAGCATAAGGTTTTGTAAAAATATCTGCAAGTTGAAAATCGGTAGAAACATAATCAATGTCAATATCACCTTTCTCATAATGATCTCTAAGAAAGTGATGCCGAATGTCAATGTGCTTAGTTTTACTATGTTGATTTGCGTTTTTAGTCATATGAATAGTATTAGTATTATCACAAAATATTTTAATATGATCAAAATGCAAATCATAGTCAAGGAGAGTATGTTTCATCCAAAGAACTTGTGCACAACAAGCTCCGGCCGCAACATACTCCGCCTCGGCGGTTGAAAGGGCTACCGAATTTTACTTTTGGAAGACCAAGAAACAAGACAATTATCAAGAAATTGACATGTTCCACTTGTACTCTTCCTATCTACCCTACAACCCGCATAGTCGGCATCCGAAAAACTCTTCATATCAAATTGTCCGGTTTTCAGATACCACAAACCCATTTCAATTGTGCCCTTAAGGTATCTAATAATGCGTTTTACCGCAACTAAATGGGACTCTTTAGGACACGATTGAAAACGAGCACAAAGACAAACCGAAAACATAATATCCGGCCTACTAGCCGTTAAATACAACAAGCTATCAATCATGCTACGATAAAGCTTAATGTCTACACTTTTACCTTGTTCATCTTGTCAGCTTGGTGGTTGTTGCCATGGGAGTGTTACTTGTTCTAGCTCCTTCAAGCCCGAATCTCTTGATAAGTTCCTTTGTGTACTTGGCTTGATTGATGAAGATCCCATCCTTTTCTTTGCTTGATTTGGAGACCAAGAAATAGTTGAGCTCACCCATCATAGTCATCTCGAATTCTTCCTTCATGCATGATTCAAAAGCTTGGCAAAGGGTTTCATTAGTAGAACCAAAAATGATATCATCCACATAAATTTGAACAATAAGAATATCATTTTCAACATGTTTTATAAATAAAGTAGTATCTATTTTTCCTTTCTTAAACCATTTGAAATTAGAAATGAAGAAAGCCTTTCATACCAAGCCCTAGGGGCTTGTTTTAAACCATAAAGAGCTTTGTCAAGTTTGAAAATAAAATCCGGATGTGTAGGATCAACAAACCGGGGGTTGTTCAACATACACCTCCTCTTCAATAAATCCATTTAAGAAAGCACTTTTAACATCCATTTGAAAAAGCTTAAAATCTTTATATAATGCAAATGCAAATGTCATCCGTATGGCTTCAAGCCGTGCTACGGGTGCAAAGGTTTCATCAAAATCGATACCTTCGATTTGAGTGTAACCTTGAGTAACTAACCTAGCTTTATTCCTACAACGTTACCCGACTCATCTAACTTGTTCTTAAAGATCCACTTAGTACCAATTGTTGTCTATCGTGGGGCCTAGGAACAAGGTGCCAAAATTGGTTGCGCTCAAATTGATTGAGTTCCTCTTGCATGGCTAGCAACCATATGAGTCGGCCTCGGCTTCAAGGACGCTTTTGGGTTCAAAGTGAGAAATAAAAGCATAGTGTCCACAAAATCTTGAAATTTAGAACGAGTAGTTACCCCTTGAGATACTTCACCTATAACAAGGTCCTTGGGATGATGTGGATTGTATCTCCAATCCTTTGAAAGTTGTTGAGTGGGCTCTACAACATCTCCTTGAATTTCATTTCCTTGAGCCTCACCTTCTTTAGCTTCATTTCCTTCATCATCCTTTGGCATGCTTGCAATTGTAGGTGAATCCTTCAAAGTAATTCTCTCCATGTCTTCATGTAAAGAATCTATTTCTACAACATTCTTAACAAACATATTAGATTCCTCAAATTTTACATGTATAGATTCCTCAATAGTCAAAGATGACTTGTTGAAGACTCTATACGCTTTACTAGTATTTGAGTATCCAACAAAAATTGCTTCATAAGATCTAGCATCAAATTTACTAAGTTATCTTTTTTATTTAAAACAAAACATTTGCATCCAAAACTTTAAAGTATGAACATTTGGCTTTCTAGAATAATAAATCTCAAAAGATGTTTTTGAAGTATTTTTGCATAAGAAAACTCTATTTGATATGTAGCAAGATGTATTAACGGCCTCGGCCCATAGATAATGAGGGAGACCATATTCACTAATCATTATCCTAGCCATCTCTTGTAATGTCCGATTTTTCCGTTCAACTACTCCATTTTGTTGTGGAGTTCTAGGACAAGATAGTTCATGCTTAATTCCATATTCTTCACAAAAAGTGATAAAGGGTAGGTTAATGAATTCACCACCTCTATCACTTCTTATTCTTAAATTGAAGAATCATTTTCCTTTTCAACTCTTTTCTTAAAGGCTTGAAATGTGAAAAGGCTTGATTTTTGTGCTCTAAGAAGAAAACCTATGTAAAACGCGAAAAATCATCAACCAAAACAAATGCAAAACGATTCCCACTTATACTTTTGGTTTGAGTAGGACCAAACAAATCCATATGGATCAACTCCAAGGGACGTGATGTCATGATATCCTTGATTGACTTGAAAGAGGACTTGGTTTGTTTCCCAAGTTGGCACGCGTCGTAAACGCGGTCCTTTTCAAAGTTCAAGCAAGGAATACCCTTCACCATTTCCTTGTTGTTTAATCTAGATAGATGGTTAAAAGAAATGTGGCCTAATCTTCTATGCCACAACCAAGAGTCATCATCGAGGGCTTTTAAACAAGTAGCATTACAAGACATATTAGACAAGTCAATCATGTATATTTTCTTTCACGAAAACCGGAAATATACATGTGTTAGATTGTCTATCAAAACTCTACAAGCTATGTTATCAAAAACAACATCAAAATCTTTGTCACAAAGTTGACTAACACTCAAGAGATTATGCTTGAGGTCATCAACTAAAACAACATTTTCTATTAAAGGGGATGTACCAAGTTTAACATTACCAATACCGATGATTTTTCCTTTGGCATCATCTCCGAAGGTGACGGAGCCACCTTCATGGTATCTTGATAGGGTTGCAAAGTTGTTGATATCCCAAGTCATGTGCCTTGAGCAACCACTATCAAGATACCACAACCCTCTACGTCGTTGGGCCTTGGAAGGTACCTACATTATTTAGCAAAATTGTTGACTTTGGTACCCAAATTTTCTTGGGTCCTTGAAAGTTAGTGTTGCGAACCCAAACATTATGATGTGAAGCATTAATTTATCATAGCAAAACTTAACTAAGTGACCTTTATGGCCACAATATGTGCATGAAAATACTTTCCCATACATGAATGCATGATGTGTGTGTGGGGGGTGAGCATGTTTGGGGGGTTTGGCATGATGTAGAGGTTGTGATGTATGAACATGAGCATGAGCATGAATAGCATGTGATTGTTTTTTTAGAGGCTTGTTTCTTAGGAAACATAGCCTCAAGTCTATTCTTATCAATTCACACTTTTTCAAAACTACTCCTAATGAATCAATTTTTTCTTTTAGCATGGTATTTCATTTTTATCAACTTGTGGAAACTTACCTTTGCAAGAAATCTTATAGTTATCAAAATCTTTTTGGGTGGAAACTAAAGTAGAGAATAATTCATCTTTTTCTTTAGTAAGAGTAAAAACTTGGTGATTAAGAGACTCATTTTCTTTTTTATTTTCAAATATTTTTTCTTAAGAAAATCATAATTATGTGAGAGTTCCTCAAATGCTTCTCCTAATTTATCCATGGAAAACTCATCATCAAAGAAGAGGTGTTAGGGGTTACCTTGCTTGTGCTTTCATTAGCCATGAAGCACATGTTGGCGGTGTCAACTTCCTCCTCGGATTTGCTTTCGGAATCCCATGTAGCCTTCAATGCTTTCTTCTTGTAAGGCTTCTTGGAGGTGGAGGGCTTGACTTTATCCGGGCATTCCGCAACAATATGACCCGATCTTTGGCAATTGAAGCAAATAATTTTCTTCTCTTCTTTGCCTTGCCATCTCCTCCTCCTATTTTGGAACTTTGCCTTGTTATACATCCTCCGAACGTTCTTTACAAAAGTGAGAGCTCCTCATCATCTTCTTCCTCATCGTCTTCGTCGGAGTATGAGGATTGACTCTTGAAGGCAATAGCTTTCTTTTTGGATGGAGCCATTTCTTCTCTTGCCTTTCTCTCCATCTCATGGGTTTTGAGGTTCCCAATGAGACCTATAAGGTCCATCTCCTCCTTGTCATTGAGTTCCTTCAAGGTAGTAGCTTTGACTTCCCAAGGAGGAAGAGCCCGGATGATCTTCCTTACTCTTTGGTCGTTGTCAATAGCATCACCTAGAGAAGAAAGTCCATTAGTGATCTTTGTAAATCTTGTAACCATATCATCTATGGTTTCATTATCATGCATAGAGAAATTCTCATATTGGGAACGAAGAAGGTCTATTTTAGCCCTCTTCACTTGTGAGGTTCCCTCATGAGTAACAAGCAAGTGAGTCCAAATTTCATGTGCGGATTTGCAATGAATTACTCTAGCAATATCATCATCATTAAGTGCTTGGAGTAATGCATAGTGTGCCCTAGAGTTAGCATCAAATTCTTTGGTCTCAATTTCGGACCAAGTGGACTCATCACCGGTGGGTGCACTAAATGGTTTGGTCACCGCATTTGCAACCCGGCTTCCTAGGGATTGCAAGAAACGGTCATCTTAACCTTCCATATGGGAAAGTTAAGGCCATCAAACTTTGGGGGGGTCTTAATTCCATCGGCCATTTTAACTAAGTGAGTGAATATGAAAAATGAATATGGTGATTAGCAAATAAAGGATCTCTTTAAGGTTGTTAAGCCAAGAGCCTAGAGACCAAAGCTCTGATACCAATTGAAAAACACCTAGAGGGGGGGGTGAATAGGTGTAAATGCTAATCTAACAATCTTTTTAAAACAAGTATGAATGAATGATGCAACGATCTCCCAAAACAAGGCTAGAAGCCGAATACCCGGTGAAGGGCTCTGAACTCCTTCCTCCTGATTCCTCTAGATAAGAGTTAGAGGTGCGTATTGCAATCTTGTTGTATGAGAATTGATCGACAAGTTAGCAAGAAACGAATTTGAAGCAATAGTGAAGTGCACACAAGATATATCACAAGAAATGAGAGCAATAACACAAGCTAAAAGTAAAGAGCAATAGAGAGCAAGAACAAAAGCAATCGTAAACACAAAGTATTTGTTTCGAGGTTCGAGCCACCGCTCTACTCCCCGCCTTCACCGCCGTGAAGGGTTTCCACTATCCACCGAGGTCTTTACAAGGTCTACCGAAGACCGGAGTACCGAACTCCACCACTTACAATCCTCTACCGAAGAGGTATCTCAACAAGAAGGAACAAGTAACCAAGTGATCACCAAAAGGATCACAAACTTCTTACAACACTTTCTCTTTACAACTTCCTTATAGAATGAGGAATTTTTGGCTCTAGAAGTGTAGTGAGAAAAACAAACTCAGTTGTAAATGAAAATTGCTTGCAAACACAACTGAAAAACAATAGCCAAGAGAGCACTAGAGAATTGAGAGCTTTGAAAACTTTTCTTTCTTTTTCAAACTTGAAAACTAGGTATTTTTCTTAGTATTTTTGCAAGAGACCAACCCTCTCTATTTATAGGGAGAGGAGGGGATTAAAACATGATTTAATTAAGTTTATATGGTCCAAAATAAGTCCCCAAAAGATCAGAAAACTCTGCCAAACAAAAAGTAACAAAAACAGTTTTTCAGAAAATCACCAAAGACGCTCCAGGCAGGCTGTCGGTCGACCGGCCTGGTCGACCGGCAGCCCATCTGGCAGATAGCCGTAGGCTCGGTCGACCGGTCGGTCGACCGGTCGGTCGACCGGCCGCAAAGGGCAAACACAGTTTTGAACTGGCGGTCGACCGGCCCGGTCGACCGACAAAAAACAGAGAACAAGCTGTTTTAGGTCGGTCGACCGGTCGGTCGACCGACAGACGTGCATAAGCGTGCACGTCCTGGACACAGTACGCGATCGACCGGGGCGGTCGACCGTCCTGGCCTGGAATAGGTCCGGTCGACCGGCCCGGTCGACCGCCAGGCCTGAAACAGATTTTGATATGGGATTTTTTCTAGACTTGGGAAATTTTTCAAAATATTTTTGTAGGGATATATGGCTAAGTATCATGCTGGAAAGATAGATATACATGATATAAACATGATATAAAATTTTGTAAAAATTTGAGTCATGTATATTTATCAAGACATGAACTTAAACAAATACCAAAAAATAAAAACTGTATTTTGAAAACATGTGTGTGTTCTAGAGCCAATTTTTCACAACCTCAAATTTTAACAAAATAACTCTTACATAGGTTCTAGGTGACTACAAAGTCTTCAAGTGGGCTTCTCCATATGATCTTGCATAGCTTGATTTTTGAGCCCGAAATGAACCAACTTGAGTCAAACAACCTTCCTTTAGGGAAGAAAACTTCATGAATCCTTAGAACCCTGAAACACACTTAAACAATAAAAATGATTAGTACAAATAACTATATATGTTTTGTAATCATCAAAACTCAATAAAACGGGTATTTGTAACCTTGGGCCAACATTGCCCCCATCAAAGCCTCTTCTCTCAGCTCGTAATTAATCAACCTCTCCCAGCGAGGTCGAGATTCGGGAAGCCAAGCTCTGTCATCTCCTTTACTGTCAGTTAGGGAAGGAATGAAAAAAGTCACTGAAGAGGCCTCACTTGACCGGGAATTTAAACTCTTTGGGACCTTTGACAAACACATAGTAGTTCTTTCAACCCTGTTTGGAAGTACGCAGATCGAGGATGAGCTTGTTCTTATACCGAGCTGTCATATAAGTCTAGATGAGCCTGGTGTGTATCTTCTTTTTGGAAAAAAAAATACCAGATGAGATTCAAGGTTGGCATGACCTTGTATATTTTGCACTAAGTGATCGAAAGCCACCATGGCCTTAATCTTGTCGGGAGCAAATTAATAGATGGGGATTTCAACAGCCGCCATCACTTTGATGATGAGGGGATGAAGGGGGGAACATATACCTTAAGCAAGACGGTTGTAATAAATCCCGACCTCATTTGGGTCGGGGAAACATACCAGCTTAGGCCTAGTTTGGCAACTTGGTTTTGAAAACCATAGCGTCATTCAAGTTAAAATGACACCATGATTTGTATGCATACAACCATGGTTTTGCTAAATTTTGTGGCATGTTTGGCAACCAAAGTAAAAAATTAAGTTAGAAATTATTTCAACAAGTTCATCTGACTTTGCGATCTCCGAACACTTCTCAAGGTATAGGCTGGATATTTGATTCAGGTAGTACGGTTCATGTATGTTCCCAAAAAGAGCTGTTCTCATTGCTATGCCTGCCTCCGTAGCTTGCCCCTTCTGCTTCAACCACTCTTGCTAATACTTGCAGTCTTTCTTCCAATGGCCTTTTCTGTGAAAAAAGTGAGACGTTTTTGACGAGCCCGGATCTTTCTTTTCTTCTCCTCTTCCCGTAATCACCAAACCTGATCATGTTTGCTCCTCTTAATTTGGCATTTTTCTATTCTCATTAGAGAAGAGAGCTGACGTGACTTCTCCAAGATGAGAGTTTTCTTACTGTAGAGCATGGTGGTGATGATGTGATCATATGACTCTAGAAGCGAACTTAGAAGTATCAACACCTTGTCCTCCTTGTCGATCTTGACATCAACAGTTAGAAGTCACAGATGAACTTGTTGAAGAAGTTTAGATACTCCAACACCGCTATCCCTTCATTCATACGTAGTCTATATAGTTGTTTCTTGAGATACAGCTTGTTGAAGAGGCTTTTCGTCATATACAACTTTTCTAGCCTTGACCACAATCCTATAGCCGATTCTTTATCCGTCACATTGTACATTACCTCGTCTGCGAGACATAGTTGAATCGTGCTTGCTGCCTTTAGATCCATCTCCTCCAAACCCTCATTTGACGTACATGTAGGTTTTACTAACTTACTCTGCAAGGTCTCATGAAGACCTTGTTGCACCAGCAACACCTTCACTTTCTTTTGCCATAAGGTAAAGTTTTCTTTGCCATTGAACTTCTCGACCTCGAACTTTGTCGTAGAACTTCCTATCTTCGACATATCGCCATTCGTTAACTTTTAGCTTTGATACCAATTATTGTGTCGAAATTGATATGCTATGATACCAATTGTTACTCTCAGGATCGACATTTGCGAAACTTAGCAATATGATCAGTACTTACAAAAGAAAACTATTGTAAAGCAAATTGGCAATTCCTAGAAAAGAGCAATAAGCAAAAACACGAGGATTTAACATAGTTCGGCCCAAACTTGGACTACGTCCGCGGGAAGAGAACTTGAGAGAGCTTTATTAATAACTTGGGACAAAGAGATCTAACCTTCCTCTTGATGCAACAAGAATATTTACTTTTCTTCATAATCTAGACTTAGATTACAAGAGTATTACTTTATCTCTATGCACCTTCATCTTGCTCCTCTCTTTACTCGGCTTCCTTCTGATCTCTTTGGTGTTCTCCACCTTTTTTTCTTGAGATCAGCTTGATCGAGACAATTACAATGCCTGATAATAAACTCTATTTATAGGATTGTGGCGCCCCGATCCCGCGGGTACGGAGATGTCACTGCGACGTATATACGCAGGTCAGAAGTACCCCCACGTATATACGCTAAGCATCAGTACATGCGAGAATCAGAATGCGGAAGCACAGTGGTAATATACATCCCAATAGAAAAGTACAAGTACATGGTTATCACAGAGAGTGATGCAATATTACAGGAATATTACATCACCAGAAAATATAAAAGTACAATACATAAAGAGATATACAAAAGCTGAGAGGTGCTCATGAGTAGCAAGAGGCCTCAGGAGCCAAACAGGAGAGGAACTGGGAGAAAGAACCATGGCGAGATCCAAGGTTCTGCTACACTCCATTCGTTACGGAAGGATCCGCTGCGCACTCTGATCAGCTACAGTAAGGTCACCAAGGTCCAGACTCCAGGATCTGAACATGAGAATCCAGAGTTGTCAGATGCAACCCACGAGTACATATGATAAAGCCAAATGGCGTGCATAATAGGCACACATGTACATGATCAAGTGATGTGGTCCAGGCATGCTGGTACAAGAAATAACAACATAAGGGAAATTAAAGGAACGACAATAAATCATGTGTATCGATGAATATGAAACTGAAAACATGCATAGAAGACAGTATAAAGAGCATAAGTACATATAAACATGCGGCGAATAGGTTAAACATATGATAAATACAAGTATGGACAAAACTAATTGTACAAGCTCAGATTATGGATTCATGGGACTGATACGTCAAAGGGATAATCCAAACAAGGAAACCCTCATCTATATACCACATATCTCATGTCACCATCGTCTGAGTTTCTACAACTTGTGTTGCCCTAAGAGTAACAGAACTATAGTGTGTCTGGAGTAATCATCATATGTCATAAAGTAGGGTGTCAACTTAGAGCATAACATTATAATTGAAGAATATAAAGGTGTTGTATTTTAATTTATCCAATAATAATAATCAGTACCGTTTGATATTTCAATCGCCTCCCTACCAGCGCCTCACATCACCGATAGTCCATACTAGAGTTCGCACTCTGTAGAACTTACCTGGGTCTGATATGTGAGTACCAGGATCCGAATAAAGGAGAAACCAAATATCATACGTTCCTAATATTATTACTGTTTGGGTGTTACATTCTTATGTTATTCTTGTCCCTTTTCCACCGACGTCCCACAACACCGACAGTTCACACTGGAGCCCGCACTTCCAGTAGAACTCATCCGAACTCCGATATAAGGTACCATTATTCGAATAGGGGAGAGACCAAATAACATATGCTCATGGCGTTATCATCATACAGGTATGTATGGGTGTTAATATGCACTGAGAATGCTTATCACGCTAACACCAGGCGGCACAGGAGGAGGGAGAAAGTAGCCCCACAGATTCAAGAGGTGGCCCCCACAGATTCAAGAGGTGGTCCCCACCACGTGTGTGGTGTGGCACTTTGCTCTGAGGGTTGATTCAGGAGATAGCCCCACAGATTCAAGAGGTGGCCCCCCACCACGTGTGTGGTGTGGCACTTTGCTCTGTGTGGCACTTTACTTTGTGTGGGGAATAGATTCTAGAGGTGGCCCTTACGGATTCAAGAGGTGGCCCCTACCACGTGTGTTGTGGCACTTTGTTCCGTGTGGCACTTAGTTCCATTCAGGATCCGCCGGATGCTAGCACGATTGTGGGATACATCCTTGTCATCCCGACACCAGGCATGCTCTGCCGGACGCCGGTCTGACTGTGCTACTAACAAGAGTAACAGTGCAGGGGACATGAGTACAGAGAATACAGGATTTCAAGAGTACAGGCGTATAATATCAGAAGTCTCCCTATTGCAGGGGTTCAGGAATACAGGAGTACCAAATGTCTGGTAACAGTATAATAATCATGCCAAATCCCAGTAAAAGTATTAATCATGAATATGCAATATAATATAGGTGCCAGGTATAACAGTAACCAGTCAGGTGTCACAATATCAGGTCAAGTGTACTAGTATCAGGTGATAGCATGTTAAGTGAGTGATAGCATATCAAGTGAGTGATGGCATGTCAAGTACCGGTGTCGGACATCAGGGGTAAAGTATAACATGGCAAGTACCGGTGCCAGATATTAAGTGATAAATATAGCATGACAAGTACCGGTGTATACATGTCAGGGTCAGGTAACTAATATGTCGGTGAGAGTCACAACATCAAATATCAGGTATCAACCGGTCACATAACACGGTATAGGAGAATGGTATAAACATTTCAAACTCTTCGCAACCATATTTATAACAATAATAAATTTATTTTTTAATTAGCCATGCGAAGCCGAGTGAAGCGGGAGCAGATCTAGGTATACCCGGTGTAATACCGGTTCAACAAGGTATAAAAACGGCCGGCAGATATTTATAAAACATGATTTTATAATTCACTTATATAACATATACCAACTTGCATAACGAGACATCATATATTAAAAGCAAGATAATAATTATTAGACATGAAACGATGACAATAAAGCATGAAATATCAAAAGAAATGTACTCGCATATCTTATATCAACTAGCATACGATGCATTATGTATAAAAAGTAAGATAACAGTTATTAGGTATGTAACGATGATAACAAGGTATAAAACAGCACAAGAGATGTACTCGCCTAATACCGGAATGAAATACCGGGTTAAAATCCGAGAAGTCCGCGAATATGAGCTAGCAAGCCACTAGCCCATACTATATATTAAAATATTACATATATATTATAAATATTATAAATATATTAGAGAGAGAATGAGAGAGAGGAGAGAGAGAGTATGGTATTTTTAGAAGAGGAAATAGGAATTAAAAGGGGAGGGGTATGATTGAAATTATGGAGAAGTAATTTTGGGGTGAGGTGGAGAGTATTTTAGGGATGTGATTAAAATGGTTATATTAGGAAAGAAAAAGAAAGAAGAAAAGAAAAGAAAGAAAGAAGAAAGAAGAAAAATAGAGGGAAGGGGGGATGGCTGGCAGCCAGGCCGCCGCTGGCGGCCCTGGGGCGGCGACAGCGTCGCCGGAGGTGGGGGCGGCGTGGCTGCCTCGGGGAGTGGAGGAGGGGTGTGATGTTTTGGTGGTTTCGTTTGTTTGGTGGAGTTTGGTGGTGGTAGTTGGTGGTGGTGGTGGTTGTGGTGGTTGTTGGAGGTGGTGGGGAGTTAGAGGAGGAGGAGGAGGTGATGATTGAGGGGTTGGAAGTGGAGGAGGAGGTGGTTTGATGGGGTTGGGGAAAAGATGAAATGGTGGTGGTGGGTTTGGATGAAATTAAGGAGGAGGAGTGGTGTTTTAGGGATGATGGAGGTGGAGAAGGAAGTGGGGTGGGGGTGGGGGGTGGCGCGATGCAGGCCTAGGGGCGGCGGCGGCAGCGGTTCAGGTGGTGGAGGCGGCCGGTGGTGAAGGGGGAGATGGTGGGTTTGTTTTGGTTGAAGGAGGTTGAAATTAAAAATAGAAATGAAAAGGAGAAGGAAGATGAAAGGAGATTAAATGGAGAAGAGAAGGAAAATGTGATGATGAATGGAGATGGGTGGGAGAGGGGCTGCAGCAGGAGCCAATCATGGCCTGGCTGCTGCTGCAGGCGGCGGTGGAAGAGGGACAGGGTATGGAGTTAGAGTGCGGGGGAAGAAAAGAAAAGAAGAAAAAGAAAGAAAAATAAGGAAAAGGGAGAAAAAAAGGAAAAAAGAAAAGAAAATAATAAAAATTTTATTATTACCTAATTAATTTATTAAAATTTCTGGGAGTATAAAGTAGGGGAGTAGAGAAGGAAAAGTAAGAAAAGAAATTGTCGGTAAATATTATTATTATTTTAATAGGGCAAAAATTTGATTGTTTCAGAAACGTTCCAAAAAATTCTCAAAAATAGAAAATATTATTTTAAAATACTCGGTGAAATTGGATTCGAGAAATTCAATCTAATTTTCAAATTAAAAATCTTGGAATCTTCCGGCGATACCGGTTGACACCAGAATCGGTAAAATTTTGATAAAATTTAGAAAAATCTCAAAAAATGTATTTAGATAGAAAATAAAATTCTAAGAAGTAACATGAAATCCGTTTCTAAAAATTTAATTCTATTTGAAAACTAAAAATTTGGGAATCGGTCAGTGATGCCGACCGACACCGATTTTGGAGATTTTGTAAAATAATTCTGAAAAATTCTAGAAAATCATGAAAAATTTAAAATATTAGAAAACCGTGTTTGAAACTAAAATTGATCAAATCGGATTACCAGAAAGGTCGAATTGGACGATATGCTGATATTGGGTTCCTGGTCTGGGTCAGGGCTGACTCTAAGACTGAGAATCCAGATCCGATACCAAAAGCATTACAACTTAAAAACAAATACTGGAAGAAAATTGAAATAATATGGTCAAAAAAATCAGGACACGTATCTGGGTACGTATTCCAGGGACGGGGTGCTACAAGGATTTTACAATACAATTTCTATTTGGACTATGAGATGATCTTAGCCTTTGGATGGTTAAAGAATCTTTGATCAATCCTATTAGGAGATGATTTCTTTATCTAGATGGATTGTAGACCCTTTAATTTTTAGAAACAAACTTTCATTGAATAGGAATTTAATCCAAATCGTACTTTACCAGAATAAAAAAATCTGTGCCTGAAAATGAAACTATTTTGCTTCAGAAACGTCGTGTATAGTCGACTAGTCCTTAAGGCTAGTTGACTAAGACCTCCAATTAGTCGACTAATAACTTTAGATTATCGACTACTGTAAAATTGTTTCCTCTCTGTATCCTGCCTAGTATAGTCGACTAGTGCTGTGTATTAGTCGACTAACCAACTGACTAGTCAACTACTCTACACCAAATCTGGATCTGTTTCTTTCTACTTCAAGCCTTCGTCTTTTTAAACTTATTTGGATCTTCTTAGACCATCATCTCCTCTTGAAAATAAGGAAAAATCCTAACATGTATTAGGTCAACAAAAAAGTTTTTTTTGTACTTAAGTCCTCTTGTTAGTTAGTTTTACATTTAAATAGTAGTTTCTTTTTCATTGTTGCCAATTGTCTTAAAAACTTAAAGTTAACTAAAATTTTCACTTGTCTATTGGTGGCTGTTGTAATAAGTTTGAAGTTAAAAGAAATCAAACTATTAATCAAGTGTCATGCATCAATAGAAAATGTAATCACAAATCTAATTATTTTCTTATAATTCTAATTAAGTTACTAAGATCTCAATTAATTACATTTCTGTGTAATAGTTTCCATATAATTGTTGGGATTTGGGTTGAACAAATAGTCCCATATCGGCTAGACATGGGGATGGTTTTGGGTATATATGGATTTGGGCTACTCCACCTAGAAGACTAGTATTTTGGGATAGTGCCCCGAGTCTTTACAAATGGTATCAGAGCCATGCCCCGAACTTAGTCGTGTGTGGGTGATGTTCGATACCCCAGGGCGCAGTGGGGCCCCTGTTAAGCAGGATTTATAATAGATTGAGCTCTCGAGGGAAAAAAGTTTAAGTTCTCCCGTGCTTCATGTAAGGCGTGTATGAGCAAACGCAGTGAAGGAAAGTAATCTAGATGAGCATATATCTTTCAGGTGTGAAGATGAGCTTACAGGGAGATTCTTTGTTGGGCGTAATAAAATCCCTGTAAAGCTAGTTGAGCTCTCGAGATTGGCAGCGGAGTCCTACTTCACGTAAGGCGTGTGCTGAAACGCAATGAGAGGATCTCGATCTCGATAGAGCATGTCTTCCAGGTGTGAAGATGAGCTTACAGGGAGACTCTTTATAATATCCCCTAACTAATAATACTGTATTTCTATTTATTAATTATAGTTAGATTTACCTATTGATTAATTTATTTTATACATGTGTATAGATACATATACATACATATTAAGTGTATATGTTTGATTTACATTTATACTAGTATATGTATGTATTATATTTTATACATTAGTATTCGCATTACTATTGTTATTATGTTATGGTGGTATTATTCCTATTTGATCTTCTTTTCAACCCATAATCCTATTATCCAATAAACCATAACCCATTTAATTCATACCCAAAATAAAATAAAAATAAATGAAGAAAAATAAAAAAATATACTGATATATATATATATATATATATATATATATATATATATATATATATATATATATAATTGTATGCTTAAATTGTTTATTCCAAGTTTCAAACCCTTATCTTTTTACTAAATTCTAATACCTAAACCATAATGCCACATTGGCGTGTGTTTAGGTAGGAGATCCAAATTATTTAAACAAACCTAAAGTCAAATCTAAATTTCAAATTCTAACTGAAAGATCTCAAGAGATATTTAGGGATCCTATCTTAACAACTTGATTGCTAATAATCCTAAAAGATCCTATCCTGTAACCCTTTTCTCCTGCTTCGTCAAAAAGAAAAAGTAAGAAAGAACGACAATCAGAAAGATCTCCCAACCCATCATTTCTCATCCTCTTCACCCTCTTTGGAGTTGGAGTTGATCGTGACGGGGAACGGGTCCGAGGCGTGGAGGTTGAGAAGGAGGCGTGGAGATTGAGAAGCAGGCTAAATCCCAGTAAGTAAAAATTAAACTTTTATGAATTAAAATTTGATTTAATGTTTCATAGATTTATAATCCCATAAATTTTTCATCTAGAATTCTTGTCTAAGATCTAATTAAAAATTAAATTATTGAACTAGAATTTAAATAATTTATAATGTTTAACTCTTTTCACAGATCATTTTCTTTCATTAAAAATATCACCTTTGTTTATATAAAATATATAAAAAATAATAAATTATTACCCCAATTGGAATTGGCTTGGATCTAATAAATTGCATATTAAAAATTTTTATTCAAAAAAAAAATTTAGAATCTAACCCAATGACCTAAATTAGATACATAGGCTAATTTATCATTACATTATTAATGAAAAAAGGAAAAAGAAAATATTGTCAAAAAAATATAATAAAAGAAAAAAAAAGAAAGGGGAGCAGCTGCTGTTGCATAGCAGCAGCCGCCCCCCTCCGGTAAAAAAGAAAGAAAGAAAGAAAGAAAGAAAAAGAGGCTGGGCCGCCACTGGCCCAGCCCCACAAGGGAAAAAAAAGAGAAAGAAAAAGAGAAATGGGCCGTCATTGGGCTTGGCTTATTGGGCCAGGCCAGAAACTAAAAAACAGAAACAAAAGAAAAGAAAAGAAAATAAATTCATAGCCCATATTTAGAAGCCCAGTTTCAGTTCAGCCCAAATATTTGGGTTCTAATTCATTTTAACCGACCCAAATACAAAAACAGACCCGCTAAGTTATTGAAAAACAATTCTTTTGGCTAGATAAAAATTTGAAAAAAAAATTAAAAATAGGAATAAATATCTAGATAACCCCTAGCATCTACTGAAAAGTTTTGGGGTTAATTTCAAATCATATTGGAGTGAAACACTGTTTTCTAAGTAGAAACTCGCTACTTCAACATTCAGACCCGCTAAGGAAATTGCATGTTTTTAATCATTTAAACCCCAAAAAAATCAGTAAATAATATATGAATAATATTATAAACTCAGTGTATTATCATACAACTTTGTTTTAAGACCTGGACCATCCGTATTTAATTTAAAATACTGAATAACATCAAATAAGATATCTTATGTAAAATTCAATAAATGTAAATTCGATATCTGATATAAAATTCATATGTATTTAATGTAGATTCTTCGAATTAGTTATCGGACTCGTGATAAGTCCAGGTGAGTGTTCTTTATTTATTTATTGAGTTTTTGGTATTATTTCACGTCAATGCTTTTAACTTGTTCCAAATTAATGTTATTTGATGTTTAAATAGTGTTCATATTTAATTACTGTTCATGCATGTCAATTATTGTTCATGATCACATATTAAATACATAAAGAATAAACCCCAGAAGATAATATTGCCAATTCTGAATAAATATCATAATATAATGATACCACTTAAGTAACCTCACTGATTATATATGATACCTATCTGATAAACATACTGTTCATGTTACTGAAAGTTATTAAGAAAATATATCGTTACACCGTAACGCTCGGTACAACTATATTCATCGTATACACGGTTACTGTTACTGTTCATTGTTCTTATTACTGTTCATTGTGTATACGATTACTATTACTGTACTGTATTTTTACTGTCACCATATCGTCCCAGTATTCTAGGTAACATGGATATTGACTGACTTAACTGAATTAAATAATAATGTAAAAAGACAACTTACACTGGGATTGGGGAAATTGATGGAGGAGACAGCGTCTATATTTTGGGTGGACCTAGGATTCAGGTTACGCAGCCGACTGAGGGTTCCACTGCAGGGTTTCTGGGGGATGACTGACATCCCATCTGTACTGTTATTGTTCCACTGTTTTCACAGTGAGATTACTGTTACTGTTACTGAGTACCTAGCGGTACGGCCTGGTTCAGCGCCAGGAAACTGAGGCCGTGGTCTCGGATATGTACGGGACCTACCTAAAACATGGATAATGTCTCCAACCAATCAGTTTCAATAACTTAGGACCCTGATTGACACGTGTAGTAGGCGTAGTATGGGATGCGTCTATTACAGGTGGCAGTTGGGATTCGCTGACATAATTAATAATGATAAACTGTTATAATGCATTGTGACTGACCATGATCACCGACTGTACATGTATATCACTATGACATACATATGACTATAACCATGACCAGATTGTATACTAGACTAGTAACATATGCTAGGTTACACATATTGGCATGAGTGGTTTCCTTTTTATCATGATGTCAGTTATATATCGTTCATGACATTATTCTTATATTGGTTATCTTGTTATCTTTTATTTCAGTTATCATGTTGTTATTGCTTACATTACTTTTCATGCACGAGCATTCCTCTTTACACACACTTATTAGGTCGCTTCTGACGACTCTGAATTCGCACGTCCAGGGTATTGGACATCTTCTTATATTGTTCAGGTGTTCGTGTGATCGTACGCTTCGCGAGGAGACTGGAGTTCCTCCCTTCTGATTCTAGTATTCTTGCCTCTTGTTATTCCTATTTCTATACTTTTCTTGATTTCATGTATATCAGATTCAGTCTTTATTCAGTCCTTTTATATAATATCATGCGTGGGTGTTTATATGTATTATTACAGTGATCGTTAATATTATGGTTTAGATTTATAACTTGTTCAGGTTACTTTAGGCTTAACGTGTATACGTGGGGTATTTTCCTCGCGTATATACGTCGCCGACTCTCGTCGCGACTCCGTTTCCATGTATTTTGGGAAGCGGGGCGTGACACTCTTTGTTTGAGAGGGGGATTGTTGGGATTTGAGTTGAACAAATAGTCCTACATCGGCTAGACATGAGGATGGTCTTGGGTATATGAGGATTTAGGCTACTCCACCTAAAGACTGGTCTTTTGGGATAGCGCCCTGGGCCCTTAACATAAATAATAATATCTATAATATGAACTCAATATTTTTGGCCTATACTTATCCTAATTTATATATATTAAGAAAATTCCCCATCTAAACATAGAAATAGCTATGATCTCTATTCTTATATAATGTGCAACAGTATTAGATATTTGTATGCAACCGATAATAATTGAAAATCTTAACATAAATAATAATTGTAATAAAACCATGTATTACTTCTTTCTCAATGTTAATGGCAAATATATCCAATTTATATGCTTTGTCATTAATAATGGCACTGTAACATTTTATCAGTTAGTTCAAATAAAAAATGTACATCACCACCTGGCTGGCCTAGTATTTGTCATGCCAAAATATGCTGGAGCAGAGACGCGACGAGAGTCGGTGACGCATATACGCTAGAAAAATACCTCACGTGTAAGCGCTAAGCCTTAAGTAACCCATAACAAGCTATAAATCTATACTATAATGAATCAACGATCACTGCAATATCACATATAAGCATCCACACATGATATCATATAAATAAAGAACTGGAATAAAGACTGAATCTGATATAAAAGAATTAAGAAAAATACAGAAACAAGAAAAAAAAGGAGGCAAGAATACCAGAATCAAATAGAGAAATACTCTAGACTCCTCGCAACATGCACGGGCTCATCGAACACCTTCACTGAAATAAAGCATATCTAATAACTGGACGTGCAAATCCAGGGTCGTCAGAAGCGACGTAATGAGTGTATAACAAAAAAGAAAAGTGCTCGTGCATATAAACAGTGTGTACAATAACAACATGACAAGCTGAAAATAAAAGATAACTGAATAATCAATATCATGAACAGAAAGCAATAAAGTCAGTCAGTACAATATCAGATGTCCAAATCAGGTCAAGTGTACAGTTAGGTGTCTATCATAGTTTATATATATGTACAGTCAGGTAATTACAGTCAGTCACAATACATTATGAACAGTTCATTATTATTTATTATGTCAGCGAACACCAATTGCCACATGTAGTAGACGCATCCCACATTACGCCTATACACGTGTCGATCGGGGTTCTAAGTTATTGAAAACGATTGCTTGGAGACATTGTCTATGCTTTAGGTGGGTCCTGTACATACCCGGGACCACGGCCCTGATGCCTAGCGCTGAACCAGGCCCTACTGCCAGGTAGTTTGTAGCAGTACTCACAGTATCACTGTGGAATAATACTCATAGTAACACCATGGAATAATAAATAGATGGGATGTCAGTCATCCCCCAGAACCCTGCAGTGGAACCGTAAGTCAGATGCGCAACCTGTATCCTAGGTCCATCCAAAATACAAATATTGTCTCTTCCATTAATCTTTCCATTCTCAGTGTAAGTTGTCCATTTATATTATTATTCAATCCAGTTAGAACCATCAAGATCGTGTTACCTAAAGTACTGGGATGATACAATGATAGTAATGGTACAACATAACAGTCAAAAGTAATCATATACATGATGAACAGTAATCAAGACAGTAAACAATGTCAGTAACCGTGTATACGATGAATAATTGGACTGTAAAGGGTGTTACGATCAAACAATCCTTTCCAGTAACTTTCTGTAACATGAATAATTGCAGTAATAGTCCTGCACCTCTATCAATTTACAATCTCATATAGAACTGATTCCTTACAGTGCAGTCCTCTCTAGATTCAATCAAAATCTCATCCATCGGTGAATCCAAAGTCAATTTTTGATAAAGGAACCACCTCAATAAATCAATAATCAGTTACATCAATCATATAGATCTACTCCAGTACTTTATACCGTCAATATGTCTTCTCTAAATTATTGATATATACCAGTCTCAATATCTAAATAAATACACACTTCAACATATCCAAATAGTCGTCGCTATCCAAATCAAATTCAGATCATCAGTTAAACCTCAGTTCCATCAAGCTCAATCAAAGGATTCATATCTAATGTAACTAATCAGATGTGCAAACGTATAATCCACGAGTTCTGATCAGTCCAGTCAAATACATATTTCTCAACTCAAGGTCAACTCCACTCCAATAGAGTCTACTGACAAGTCTAAGTCTAAGATCCCTTCTTTTAATAAAGAATTTTCTATTTAATCAATTATCGATATTTAATTAACTTTCATCTAGTTCATCTCCGACAAAGAAGAATCAAGTCTATTAATAACTTATACAACTCTCCACATATCTAACTATGATCACAACTAATGATCGTCCATTCTTAATCATATTACAGTTAAATACATTACCTCAGGATTTGAATCAAAGTAGTAGAATGACTAAACATGAACTGAGAAAAATCGCTAATATCACAGTGTTAGAATACCGAGTTTAAATATCCTTAAACATCAAATATACTACTAATTCATCATCACCAAAATTCACTCTCCCACATCATAATAATCTAAAAGAAATAATTTATTACATATCTGTCAAAATCTTCTATTCTAATTAATCTAGTCTGCTATCAACCCTAAGTCAACTCAACTTCAATTAAGTCCATCAAAAATATCCAAGATACTAAAACTCTAAGTCAATCTCCACCGTTTGGTCCTAGTATCCGGTTCTAGTATAGGAGACCCAATTGATCAATGAAACATCTCATTTAATTAATCCTCAAATTTAGATTTCAATTCTCAACCTTTTATCACCAATAAGGAAAGTCATGCTTAATACTCATATACTTAGAATACTGGACCAAATCTATAACAGTGTAAATGACATATCAATAAAATAGTACCAGGGCATCATAGTATAATAATAGTTAGACATTAATAGAATAATGCAGAAATCATATACACATTCGCATGAAATGATAAATAGACCAATAGACAATCACATGAAATAACGCGGTTTCGGAGCCGAATCGATGTCTGGTCTCTACTGCATGAACTGATACGAATCTCTAGATCATCTCATAGATCAGTTTTCAAAATGCTTGTGTACGGGTCCACAACGAGCACGAATTCAGATCAGGTCTTGGTCTCTTGTTACTGGTGCGGATCGCACGAATGAGTCCGGATGCCGCATCTAAAACATAAACTCACCCAATCACACACCAATACATATGCATACATATATTACACACTCTCGCATACACACACTTATAACATACAACATACATACATAATATAAATACATGCATACACTACACATTATACACACATTAACATAATACATATATATAAATATATTAATATCCAAATACATTAATAATGCTCATGCCCAGCACACAGAAAATCACTCACGCACACACATCATATGCACCCACATTTATATATAATTATAACACACATTATATAACAAGCACTCACACATTAATATAAACTATACATTAAACATTATAATGAAAGAGAAATAAAGGAGAGAGGAATGAAGACTCACACATGGGGGCAAGACTCGTGGTGCGCCGACGGAGGCCTCGGCGGAGGGGGCGGAGGCCGCGGAGGATGTCGATGGAAAGCCGGAGAAGAGTGGAGTGTCCTCGCGCTCGCCGACAGAGAAAATCAGACTCCGGCGGGTCCCGACGGCAAAGCGAAAGAGGGGCAATGGCCATGGGAAAGAATAACACACACATCTATTATAAATGCCCACATACATATGCATGCATAAATAATATCACATTAAATACACAATATCCTTTCACAGAACACACACATCCCCCACACTAGCTTACAAATGCAAGCATACTCCTCAACAATGTACAGAGATATACATAGAAGTATAGAGAAAAAGGAGAGGAAGAAATAAGGATGACTCACATTGGTTGTGCTCGGCTCCGGCAATGGCGGAGCTCGGTGATGATAAATGCGGAGCTCGCGGAGATGGTAAGGGATATGCGGCAGTAGGGTGCGTGGTTGAGGAGGGTGGAGGTGATTGGGCGGGGGGCTCTGTTGCCATGGGAAAGGGGATAGGGCAGTCGACCATGGTAATGACCATTGACGACAGCGCTCGCCGGAGAAGGGGAGAGGTGTTCTGTTGGTGTGCAAGTAAGGCAAGAACAAGGGAGGAGGTCAAAGGGTGGGTTTGTGCGCCTGGAGCTCAGAGGAGATGGTGATCACGACGTGGGTTCAAGGTTTTGACGCCGGCCCGACGTCAAAGGAGGGAGGAGGGATGGAGGACACAGGGGAGGTATGATGTGGGCTCGGTGGTATGATGGGGGGGCTGGGCATGCCAAAGGGGAGGAGAGTCTCACGGCTGAAGATGGGGTGAGAAGAACAGAAAGATTAGGTATGGGATTAGATAGGACTAGATTTAATAATTAGAATTTGATTTTTGTTGTTAGGATTTGAATTTAGTTAGTTAGAATTAGGATTTGAATGGGCTAATAGGCTATGGGTTACGGGTTACGGGTTTAGCATATGGTTATGTGTAAAAAAGGTAAATGGATTTGGGTATTGGATGGGCTTTGCTTAAATAAATTAGATCACCTACCTAATCACTCGCCAATGTGGCATTATAGTTTAGATAATAGGGTTTGGTATAAAGGAATATGAGTTCGAATCTTGGCATAGACAAGTTAAGTACACAATTTCTTTTTTTTATTATCATTATTATTTTTATTTTATTATTTTATTTTAGTTTACTGTATTTTGGGTATGAGTTAGATGGGTTATGGTTTATTGGATAATAGGATTATGGGTTGGAAAAGAAGATCAATTAGGAATAATACCAACAATAACATAATAATAATAATAGTAATGCTAATAATAATGTATAAAATATAATACATACATATACTTGTATAAATGCAAATAAAAAACATATACACTTAATGTATGTACATGTATTTATACACATGTATAAAATAAATTAATCAATAATAATAAGTAAATCTAAATAAAATTAATAAAAGTAGAAATACAGTATTATTAGTTAGGGGATATTGTATTCTACCCACCTTATAAAAATTTCGTAATTCAAGGAGAAAACAAACAAGCTTTCACGTCGCCTTGCTTGGACACCATGATTCCGTTACGCTCTGATCTTTATCATCCGTCAGGTCTAAAGACTAGTCCCAAGAGTCAATATCGGGGAAATGGAGCCGAGATGAAATATAGGAATCAACAGAAGAAATACAGATAGATCCGAAAGGAATGTTGAAATTCGAGGCATCAACAGATTCAAGAGATGGACTTAGAAAGGAAGGACGGTTGATTCTCAAGTGGACTCATATCATTGTGCGAATACTATATGTTTACTGCAGTGTAAATATAACTAGTATCAGGTCACAGGCATGAACTTGGTCCATTTTATTGCGAACCTGGCTCTGATACCAAGAAAATCCTGTCACGCCCCGCTTTCCAAAATATGCCAGAGCAGAGCTGCGATGAGAGTCGGCGACGCACATACGCAAGAAAAATACCTCACGTGTATGCGCTAAGCCTTAAGTAACCCAGAACAAGGTATAAATCTATACATTAATGAATCAACGATCACTACATTATCACATATAAGCATCCATGCTTGATTTCATATAAATAAAAGACTAGAATAAAGACTGAATCTAATATAAAAGAATAAAGATAAATACAGAAATAGGAATAAAAAGGAGGTAAGAATACCAGAATCAAATAGAGAGAAACTTCAGACTCCTCACAATATGCATGGGCTCATCAAACACCTGATCACTAAAATAAAGCATATCCAATAACTGGACGTGCAAAACTAGGGTCGTCAGAAGCGATCTAATAAGTATATAAGAAAAGGGAAGTGCTTGTGCATATAAACAGAGTGTACAATAACAACATGATAAATTAAAAATAAAAGATAACTGAATTATCAATATCATGAACATAAAGCAATAAAGTCAGTCGTACAATATCAGATGTCCAAATCAGGTCATGTGTATAGTTAAGTGTCTGTCATGATTTTTATATATATATACAGTCAGGTGATTACAGTCAGTCACAATACATTATGAACAGTTCATTATTATTTATTATGTCATCGAACCAATTGTCACATGCAGTAGACGCATCCCATACTACGCTACCACACGTGTCGATCGGGGTTCTAAGTTATTGAAACTGATTGGTTGGAGACATTGTCCATTCTTTAGGTGGGTTGATTAGTCTCTAAAACTGCATATTTCATGTCACATCTTCACATTTATTTAATATTAAATTCTGCTAATAATGCCTCTCTTGTATGTTTCTAGGTCCATTGTGTGCAATGAAGAAGAAGATCCTAAATCACCATTTAATGGGTGATTAAAGGCCTATAATATAGCCATTGACTTTGAAGAGCCGTTATATCAAAACCAGGGGCCCAAAACCAGAAACCGGGACCTGCAGCTGATAGGGGACAGACGCACAGCGCGCGGTAAGCGGCGCCGCGCGCACGGTTCTTCTTTAGAAGAGCCGCGAAAACGCGGCTATGACCGCGTTTCCGCGGCAATACGGGTGCGGCCGCGTCCGTACTTTGGGCCAGGGGTTGTCCCCCTGGCCCCCTTTCCCTGGTGCCTATAAATATCCCCCCTGGGGTTTTGAAGATGAAGATATACAGAGAGTTACGGTAGTTTTGCTTTCCATGTTATAGTTTAGGGTAGTTTAGGTTAGTTTTCTTCTTCTTCCTTCTTTGTATTTTTCATTTCTTTTAGATCTTGTAATAGGAGAGAGAGTGGTACTTAGTTGGAAAGTAAGAGTTCTTGTAATAGAAGGTGACAATCTATGGAAGGTTCTCTCTTTACTTCTCTTTGTTTTCTTCTCTCTAGCTCCCTTTACATGTTTAGCTAATTTTCTCTCATGGCAACTAACTACTAACTGCTAACTACTTATTTGATAATCCACATGAATCTAATAGCCTCTACTTGGCCTTGCTTTTGCAAGAGCTATTGATGGCTCATGATGATGGATCTAACACTCTAACATCCTACTCTCTAACAAGCTAACATTACTCCATGCTTACTCTTGTTTAGTTTTGATGGTTTAAGTGTAGCTTGCACTTGTTTTGTTGAGTTTGGATGTGAAAGTTATCATATGGGTCATGCTTTGAAACGCTCTTAAATCAAGGACTAATGATTGCCAAGGATACATGAGGCAACTATCACTAAGAGCTTAGCATGGTTAGTGGAGCCATTAGTAGTTAGTAACCATGAGTTTTCTTTCTTTTTTACTTTATTTTAGAAATACTATTCAAAAACCATAAATATATTCTTTTCTATGTTTCCTACTTCTTTGTGTTTTACCGTACTTTTCTTTTCATTCTTTATTTTATTTTATTTTCATTCTTTCAAACATTGAAGAACTATTAACACACACATGAATCAACCGGTAAAGCTTCTGTCACTTCCCGTCCTTGTGGATTCGACCCGTTTAGCCTCTATGCCATAACCGAAGTATCGAGGAAGCCAAATCACACACACTTTAAATCTTGATTTCAAAACATACTTTTCGTGCGCGGTTTTCCCCCGATCAAATTTTGGCGCCGTTGCCGGGGATGGGAATGGTTTAATTTCACATTTTTGTTAACTTTTCTTCTTTATTTTTTTGGTGTGCAGGTTAAAGTTTTAGCATTGCAGAAGTCCACACTAGCTTTTGTGTGGTTGGGTAAATTCTTGTATATTCTTAAATTCTACTGCTAATTTTTGTTTATATTACTTGTGCATTGTAAATAATTTTAAGAACTAAAATACAGAAATTGGATGCTTTAAAATAGTTTAGACATTTGCGTCTAGGCACGTGTCAATTTTCATTCTAATATACTGTATTTTATTCTTGTGTTGTGATATTGATAGGAGGTGTTCATATGGCATTGCATATAGTATAGGACAAACACGTGGGTGATTTTCTCTTTGTGTGTTCATTCTTATCTATATTGCACACTTGCACAAATTGAACTTAAGGGCAAAACCTCAATACAACATAAGATGAGAAAGTCATTACCCTCCCTTAGCCCAAAAATCACCTCCCCACTCACACAACCCAAGCCTTCATAAAAATTGTTAGACGTTAGCCTCTAGGGACATCTCAGACTTATTGAAGAGATTGACCTAATGGGGAAGTTGTTAGAAGCTGACTCTTATCAAATCGGTGTCTAAGGTTGGAGATTGAGTGGTGAAACCTCGAAGAATAGTGGTTTGGCATAAATAGGCCCGTTGCTCCGGCACGGATACGTCCCACTGATCTTGCCCCTACCTGACCGATTAACTCGTGGTCAGATTCTGACAATATACCCCCCGTAGATAGTCTAACCAGTTAGGAGTCGTTTAGGTCTAAGTCAACCCTAGCATAGGCTTGTTTTCTTCTTCTTTTTGTTTGTTTGTTTGTTTTTGTATATTGTGAAATAGATTTTAACAATAATAATTTTTTCAATTCAAATATGAATCCATATTTCACCCCGACCTCATTTGATTCGGATACCTCCAACCCAGCTATGTACAACATGAACCAACCATATATGCCGAGTTGGAATTATCCGACTCAATATGACCCATATCCCCAATTGTATGACTATAATTTTCAAAATAACTTTCACTCTTCACAGAGTTCGTGGGGATTCACCTCCCTCAAGTCAAATTTTCAACCACATTGTCTACAATTTTCACAATATTCATTCTCCGATTCTGCTTCATATCCTCCTTTTCCTGAACCACCAATTGAAGAAAAATCATCATTGCAAAGGATTTTGAAAGAAGCGATAGAGGCCCAAAAACAATTCAAAAACATGATGGCCTCATCATGTCCACAAGATTTCCAAAATTCATATATTTTTTCAGAACCAATCAAAGAAAAATCATTGTGGGAAAAAACTATGGAATTCGTGCAAGAGACCGAGTGAATAATACAAAATATGAATAAGTACCCATGTCCATCAGATGTTCATATGACTCAAGAATCTTGTCATTTTGAAAATTCGGCTTCAATTTCATCATACCAACCTGAACTTGCCCAAAATCAAATTCTTGATAGTTTGACAAGTTATCCAATTCCTGAAATTGAACTTGAAGATGAATGTGAACCCGAGCTTCAATTTAGCGATTCGAATCCAATCCTTGAATCAATATCGACTCCTGTAATTTTACCTAAACTAAGTAACATTCTTGAGCCAGTTTTGATTCCCATAATTCCTAAACTTGAGTCGATCATTTCACCCATTCACATTCCTTCTGTGGACGAAAATCAAGATTCAATTTCATTACATCCATTTGAACTTGCCCAAAATTTTGAAAACCACCTTGACATTTTGGCAAGTTATCCTTTTCTCGAAATTGAACTTAAGCTTGAAAGTGATCCTGAACCTCAAGTTAGTGACTCCATTTCACTTTTTGATTCAATAATGATTCCGGTATTTTTACTAGATTTTTTCTCTCTTCCGGAGTCAACATTGAATCCTGTACAAGTACACCGTGAAATTGAATCACCAATATCTTATGATCACACTCATTGATGGGGAAAGTGTGTGAACATCAATTCTTTGGTTTGGACCCAATTTTTGAACCAATCTCGGCTCCCCTTTTTGAATCTCGATCTGAGTCAAATCCCGAGTCGGGATCGGTTTTTATTCCTGTTCTATTTAAGTCCAAATCAATCAACTTCCAAAATCACACTTTATTATTGGATAAGGATGTTGAAGAAAATGACTCAGTAATTATTTTTGAAAATTGAAAACTAGATGGGGATACACTTTTAAATAAGACAATTCACTCAATCATTCTGTTACTGGGTCATATTAGAGAGGTCATTAGTGGGTTCCGTCAAGATCCATATTATCTTGGTTGGGTTACAACGCTTGGCCAAATCAGACCACCACCGGAGCCACCACCATGAGGTAATTTTCCTTTCCTTCCCATTTGTTTCATGTATATACACATTCACGATGTATTGAGGACAATGCATGAGATAAGTATGGGGAAGAGTTTACTAACATAAGTAGTTTTAAATTTTCTTTTTTTTACACTTCTTTTTAGGAACTTTTTAATTTTCTTTTGTATAAAAAACCTCTTTTCTTTTCTTTTTACAAAACTTTTTAAAATAAGATAAATAGTTTTGATTTATTTTTAAGGAAATTAAGATTATCTTAGGAATTAAGAAGACCTAAAATTATGAAATTTTAAACTAAGTCAAAATAATAGATCTTGTTTAAATTTTAGAATAAGAAAATAAGATTGAAAAGATAATTTGATCTTGAATTTTTTGCCTTAGATTTATGCATTTCACACTTACACAATTTTTTTGGATTGAAACAAAAACTGATAATGCCATAAAAAATATATAAAAAAGATGATAATAAAAATCACTTATTGAAGCTGGGTAATTATGCCTCAGGAAGCATGATTATTCATGCCTAAAAAAGATGGACAAAATCAAATAATTCCCTTTAGTTTTGTGGCCTTGTTTATTCGAGTCCTTAAGCCCGAAGGATGTTTTCTCGTCTGGTGTCTTAAGATCATCTGGTTTGGGAGTCACCTGTTGAAACTTGATTCTGATGATACATTTGTAAAGCCATTTCATTGGAGTTCTATCTCACAAGCTTACTCAGCGTTCTACATGCTCAAGACTTCCCAAGGACAATGGCTATGGATGTATATTGTATTGTTTATTAGAATGTTAAAAGCTTTGAACACATACACACACAATAAGCTATATAGTCGACTTAGACTCTTGATTAGTCAACTAATTGCACCTATAGTCGACTTACCCCATACTATAGTCGACTTAGTTTTGCCTAAGATACATACCAACTCTCTGTTTCTGTTCTGCATACAATATGTAGTTGACTTATACTTTTCCTAGTCGACTAATATTAGTTGCAGTCGACTAATATAACTCTGCTGGTTGACTAAGTTCAGTTTTCAGAAACATGTCTTTTGTATCAGCCATTCCTTAGTCGACTTGCCCCCTTTATAAGTCGACTAACCTAGGTAAAAATTAATACCCTAGTCGATTAACCCCAATCTTAAGTTGACTAATGGCAGTTTCTGACTGTTAGTCAGTTTCTGATTTCTGGTGTTTTATCCAACGTTTCAATATTCAATTTGTTCAATATTCAAATTTGTCCTGATAACTACCCTAACTGACCATAAATTTCAGCTATAAATAGGGATGTTGTTCTAGGCTAAAAATACCAATTCATATCAATAGTTTTCTGCCCTAAAACTCTGTTCAAAATTCTGTTTTTCAGAAAACTAGTTTCACTTTCATTTCTTCACTCAAATTCCAATCCTCTAGTGAAGAATTCTGAGAGTCCACCTATAAGAGTCCTTGTTTATGATCATATACAGATTCAAGGCTTATAGGATTGTTTGTAATCACTCAAAGAGAAAGATTGTACAAGAACGTCTTCGGATTGAAGAGAAGTTGTATAAGGTGTTGTGTCTTTTTGGTTGTAAGAAGAGTTGTATACATTTGGCAAAAGGGATTTGTCAAGTGGTATACAAGGTGTTAATTTTGGGTGTATAAAATCAAAGGTTAAAGAAAAATCTCAAGCGGGTGGCTTGGGGACTGGATGTAGGTCAAGAGGACCGAACCAGTTGCGTTTGATTTACTTTCTGTGATTTATTTCCTTTCATGCAAGTTTTTATTTAACGCTAATATCTTTGTTTGAGTGTTGACATAATTTTTAAATCTACATCACCGGCTAAAGGCTCATTACCCTGGTAAATAAGAAAGCCTTAGAAAACTAAGAGAAGAAATAAAAAATAAATATATATACATAAATCAATGGCATGAAAGTTTGAGTCGATATCCCAAAACTTTTCACAGTTCACGAAGTGTATATTTTTCTAAGACTTTTATGAGATCAAAGAATCAATTTAATTTTAAATTCTTACATTTAATTTATAACAAGATTTTGCATTTCGACTTAGTTGAAGGAATAATTTCTGGTTAACGTATAACCTTGGATCACTTATTTTTTTCAAAAAAATACTTCAACACTTTTCTCTATTTCAAAATGCGTTTTCAAACTACTAACATTCGATTTCTTTCTTATGGATTTTGTGGGTGTAATCCGCTGAAAACCCTTAGGAGACAAAACTCCTCCTCTAGGGGAAACCTATAGGTTTAACGGCTTATTGCATATGCTCAGTGCAATCGCGTCACCTGCGAAAGTGGTGTAATAATTTTCTTAGTTTTTTGTTTTGTTTGGGACGAGCAAAAGATAAGTGTGGGGGTGTGATTAGTCTCTAAAACTGTAAACTTCATACCACATTTTCATATTTATTTAATATTAAATTCTGTTAATAATAACTCTCTTGTATGCAATGAAGAAGAAGACCCTAAATCACTATTTAATGGGTGATTAAAGGCCTATAATATAGCCATTAACCTTGAAGAGCAGTTTCGTCAAAATCAGGGGCCCAAAATCAGAAACTAGGACCTGCAACCGACAGGGGACAGACGCGACAGCGACGCCGCGCGCGCGGCTCCTCTAGAAGAGCCGCGGAAACTCGGCTATGGCCGCGTTTCCGCGATACGGGCGCGGCCGCGCCCGTACTTTGGGCTAGGAGTTGTTCCCCTGGCCCCATTTATAAGTACACCTAGAAGGGGTGAATAGGTGTATGGCTAATCTAATAACAAATGATGCGGAATTAAAAACAAATTGCAACACACTTAGTGTAAGTAAAGAGTGTAACCGAATTCACGATGAAGGGCTCTAAACTAACTCCTCTAAATTTCTCTAAATAAGAATTGAGGTGCTATATGAAGCTCTCTTGGTGTAACACAGATATGGGCGCACACAAACAATACCAAGCATATATGTATGATATGAACAATATGAAATAATTTAAGGTATAAAAGAGAGAATTTAGAGAAAGTGGATCAATCGCAAGCACCGAGATATGTTTCGAGGTTCGAGCCACTGCTCTACGTCCCCGTCTTCACACAAAAGGTTTCCGATAATGCGTCCACATAAAACTTCCCACATAGGGAACCTCCACTGAGAATTTGGGTAATATAAACTTGGAGTACACAACTCCTCTCTCAAATAACAACCTCTACACAAGAGGCAAGGCACTAAGCCACACAAGATCAACCTCTCAATAGAGGGATAGGTACAAAGCCAACCCAATCACCTCTCACTAGAGGGATAGACACAAAACAAACCAACCACAATCACCTCTACACTTAGAGTAATACCAACAAACTCAACTCCTCCACAATCACCTCTACACAAGAGGGATACCCACAAAGCAAAGAGAATTACAATACTTGGTGGTCTCAACAAACCACAAACCAATTTTCTCACCAAAAATAAGATCCTAATAGATAGGATAGATAGCTCAAGTGTGAGAAAATAAAGTATTTGGAATGAAAATAATAAAGAAAAACTCTTGAGAAAAATACTAGATAGATATTGAAATACAGATCCAAAAACCAATCTTTTGGCACAAAAACTCTTTTAAAAACTTGTTACACACTTGAAAAGATGGGAAAATTGCTCTCTAAAAACTTGTTAAAAATAACTCAAGAGAAGGCATATATATAACCTCTCCAAAATCTGCCCGTTGGCAGTCTGGAAAGGTCAGAAATGACCTTCCGGTCGACCAGCCACAGCCATCGGTCGACCGCCCTGTCGACCGGCCACCACTCGAGAGTGGGGTGCTTTCAGTCGGTCGACCACGCGGTCGACCGACCGAGTTGGCTGGCCATGTGCATGTCCTCGTGCACATCGGTTGACCACTCCGGTCGATCGACCACTGGTCCGGTCGACCGCCAGTTGATCTGGCTGAGATTTTATGATAGAAAAACTTGTCTTTTTTACTTTCTATAAAATCTCATAAAATCACATAAATTTCACAAAATTAAGTTCTTATAAGATGTTTGAAATACAAATATGTGTGACTAAAATTCAACACATATTACAAACTATTTGAACCATTTTTGTGATATTGAAATTTGGCTTAAACACCAAATCTGTATTTTCCAGAACTTAGATTTTTGAAATGAAAAATCATTTTCTCCAAAACTCAAATGGATACAAAAACATGATATTGAAACAACTTTGAAGCATATTGTATATGGATAGAATCCAATATACATATAAGATAGATAGATATATATATCTATGTTTTTGACATGAAATCCAAAACCGGTTAAACCAAAAATCAAAACTAAAACTTGTGTGTATGTGTGAACTTGAGCATATTAACGCTATCTAATCTTTACACAAGATCTAAACAAACTAAACTAAACAAACCGAGGTCTTCTTGTCTCCAAGCCGACTCGATCTAAAACACGATCCAACGAGCTTGACTCCAACCGAGTGCTAGATGCGATCTTGACGCGTGAGCTCTTGAATCTACATGTGTCGGCTCCAAAACTCCTTTTGTTGAAGCCAAACACCTACTAAGATCTTGATCAAATATCTGAAACTAATTAAGCGCAAGATCATTAGTAAACTATAACTACATGAGTTAATTATTATCAAAACTAGAGTGAAGGGCCTCTAGGCCAACAATCTCCCCTTTTTGATGATGACAAAACTCATGGAGTTATATATGCATGGATTAAAGTTAAGTTTCATAGAAGCTCCGCCTTAACTCATCCATAGGAATAAACAAATAGATATTCAATGAAATGCATAAACCAAACAACACATATATGCATAAATGAGGAAATAAACATAAATAAACAAATTCAAATACTTCTCCCCTTTTTGCATAAACAAAAACATATATGCATTAAATAAGAAAATAAACATGCATATATAAAGCTCTCAAAATTCTTCTCCCCCCTTTTTGTTGTATAAAACAAGGAAATAAAATAAACATGTATAAACATGCATTTATAAACTCATCAAATACTTCTCCCCCTTTTTGTCAATTCATCAACAAAGGGGCATAAATCAACTCTCAAAAAAAAATCTTCTCCCCCTTTTTGTCAAATCAAACAATAAAGTTATATATATGCGATATACATTCATGAAGAGAAGAGACGTAAAGTTAACTCCTCCTGCATACATGCATTACATAAAAAAGGAGATGTGAAGCTTTCTACACACGTGTACGACATAGAGAAGAGAGGTCAAGCTCCTCAATATGAAATACACTCAACATGAATATATATATATATAGAGAAGATGTTAAGCTTCCCTTGCATATAAGTAATACATATCAAAATATTATGAAACCTCTTTAAAACAAATTTATGATAACAATTGAAAACATACCAATTTATGATAAAGATATATATCGAAACATTATGATACCAATTTATGATACCAATTGAAAATAAACAAATTTTTTTTAAGATGCCAAAAGATACGAATTGAAAATATCTTGTAAATTTTTGATACCAAATAGAAAATGAAACATTGTATGTTTTTGATACCAATTGAAATACATATATTATAAATTTTGATACCAATTGAAAGTAAAAACCAAATTTTTAGGTAAACACAACTCATTTCAATATAGATACTAATTTAAAATAAAACATGATACCAATTGGAAAAACAAACCAACATTTTGGAAATACAAATCATTTTGTAATAAAGATACCAAATTGAGAATAATACCAATTAAGATTACTGATACCAATATTAAAAATGTTAGCATATACTAATTTTGACACTTAAGATTATTGATTTTAGTGTTTATCTAAAAATTTATCATAAAGAGTGGGAGTAAAATACCAATTGAAAATAAAATTGATCGAAAGATAAAACATGAATTTTTCTTCCCCTTTATGAAATACCAATAAAAATAATGCATAAACTTGTATAAGATGCCAATTGAAAAATAATTGACATTAAGGAGTAGATCAAGCTTAGTATAAACATAATTTGTGCTTTAAGATGTAACGATATTGTAAGCACAATCAAATTATGTATATACGTATGAAAAATTAAATACCAATCGAAATTGATACTATTTGAAGTTTGAAGCATACATATATAGAAAACACATATGAGTATACAAACTTGAAAATATCAATTGTGATACCAATTGAAAATATAATGAGAATCAACTGTATAACTCATACCTACCACCCTATTCATGCACATGTTAAAAAGATTTTCAATTTTGAGCATACAAGGCATCGTCGCCCATCCATCCGCCCTTTGCGTTGGTAGGGTTTTTAAAAATAAGTTTGAAAATAATTTTAGCATAAATGAAAAACTCTACCAAGTGAAGAATATGAACTAGTTTAAGATAGTTTGAAATAACTAGTTGTAGATTCTTCAAAATATGAAACCAAATCATATATTTCATGAAGCATGCATTTTACACAAAATTGACACTCTAGATATATAAAGCTCAACAAAGTACTCATAAAATAAAGTAATGAGTAAACATAAATAAAGTGAGTGTACAAAAATCATGTGAAAAGTATAATCATGAAAATAGGCAATGAAGCTCATATGAAATTTCTTTATAAACATGAAAATCATCAAAACTAAATAGGTTTCATGGTATATATATGTTTAGCTAAAAACTAAAAAATATACATATATATCCCAAACACAAATGAGTCCATAATATAATTTGCATGAAAAGCAAGTGATTCAAGGGTATACATGTATATCTAAAGTTTTAAACAAAATTAACATATACATGAAGCTAAACACATTATCATGAAAAACATATACAAAATATAGGGAATACAAGTTAAAATGCATGAATCATCAAAACTAGACTATCTAGTACATCCAATGAGTACAAATGAGCAATTAAGCACAAACTTACAAAAATTAAATATGGCTCATTAGTTGTACAAGTATATATACGAGTTTTAATGAAAACTACATCTAAACATGTAATCAAAACATGAAGTGCAAAATCATAAAAAAAACCAATATGATCATTAGGGTAAATGCACGTGATATTAGAGTTATGATATACACAATAGCTAAACTATAGTGAGAACACAAAATTTAAATCCGTATGAACATGGGTGTATCTCAATTACTATACATGTATGTTATAAGTCTAATTAACATGGCATTTAACATAATAATCATAAAAAACTAAAACATGCTAAAAATCAATCAATGAAAGCATGTACACTAAATGGGAGTAAGAGATAGTTACCAAAATCATTAGGGGTAATCTCTAGATCTTCAAACCATGGTGGTCCTCCCACCAAACTTCCCTTGAAAGTGATGCATCCAAAATTTGTCACTATTTAGCTCGGAACGCATCCACCATCAAGACACCATTATCTCTCACGTCATGTGAGAGCCCACACCTACATTAAATAAAATAGGAGTGACTTTTGGTACTCATACCTTATTGGGTCCATGGGGGTTAGCACCTTTCCTAACCCAAACAAACTTGTTTGTAAAATTTGAATCATTAATTCTATAATAACAGAATTTTGTAAGGTGGCCCTTACATCCGCAATGTGTACATGTGTACACATGAGCATACATAGTGTCATGTGTGTGAGCATGAGAAGCATGTGTATGACGTGTATGGTGTGCATGCATATGAGGAGCATATTTCTTGCGAAACATGGATTCCAACCGTGTGTGATTTATGACACATTGGCTCAAAGTGGAGCCCAAACAATCAACACTCTTCTTTAAAGCACATATAACATTCTCAATAATAGAAGAAGAGGTGGAGCATGCAACATGTTTGTTAATAGAAGATGAATTTATAGTTGCATGACAAACATGGGAAGACAAATCATTTTTCAAAGACATATTTTCTTTAGAAACCAAATCTAATTCTTTTGAAATAGAAATAATTTTGTTTTTCAAAGAGTCATTTTCTTTTAAAACAATTTTTGAGTTTTGAAGATAAAGCCTCATTTTTCTTCAAAATATCATCACAATCATTTTTACTTTTTAAACTTTTATTTTCATTCAAGGTAAGATCTAGTTGGGATTTCAATGAGTCCCTTTCATTAGAAATCTTATCCTTCTCTTGCAAAGCCATGTTAAGTTTTTAAAACAAATCCTTATTTTCTTTTTTATTTTAAAAGTCTTCTTTTTCAAAAGTTTATGCTTTTCAAACAAGTTTTCGCACGCAATGGAAAGTTCTTCATTCAAAGCATCAGCATCAACATAATCATCACCTGAAGAACTAGCACAATCATCTAGATGAGTTTTCGAGTGTACCTCATGGGAGTCATTCCCTTGGATCATGTAGCAAGCTTGTTCGGACTCATCCTCACTAGATTCCTTCTCCACGTTGTTTGTCATTTGTAACTTTGGAGAGGTCAAAGTGTTCCACACTGCAAAAAAGGAATCACAATGAGAAACAATACATAAATATTCTTTGCTAAGTGTGTTTCTAAGTGCCATTAGGGCTTGTGCATTGGCCTCTATATGCTTGCTATTATCAAGATAAGATTTCTTGGTAGCGGTAAGGTAAACATGTATTCGTAGAGTTTTTAGGTACATACTCATCTTATATTTCCACATGTCAATGTTGGAAACATCATACATGGGTGGGATCAACAAATCCATGAGTGTATAAACTATGTGTGCAAATGCAATATTAGATTAGCTAGCCAAGATCTCACTCCTAGGTGGTTAAACCTAATATCAGGAGGTAGGCTCTGATACCAATTGTAAGTACACCTAGAGGGGAGTGAATAGGTAAATGACTAATCTAATGGCAAATGATGTGGAATTAAAAATAAATTGCAACACACATAGTGTAACCAAAGAGTGTAGCCGAATTCCCAGTGAAGGGCTCAGGACTAACTCCTCTAAATTCCTTTAAATAAGAGTTGAGATGCTATATGAAGCTCTTTTAGTTTAACACAAGTATGGGCACACACAAACAATACCAAGCATATATGTATGATATGAACAATATGAAATAATGCAAGGTATAAAAGAGAGAGAGTTTAGAGATAGTGGATCAATCGCAAGCACCGAGATATGTTGCAAGGTTCGAGCCACTGCTCTACGTCCCCGCCTTCACACAAAAGGATTTCCGATAATGCGTCCACATAAAACTTCCCACATAGGGAACCTCCACTGAGGATTTAGGTAATATAAACTTGGAGTACACAACTCCTCTCTCAAATAACAACCTCTACACAAGAGGCAAGGCAATAAGCCACACAAGATCAACCTCTCAATAGAGGGATAGGCACAAAGCCAACACAATCACCTCTCACTAGAGGGATAGACATAAAATCAAACCAACAACAATCACCTGTACACTTAGAGAGATACCAACAAACTCAACTCCTCCACAATAACCTCTACACAAGAGGGATACCCACAAAGCAAAGAGAATTACAATACTTGGTGGTCTCAACAAACCACAAACCAATTTTCTCACCAAAAATAAGATCCTAATAGATAGTATAGATAGATAGCTCAAGTGTGAGAAAATAAAGTGTTTGGAATGAAAATAACAAAGAAAAACTCTTGGGAAAAATACTAGATAGATATTGAAATAAAGATCCAAAAACCAATCTCCCAAAGACTCTTTTTCTTTGATTTTTCAACACTTTAAAACAAATAAAGATAAAATATTTTAGCAAAAAAATTCTTTTAAAAACTTGTTGTTAAACACTTGGAAAGATGAGAAAAATTGCTCTCTAAAAACTTGTTAAAAATAACTCAAGAGAAGGCATATATATAGCGTCTCCAAAATCTGCCCGTTGGCAGTCTAGAAAGTTCAGAAATGACTTTCGGTCGATTGCCCGGTCGACCACCGCAACGGTCAGATTTTTGACCGTTGTGCCTCCGGTCGACCGGCCACAGCCATCGGTCGACCGCATGGTCGACCGATCCCCACCCGAGAGTGGGGTGCTTTCAGTCGATCGACCGCGCGGTCGACCGGCCAGTTGGCTGGCCATGTGCACGTCCTCGTGCACATCGATTGACGGCTCTGGTCGACCGACCACTGGTCCGGTGGACCGGTCTGGTTGACCGCCAGTTGATCTGACTGGGATTTTAGGATAGAAAAACTTATCTTTTTAACTTCTATAAAATCTCATAAAATCACATAAATTTCACAAAAATAAGTTCTTATAAGATCTTTGAAATACAAATATGTGTGACTAAAATTCAACACATATTACAAACTATTTGAACCATTTTTGTGATATTAAAATTTGGCTTAAACACCAAATCTCAATTTTCCAAAACTTGGATTTTTGAAGTTAAAAATTCTCCAAAACTCAAATGGATACAAAAACATAATATTGAAACAACTTTGAAGCATATTGTATATAGATAGAATCCAATATACATATAAGATATATATATATCTATGTTTTTAACATGAAATCTAAAACTGGTTAAACCAAAAATCAAAACTGAAACTTTTGTGTGTGTGAACTTGAGCATATCAACACTATCTAATCTTTTCACAAGATCTAAATAAACTAAACTAAACAAACCGAGGTCTTCTTATCTCCAAGCTGACTCCATCCAAAACATGATCCAACGAGCTTGACTCCAACCGAGTGCTAGATGCGATCTTGACGCGCGAGCTCTTGAATCTACATGTGTCAGCTCCAAAACTCCTTTGTTGATGCCAAACACCTACTAAGATCTTGATCAAATCTCTGAAACTAATTAAGTACAAGATTATTAGTAAACTATAACTACATGAGTTAATCATCATCAAAACTAGAGTGAAAGGCCTCTGGGCCAACACTAAATACCCCCCGGGGTTCTGAAGATGAAGATAGACAGAGAGTTATGGTAGTTTTACTTTCCATGTTGTAGTTTAGGGTAGTTTATGTTAGTTTTCTTTGTCTTCCTTCTTTGTATTTTTCATTTCTTTTAGATCTTGTAATAGGAGAGAGTGGTACATGGTTGAAAAGCAAGAGTTCTTGTAATAGAAGGTGACAATCTATGAAAGGTTCTCTTTTTACCTCTCTTTGTTTTCTTCTCTCTAACTCTATTTACATGTTTAGCTAATTTTCTCTCATGGCAACTAACTATTAACCGCTAACTTCTTATTTGATAATCCACATAAATCTAATAGCCTCTACTTGGTCTTGCTCTTGCAAGAGCCATTGATGGCTCATGACGATGGATCTAACACTCTAACATCCTAACTCTCTAACAAGCTAACATTACTTTACTCTATGCTTACTCTTGTTTAGTTTTGATGGTTTAAGTGTAGCTTGCACTTGTTTTGTTGAGTTTGGATGTGAAAGTTATTATATGGGTCATACTTTGAAACACTCTTGAACCAAGGACTAGTGATTGCGAAGGATACATGTGAGGCAACTATCAGTAAGAGGTTAGCATGGTTAGTGGAGCCATTAGTAGTTAGTAGCCATGAGTTTTCTTTCCTTTTCACTTTGTTTTAGAAATACTATCCAAAAACCACAAATATATTCTTTTCTATGTTTTTCACTTCTTTATGTTTCATCGTACTTCTCTTTTCATTCTTTATTTTCTTTTCTTTTCATTCTTTCAAATATTGAAGAACCATTAACACACACATGAATCAACTGGTAAAGCTTCTATCGCTTTCTGTCCCTATAGATTCGACCCGTTTTGCCTCTATGCTATAACGGAAGTATCGAGGAAGCCAAAGAACACACACTTTAAATCTTGATTTCAAAACACATACTTTTCGTGCGCGGTTTTCCCCCGATCATGGGTCCCGTATATACCCAGGACCATGGCCCAGATGCCTGGCGTTGAATCAGGCCCTACCGCCAGGTAGTCTGTAACATTACTCATAATATCACTGTTGAATAATACTCACAGTAACACTGTGGAACAATAAATAGATCGAATATCAGTCATCCCCCAAAACCCTGCGGTGGAATCGTAAGTCGGCTGCGCAACCGTATCCTAGGTCCACCCAAAATATAGACGCTGTCTCCTCCATCAATTTCCCAATCCCAATATAATTTATCCATTTACATTATTATTTAATCCAGTTAGAACCATTAAGATCATGTTACCTAGGGTACTAGGACGATACAGTGACAGTAACGGTACAGTATAACAGTCAACAGTAATCGTATATACGGTGAACAGTAATCAAGACAGTAAACAATATTAGTAATCGTGTATACGATGAATAATAGGATTGTACAAGATGTTACGGTCAAACAATCTTTTTCCAGTAACTTTCAGTAACATGAATAATTACAGTAATAGAACTGATTCCTTACAGTACAGTCCTCTCTAGAATCAATCAAAATCTCATCCATCAGTGAATCTAAAGTCAATTTATGATAGAGTAACCACCTCAATAAATCAGTAATCAGTTACATCGATCATATCGATCCACTTCAGTCCTTTATACTGTCAATATGTCACTTCTCTAAATTTTTGATATATACCAGTCTCAATGTCTAAATAAATACATACTTCAATATATCCAAATAGTCATCAGTATCCAAATCCAGTTCAGATCATCGATCAACCCTCAGTTCCATCAAGCTCAATCAAAGGATCCAAATCCATTGTAATTAATCAAATGTGCAAACGTATACTCCACGAGTTCTGATCTGTCCAGTCAAACACATATTTCTCAACTCAAGGTCAACTCCCTCTAATCGAATCTACTGACAAGTCTAAGTCTAAGATCCCTTCTTTTTATAAAGAATTTCCCATTTAATCAATCATCAATATTTAATTAACTTTCATCTAGTTCGTCTTCAAAAAAGAAGAATCAAGTCTGTTAATAACTCATACAACTATCCACATATCTAATTATGATCACAACTAATTATTGTCCAGCCTGAATCAGATTACAGTTAAATATATTATCTCAGAATCTGAATCATAGTAGAATGACTAAACATGAACTGAGAAAAACAACTAATATCACAGTGTTAGAATATGAGTCTAAATATTCTTAAACATCAAATATACCACTGATTCATCATCATCAAAATACACTCTCCCACATCATAATAATCTATACGTATCTGTCAAAATTCGCTATTCTAATTAATCTGGTCTGCTATCAACCCTAAGTCAACTCAACTTCAATTAAGTCCATCAAAAATATCCAAGATAGTAAAACTCTAAGTCAATCTCCATAGTCCCAGTATCCGGTTCCAGTATAGGAGACCCAATTGTTCAATGAAACATCTCATTTAATTAATCCTCAAATTTACATTTCAATTCTTAACCTGTTATCACCAATAAGGAAAGTCATGCCTAATACTCATATACATAGAATACTAGACCAAATCTATAACAGTGTCAACAACATATCAATAAAATAATACCAGGACATCACAGTATAATAATAGTTAGACATGAATAGGATAACGCAAAAATCATATACACATTCACATGAAATGATAAGATAGAATTCTTGAATTAAAATAGACCAATAGATAAACACTCACATGAAATGACGCGATTTTGGAACCGAATCGTGTCTGGTCTCCACTGCATGAACTAGTACGACTCTCCGGATCATCTCATGGATCAGTTTTCAAAATGCTTGAGTGCCGGGTCTACAAGAGCATGAATCCAGATAGAGTCTAGGTCTCCTGTTACTGGTTCGGATCGCACGAATGAGTCCAGGTGCCACAACTAAAACACAAGCTCACCAATCACACACTAATACATATGCATCCATATACTACACACTCCCGTAGACACACACTTATAACATACAACATACATACATAATGTAAATACATGCATACACTACACATTCTACACACACTTACATAATACATACATACATACATACACACACACATATATATATATATATATATATATATATATATATATATATATATATATTAATGTCCAAATACATTAATAATGCTCATGCCCAGCGCACAGAAAATCACTCACGTACACACATCACTTATTAATACATACTTATAACACATTATATAACAAGCACTCACACATTAATATAAACTATACATTATATAAACTATACATTAAACATTATAATGAAAGGAAACAAAGGGGAGAGGAATGAAGACTCACACATGGGGGCAAGACTTGTGGCGCGCCGACGTAGGCTCCACCGACGGAGGCTCCGGCGGAGGGGGTGGAGGCCACGAAGGATGTCGATGGAAAGCCGGAGAAGAGTGGACTGTCCTCGCGCTCGCTGACGGATAAAATCAGACTCTGGCGGGTCCCGACGGCAAGGGGGCAATGGCCATGGGAAAGAATAGCACACACATCAATTATAAATGCCCACATACACATGCATGCGTAAATAATATCACATTAAATACACAATATCCTTTCACAGAACACACACAGCCCCCACGCTAGCTTACAAATGCAAGCATACTCCTCAACAATGTATAGAGATATACAGAGAAGTACAGAGAAAGGGAGAGGAAGAGATAAGGATTACTCACATTGGGTGTGCTTGGCTCCGGCAATGGCGGGGCTAGGTGATGATAAATGCGGAGCTCGCGGAGATAGCAAGGGCTGTGCGGCAGTAGGGTGCGTGGCCGAGGAGGGTGGAGGTGATTGGGCGTGGGGCTCTATTGTCGTGGGGAAGGGAAGAGGTCAGCCGGCCATAGTAATAGCCGTTGATAACGGCGCTCGCCAGAGAAGAGGAAAGGTGTGCTTTTGGTGTGCAGTTAAGGCAAGAACAAGGGAGGGGCCAAAGGGTGGGGTTGTGCGCCTGGTGCTCAGAGGAGATGGTGATCACGGCGTGGGTTCAAGGTTTCGACGCCGGCCTGACATCGAAGGCGGGAGGAGGGTGGAGGACGCAGGGGAGAGTGTTGACGTGGGCTCATTGGTGTGATGGGGGGTTGGGCATGCCAAAGGGGGAGGAGAGTCTCACGACTGAAGATGGGGTGAGAAGAAAAGGAAAATTAGGTAGGGGATTAGATAGGATTAGATTTAATAATTAGAATTTGATTTTTGCTATTAGGATTTGAATCTAGTTAGTTAGGATTAGGATTTGAATGGGTTAACGGGCTAATGGGTTATGAATTGCTGGTTTAGCATATGGTAATGGGTAAAAAAGGTAAATGGGTTTGGGTATTAAATGGGCTTTGCTTAAATAAATTAGATCACCTACCTAAGCACACGCCAATGTGACATTATGGTTTAGATAATAAGATTTGGTATAAAGGAACATGACTTCAAATCTTGGCATAGACAAGTTAAGTACACAATTTCTTTTTTTATCATTATTATTTTTATTTTTATTATTTTATTTTATTTTACTTTATTTAGGGTATGAGTTAGATGGGTTATGATTTATTGGATAATAGGATTATGGGTGAGAAAAAGATTAATTAGGAATAATACCAATAATAACATAATAATAATAGTAATACTAATAATAATGTATAAAATATAATACATACATATACTTGTATAAATGCAAATAAAAAACATATACACTTAATATGTATGTACATGTATTTATACACATGTATAAAATAAATAAATTAATAATAATAAGTAAATTTAAATAAAATTAATAAAAGTAGAAATATAATATTATTAGGTAGGGGATATTACAACATTACAAATTAATTTTCAAAACCCTCTACAAATATCTCAATTAAATTAGTTATGGCCATATAATATGGTTTGGGATGTTACATATACGATATGTGATACGATACGATATGATATAATAAGAAATTTGTATTATTTAATATGTTATCTTCAAATTTTAATTGGGATTTTGGGTTTGATTTTAGTTTCAAGGCCATTATTTGTTTAGTTATAGGATTAGATCGTGAGGACCGAATAGATTATGATTTTTTTCACCTGATATAACCCCCTCTTCTCATTTCTTGGTATTCACCTGTGACCCCCTCAACTCTAGCAATGAAGAGCTTTGCTGGTCATTTTGAGCCTTGCCTAGTTCTTTCTTTGTACGTGTGTTCTAATTTAATCTTTAATTATAATATTGTTATCTAAAACATAATATATAATATATAATTGTTTAATTATTAAATTAATTCTCAAAAAAAGTTATTAGATGTAATGCATTACTATTTAATTGTTTCATTGTTTGCTCAATTATTAGGTATCAATTTAATTATTGGAATAGTTGACTTCATTAAGTGTATGTTACTATTGTTGCTATTCGATGTTAAGCATGAGTAAGTGTAACAATAACAAAAATCTTATTATAAAAATTTTCTAATTAAGAGATTGTTTTGTGATTCTATTTTGATCTATGTTGCACGGATACGGAAACGCTTGCACGGACACAATATGGCACGACACACTGACACGACTAATTCAAAAAAGTACACATAAAATAAAAATATCATGGTATGTGTGTCCACCACGCCTGTCCGATACATGTCCGACACGACATGACTTCCAAATAGAAGTGTTTGTGCTACATATATTTTGATTAATAACTTTATGGTCATTAGACTTAAGAACTTGAAAGTAAGATTTGTGTATGATTGCATGTTTTAGGTTATTATCATATATCCTCGCTTATTTGTTGTTTTCTGTTTAAATTTCTCTATATTTTTGTGATATATATGATTATATATTGAATTGCTTTAGTATTGCATGAGTTAACGTATCATATGATACGCAATACGATCGATGCCTATGGGAAATGATATTATATACATATTGCGAGTTGACAGCTATGCTACTGATCTATTATAATGTGAAACAAGAAGATGATTGTTGGATGAGATTGATTCATTGAAGCAGCAGAAGATCCAAATCTGACGAGCTTTGACTTTTTTGTGTTTAAAATTGTGATGAGTGATACTTGTGTTAGTATGTGATCATAGTCCACCATCATTTTAACTCTCTGCATATAGTTCTGGTAATAGCTTGTGTGGTCATTATTGATCATCCGTTAAATAACCGAAATTTCATAACTCACTGACAACTTACTTTTTGTATTTAGCATTGAGTTGCATTCCTCAATTTCCATGGCATGTCTTGCTGTGCAGCAACCTTTGTAACAGGATAAGGACATAAATATGTACTATAATGGAGTTCCTTGTGCAAGTCAGCTAATTTTAATGATCTATTGCACAAACAACTACTACTACTTACATACTAGAACTTAGAACAGAAATGGGTCGTTTCTGCCGAGCCAACCAGTGGAGGACTTCTATCGCAGTCGAGGGAAGCTTTTAGAGTTTGATTTACCAAGAGGGATCCCAGAGTCATGGCCAAAGCGACTGGAAGTTCTCAATCTCGGTGAGCATCATGACGATGACAAGCAATCAGCAATAGCATGAAAATAAACAAGGTGAGAGCCTCATGCGTACGATCCACATTCATGACCAACACTGCTTTCAATAACATCTCAAACTCAGCAAGTCAGTTAAAACTGGCGGAAATTGGTTTAGTCTTTTCTGATGGTTGAGGTATATGCTTGGGGAGAAAGAGGACAAGTATTAAATTTTGATTGATGAAGTAAAAGACATTATGTACATTTATTTTGACCTCATGGGGATGGATGTCTCATATGGTAGTATTTTCCTGCCAAGGGCACATGAAGTTACTATTTTTTTGCCATTTTACATAAGGTTGTACTTCCATTTTTTGCCATTTTCGGAACCAAAATCATGTTTTCAGATCTTTATAAATGAGGCTTTGTTAATATTTTTCGAAATAATGATGACTTTCATTTGGTCCCATTGATTTTCAATATAGTTTCTTTAGCTGCTAGAACAATAGTTTCGGATAAAGGAGAACAATCTATATACTTTTGTCAGTTTTTGGTTGATCTGATTTTGTTGGCTACCGAACTTGTATTTGGAGCAGAGAGCAACAGTATCCTTGCGCCCACAAGTATATGGACAGAATTCCACTGAAATGGGACAGCAAGAGGCAAAAGCAAGACAGAAAGGGCTTCAACTGCAAATTGCATGAAATTTTAACCTCATTTCCTCCATGCAGATAAAGCAGCTTAATCCCAAATCATCTTAGTTCTATGCCAACCATTTTTCATGTTCGAAGTACAGAATAGGAATTTTACTTGAGTGTTGGACACATCCATCCCTGAGTATCTGATAAAGTACTGTTCTAATCTTGCAGACAGGTGTGCTTGCAATGGTACATGTAGAATCTAGGGTACATGTTGGTTATTTAATGTCTTCCTGTACATCTAGTTGTTTGGTATCTTAGTTGATTAGTGTGTTTGTGCAGGTGCATCAATGGTACGTGTAGAATGAGCCTTCACAAGGCATATTTGAGAATTCAACATACTTAGACATGGCTAGCAATTGTTCTGACATTGGAATAGTTTGTAATAAGGGCAAAACCCCTATACTATCATCAATTCTTAAAAAAAAACCCATATTCTGTTGAAATGAGTTGAAAACTCTCATCTTATTGAACTCAGCAGAGCACCCCCATGTATTCTCATAAGATCTGACAACAAAACTTTCTATTCTATTGGAGTTATAGGAGAACACACTTGTACCATATAAGATTTGACAAAAATCCTGTGCATTATCTTAGATATTTAGATTTGGTAGAAGCTACTAAATCTTATGATAGTATAAAAGTCTTTTCTATCGAGTTCTCTAGGACAGGTTTAATACTTATTTCAATAGACCAAGGGATTTTTGAGAATCATTGATAGTACAAGGTTTTTTTTTCTCCCCCCCTTTTGCAATTTACCCTTGTAATGCTATTGTTAGGAGTTGTGGCTTCGTCTACATATATTGTTCTCCAGTGCAATAAGCTACTTCTCAATGAAAGTGCCCTATGTTGATTGATTATATGCTGCTGGTTCTTTAGTGAATTTTTCATATTCACCGATATTACCTGGACAATTTTAAATTCTACAATTTGTGACATATTGGAGACTTGGGTAGGGAACTGCCAGTTTTTGATTGCTTCGGGTAGTGATTTAAATTTATCTTAGGATTACAATTGGATGTGAACTGTTCAACATTTACATGATACATCCACTATTAATATTTGCATGCCCATCTATAAAATATATGCATGTTTTTATGTCACGTTTTAGGAAGCTCACCGTGTTGGACATTTTTGGATACTCAAGACACTTGACATCTGTTTCTTGCGTCTATGTAACATCTGTATTCACCCAATTATGGAAGGTTCGCATTACAACTCACTAGAGAATAATGTTTGCTACTTGTGCAACCATACTTTCTTATCAAATTTATAGCTCATCCTTTCTAGATCTCGAGATTCTCAACCTCTAACAACCTGCAAAAATAACCCATTAATGGTAATATAGCCACATAACACTACACTCGCATGTTTGGCTACTTCAAAAGGGTATCTCTATGTGGTGTGGTCAGTGCTCCAATTTGTAGGAGGTTGCATTACAGCACATTAATCTCCCTGTGTAATTTAATAATTAAAAATAAACTTTGGTCTCTCTGGTAGGCAGGCACGAGGATGTGTTGAGATTGATCCCATCACCATCTGCTACTTTGACATAAATCATCTGGGTAAGCTTGTGATATACTCGAGCTACATGCTTTCTGACATGTAACTGCTCATTTATATACTATAAGAATCCCATGAACTAACATATCAGGCAGCAGCTAAAAACGTTCTACAGATAAACACACATATAGGCATGCATATGTACCGTTAGTAACTTAATATGATTATACATGCACACCGGTGTTTATCTGTCCTGGTTAAATGTTGGTTTATTACTCCAATACATGTGTCCTGATATCATGGACTGGGTGTATCATAGTCTAGTAGATTGTTATCCCTAATGAAAACAGCTACTTACTGTTCCTACACTCCACCGACATGGTAAATGTCATGTTGTTTGTGCCTTTTTGCTAAAATTCTTCAAAGAAGCTTTTGTGCACAGCTAACATGCCAGTTAACTCGTGCATTGTGACTAAGATTCTCACCGGTCTTCCTTGTTTGAACAGGATTCTTTTCCACAGAGAATTAATGCTGACCGCCCAATGCAAATTGGATGTGCATCAAATTTACAATCAGGTGAGTTCTAGTCCAATGTTTAGTTTTCTGGTGCCCAACGGGGGGGATACCTTCAATATCAGACTGTCACTAACCAGCAATACCTTGTGAACTATTGCACTCTAATTGGGGTACTCGCATACTGCAGCATGTTTAAGTTGACGAGTATACTAAGGAAGTAATAATCCTAACCCTAACTCTGACCCTTACTTAAGGACATGCTGCATTGTGTGTGAGACTATGAGTCTTCTGTCTTGTATCTTCTTAGAGAATGAAGATGGATATGCGACCAATTAAGGTTGGATATCCGATTCCGTGTTCATTTTTTATGAATAGCTTTCTTGGGTTTAATACTGGGGACATTATTTAGGGTAATCATCCAAACCCATAAGCAATAATTTATTATTCCTACCCTACGCTAGAACCCTACCCCTACCCAAGGCTAACCATAAAGATCATGCTGCCATTTGCTAACCAGTTTTTTCTTTTTTTTTGTCCTTGTATGCAAAAAATATTGTTCTTCAGAGGGAATGAGTCATATATGATGATCACCCAATGCAATTGGAGTGTGCACCTCAATACTGATGATGTGAATCTTCCGGTCTTGTGTTGATTTGTCTTTGAATGCAAACAAATGAGCTCCTTTTGTTGACTCGAGTCCACAAGCATGCATGCAAGCATGTGTAGTCTTAATCAAGCCACCCTTCCTAGTTACATCTACTACTTAGCCATATTATCAGCCACCCTATGATTAAATCACCCACACTATGTATTAAATCAATGGATGAAGCTGATGTTGATAGGTTCTCCCTTGCCTATTACGGGTGTTGAGAGGGGAAACAAGAGAGTTAGCTAAAGGCTTTTGTGTACACTCTCATTTCTTCTTTTCTTCTTTTTGTACCTATTATAAATTGGGTATTATGGGTTGTAGTGAGTGAGATTAGAGTTGAATATTCTCCCTCTTTTGATTAGTAGATTCCTCTTTCTGTCTTCTCCCATGGACGTAGGTCATATTGACAGAACCACGTTAAATCCTTAGTGTGCTGTCCTCTTCAGTTCTATTAGCTTATTATTGATATTTGTATCTTAGCTTGTATTTGCCATCTATTGTATTAGAAGCCCGCTGCTTCAATAAATTGGTATGAGAGCTAGTATTATTTTTTTGCGGGTTTGGAGATGGCTTCGACAAAATACACAGTAGAGAAGTTTAACGGGGGAATAGTTTCAGTTTGTGGAAGGTCAAAATGCGAGTTCTCTTGGTACAGCAAGGCTTGTTGATAGTCTTTCCCGATAAGGACAAGTTACCGAAAATCCATGTCCGAGGATGAAAAGGAAGAACTCGAGATGAAGGCGCATAGTGCCATACAACTTTGTCTAGCCGACGAAGTTTTGCGGGAGGTTGTCGATGAAGATACCGCCGCTGGTTTGTCGTTCAAATTAGAGAGCTTGTATATGACAATGTCCCTGACCAACAAGCTCTATTTGAAGCAGCGCCTCTTCACCCTTCACATGAAGGAAGGTACGCCAATTAAAGACCATTTAGATATGTTCAATAAAATTTTCATGGATTTAAAAATATTGATGTTAAAATAGATGAAGAAGATCAAGCTCTCATCTTATTATGCTCATTACCTCCTTCATTCTAAAATTTTATTAATAGTATACTCTATAGTAGAGATACACCTTCTTTGAAAGATGTCAAGTCAACCTTACACTGTAAGGAGCTAAGATAGAAAGTGTCAGATGTAGGAAGTGAGGATCAAGCTGAAGGCTTATTCGTCCGTGGTCTTACAAAGAAGGGTCGAGAAAAAATTAGATCTAAATCTAGGTTAAGAAAAAATATCGAGTGTCACTATTGTCATAAATTTGGACACTATAAAAAGATTATTTTAAGCTCAAAGAAAAAGAAAAAAGACTTTAGGAGGAAATCTCAAGATGAGAAATTTTTGGTTGTTAGTGTTATAGAAGAAGCCTCCACATCACATGAGGTTCTTTCAGTTACCATCTTTGATGCCCGTTCCTGAGATGAGTGGGTTCTTGATTCAGGTTGTTCTCATCACATATGTCCCCACAAGAACTGCTTTGTGACCTATCAGCCAATTGTTGGCAGTAATTCTTAATGAAAAATAACATGCTCTGCAAGACAATTAGTAATGGGTCAATCAAGATTAGGATGCATGATGGTATTGTTATAACATTGAGTAATATTCAACATATGCCAGATTTGAAGAAACATTTGATTTTTTTTTGCACTCTTGACTCAAACGACTATAAGTTTTCAGCTGAAGGTGAAGTGTTGAGAGTTAACAAAGGCTCTCTTATAGTGATGAAAGGAAAGAAGGTGAATACCCTTTATATCCTTCAATGTAGCATGGTTTTAGGTGATACTGCTGTGTCAATGTCAGAAGACCCAAACTTAGATATCACTCATTTGTGACATATATGGTTGTGCATATAAGTGAGAGAGGATTACATGTGTTGAGTAACCAAGGTTTGCTTTGTGGCCAGAAAACAGAAAAGCAGAACATTGTGTTTTTGACAAGCAGCACAGAGTTTCTTTTGGTATAGGTATTCATAAGACTAAAGACACCTTAGTCTATACCATTCAGATGTTTGGGGTCTCTCTCAAGTTTCATCAAAAGATGGAGCTAGTTATCTTATTACTTTAATTGATGATTATTCCAGAAAAGTTTGGGTATATCCTCTCAAGTAAGAGCGATGTGTTTGCTACATTCAAGCAGTGAAAGGCTATGATCGAAAAAAATAGGAAAGAAGGTTTCAAGACCGACAATGGAATGGACTTTTGTTCCATAGTGTTTGATCAATTATGCAAAAATGAAGGAATTATGTGACATCGTATAATTCGGTACACCACAACAGAATGGAGTTGCAGAAAAGATGAAGAGGACACTGTTTGAAAGAGCTCGGTGTATGCTCTCTAATTCTGGTTTATCAAAATGCTTATGAGCCGAGACAGTAAATACAGCTTGCTATTTGGTAAATCGGTCTACCTCTAAAACTATTGACTTTAAAACTCTTGAGGAGGTATGGTTTGGTATTCCTACTAATTACTCTCATTTACAAGTATTTGGTTGTCTTGCTTATTTTCATGTAAATGATGGTAAGCTTGAACCTTGGGAAAGAAAGCTATATTTCTTGGTTATGTTACTGGGGTTAAAGTATACAGGTTGTGATGTCCAGATCTTAAGTCATCTAAATTTGTTATTAAGAAGAATGCTACTTTTGATGAAAATTATATGCTTCAACCGAGAAAGGAGTCTGTTGTTGATTCTACGGCTCATGAGAAGAAAAAACAAGTAGGTGAAGCTTGAGAGCAAAGTTACAGAAGGAGTGCAGGAGAGCACACACGTTGAACTAATTGATGATACTTAAGGCTCAACTTCAGGTTATAATACACCGCAAGAGCAAAGTACAATATTGCCTCTGGAAGAGCAAGAAGGGAGACCCGTCCACCTAAGCGATACGCCTATACATATATGGTCGCTATACTCTAAGTGTGACAAAATCTATTGAGATTCCAAAGCCTTCCACCCACAAGAAGGCTATTAGTGCTAGTGAAACTGTAGAATGGACTGTTGCTATGATTGAAGAGATGAAGTCTCTTCACAAGAACTAAAAATGAGAGTTAGTGAAGCTGTTCAGGGGATAGAAAGCTATTGGCTGCAAATGGGTCTTCAAAAAGAAAGAAGGAATTTCTAGTGTTGAGTCTGTAAGACACAAAACATGCTTGGTAGCCAAAGACTACACTCACACAAAGGGTATTGACTTCAATGAAGTATTATCTATAGTTTGAAGCACACCTCTATCCACATGTTGCTAGCCATGGTTGCTTTGCTTGATCTGGAGCTTTAGCAACTTGATGTAAAATCAACTTTTCTTCATGGCAAGCTCAAAGAGAAAATCTTTATGCATCAACCAGAGGGATTCGTTATTGAAGGTAAAGAAGATCATATGTGCAGCTTAAAGAAATCTATTTATGGTTTGAAGCAGTCATCTAAGCAATGGTATTTAAGGTTTGATACTTTCATGATTGATCATGATTACTCTAGGAGTAAATATGATAGTTGTGTTTATCGTCAGAAACTTAATGATGGTTCTTTTGTATATTTGTATGTTAATGATATGTTGATTGCAGCTAAAAACATGTTTGGAGTTGATAAGTTGAAAGTTCAACTCAAACAAGAGTTTGAGATGAAAGATTTGCGAGCAACGAAGAAGATTTTGAGAATGAAAATTCACAGAAATAGGTAAGAAGAAAATTATTCTTATCTCAGAAGAAATATATTGAGAAGGTGTTGGAGAGAATTGGCATGCTTGATGCCAAACCTGTGAAGACTCTACTTTCTGCTCATTTTGACTTTCAGCAGATTTGAGAAGTATATGTCTCATGTTCTCTATACCAGTGCAGTTGGAAGTATTATGTATGCTATGATGTGCACTCGATCGGACATTTCACATGCAGTCTGGACTGGCCTGGGAAAAGCCATTGCCAAGTAGTGAAATAGATCCTGTGATATTTAAAAGGATCTACTAATATTGGTCAGTGTTTTAACAGGAGAACTAATTCTGATTGTCAAAATCGTTGGATATTGGACTCATATTTTGTGGGCGGCCTGGATAAAAAAAAATCTCTGATAGGTTATACTTTCACTCTTTTAGGTTATGTCATTAGTTGGAAGGTTACTTTACAGTCGACAATTACTTTGTCTACTACAAAAGCAGAGTATATGACAGTGACAGAGATAGTGAAAGAAACTATTTGGTTAAGAGGTTTGGCTAAAGATCACAGCTTACACCAAGGAGTAACTACGGTATTTTGTAACAGTTAGAGTGCGATACATCTGATGGAGCACCAGATGTATCATGAGAGAACCAAACATATTAATGTCAGGTATCATTTTATTTGAAAAATTAAAGTCATCAACGTTAAGAAAATTGAAATTGCAGATAATCCAGTAGATATGATGATAAAGCCCGTACCTTCCCGCAAGTTCGAGTATTGTCTCAAATTGCTCAGTATTTAAAGTGGTGAAGGCTGATTTGTCTTTGAATGCAAAACAAAATGAAATTCCTTTTGTTGACTTGAATCCACAAGCATGCATGCAAGCACGTCTAGTCTTAATCAACCCACCCTTCCTAGTTACATCTACTACTTAGCCATATTATCAGCCACCCTATGATTAAATCATCTACCCTATGTATTAAATTAATGGGATGAAGCTGATGTTGATGGGTTCTCCCTTGCATATATGAGGAAACGAATACGGGTGTTGAGAGGAAACAAAAGTGAAGAACAAGAGAGTTAGCTAAAGGCTTTTGTGTATACTCTCATTTCTTCTTTTCTTCTTTTGTATCTATTATAAATTGGGTATTGTGGGCTGTGATGAGTGAGATTTGATTTATAATCTCTTGTATTCTCCTCCTTTTGATTAGTGAATTCCTCTTTCTGTCTTTTCCCGTGGGTATTGGTCACATTGACCGAATTACGTTAAATCCTTAGGGTGTTATCCTCTTTAGTTCTATTAGCTTATTATTGCTATTTGTATCTCAGCTTGTATTTGCCTCTCTCTTGTATTAGAAGCCCACTGTTTCAACATCTTGTGTGTTACTCTGATGGTTAGTTTTCTGGTATCGCTAGCGAGCAATACCGAGGACTATAACCCGAAATCATTCAAATGCATATGAGTAAGAGCTTAAGTATCTTACCCTTAACCCTAAACTGCCTACCCGTAGCCTTGACATAATTGTATGAGGTTGCTTGAATTACCCTAAATCCCCCATGGGTTAATTTAACATAGAAGAATTTTCAATTCTCTTTACTTGAATGAGGTAACCAGACTTTCCACTGCACTGCAAGTCTGCAATAGTACCATATGTACAGTGTACAAAATGGTTCAGGATGGGGAAGACTTTAAAAGGATCAAAACGATAATTGGAGTTTCTTTTAGACATTGGACAATAAGCTTACTGGAATGCATCTCACAACCATATCAAGAAAGACGGCATGTTTTGAGTGGAAACGGGGACTTGTGACCTTCTTTGGTTGGAAGTTGATTGAGTTTTGAAGGCAGTTGTGTACAGTTTAGATGGAATTTTGTAACCTTGTTAATCATTTCTTTGGTAGTAGATCAATATTTATTCAAGAGAAATATATTTGAAACTTGACAGATTCCAAAGTGCATTGCTGCTAATCAAAAAAATGAATATTCATGAAATATGGGTAGTTGTATACAATAGATTTGCCCTATTGATGATGATCATACTGTGAGCAGTTAAAACAGAGTTGAAGAATAGCATGCCTACCTGCTCCTTTAGTGAAAGCAAGTGGGTTTGTTGTCACAATGGACTTGTATGGGAAAGTCCTCCGGTTTGTATGAAGTGCTGCGGGGCGATTAGGTTTGTTGTTCCATCTGAGGGAGCCAACTTAAACATTTGAAATATTACTCTCCTTAGAAGAAGTAATCTGACAAGCATGATGCTTGATTGTATATTATTACTACTCTGGTGTGATGCACAAGGTCATTAAGGACAAGTGAATATGGTCATCATAGAAATCGAAAGGAGCTCGTCTCTCAAATTTTCCTCTTTTAGTTGCCCTTTCTAAACCGAATTTCAATCATGCGGAGGTTGAAGACTTGGATGTCAACGACGTCGATTTCAATCTCCTCATGGGGGAATCTTGACCACTGTATCGGGTTGTTGCTTGTTTTGGGTTTTTTGTATTTACTAGCAAAAAAGAAGAAGATGGTCATCATGAAATGCATAGAGGAATGTATATTTTTGTACTTTGAGCTCAAATTTAGTCAGAGGTGCAAACTGTCTTCTATAATGATTTGCAGCAGGCTTCATATTGCCTTCTTGTTTTCTGTAGAAAGACATGGATGTGATAGATGGATTGCTTAGTTATGTTTAGAGTATTTCGTGAGGTCATCTACTTCAGATCAATATCCTAAGTTCTACTGGGCACCTCTCGATAAGTTTTTGATGTCAAATATGTATCAAATTGAGTTCACCTTACATTTGGACTAAAAGGCAGTTATGTTGTGATGAAGATAGGTGGCTTGATGGTGGAGAAAAAAAAAGCATTGAGGTTAATCCTTGCTATCGGCATGGTTTATCTGCCAGAGTTCATAACTATTCCATGTGTGACCTGGATTAAGAGGCAATTAAATTGTGAACAAAATTTGGAGGAGAGCAAGAAGTATGAAGATGTAACGTTTCTAATTGGCATGGCTCATCTACTAAATACACCTAAGCTTCAAAAAAAAAAAAAAAAAAACATCAAGGGTCAGGCGACGCAGATTTTGGAGTATGTAGAAGTTGCACTTTTATGTTTATTGTAAAACTAGTGACAGTATTATGTTTATGAAATACCAAAACTTTTATAGATGAGTGAAATGTGTTATATAGAATGAAAAGGAAAATGGTGTGAGTGGTCATAATAAAATCCTTATGAAATATACAGAAAAAAAAACGTAGATGGAGTACTACTGCAAACATTTTCGCGACACATACAACTTGCATCATGCACTGTAAATCTAATATGATACAGGACATCATAATACACTTTTTATTTAGTTGCATATATTCTGCCATATTATTTTCTGTGTTTTATAATGTGTCCTCTGTTGTGCCGGTGACAACAACCAACTGAGGATCTCACAAATCTCCAAGCACAGAGAATAAACCCAAACAGCACAAAACAACCACCAGAAGAAAGCACAAAACGCAAACAACAACTTTAACGAGGTTCGGCCTGAATGCCTACGTCCTCGGAGCAATCCAATGGAAAGATTAATTACCAGGAAGATGATTACAATTGCTAACAGGCTCTTTGAATGCAAGAGAGCTCCAGCAAAATCCCTTTTTCGCAGGTACAAACCCTAGAATTAAACAACAGCCTTAAATACACAGATTTCTGAAGCAGCAGATTTTCACCCGAACCCGACTGTCAGTCGACCAGGCGGTCGACCGACCTCTTCCACCAGTCGACCGGTCGGTCGACTGGGTGCCCAACAGAGAGTTGGGCACTTACAGTCAGGTTCTACCGGTCGACCGGGCGGCCGACCGGGTGCTCAACAGAGAGTTGCGCACTTACAGTTAGGGACTGCGGTCGACCGACCGGTCGACCGCCTTCTGATCCTGTGCACGCTGTGCATGTCGGTCGACCGGCCGGTCGACCGACCAGCCTGTTTTCTGCTGCTGCTGCTATTTCCTACTGCTGTTCTCTTTCGCCTTCATCGTCGACTTCCTTGGCGATCATCTCGATGACCCTTGGCAATCCATTGTCAAATTCCTCTGCAATAATCTCTCTTCCAACAATTCTCCACATCGGTGAAGTTTCTCCAAATCTGAGCCGAACACCGACTCGAGAGCGGCTGCACCATTGTGGTTGCCTACGTACCCCTGCCCAAGGGATCAAGCCGTCCGTAGTTCACCTGAATGAGCTTCAGCAAGCTCAAACCACCTGAAGGACATGGAGCAAAGCTTTACAATGTGCAAACTTCACTCCCGACACCACCTTTGTAAGCATGTCGGCCGGATTATCCGAAGTGTGAATCTTCAACAAGTCGATGTCACCTTCCTCCAGAATCTCCCGAACGAAATGGTACCTGACGTCAATATGCTTCGTCCTTGCATGATAGACCTGGTTCCTCGCCAAATAGATGGCGCTCATGCTGTCACAGTTAATCTTCAGCAGATCCTGTTCCACGCCCAAGTCATCAAGCAACCCCTGAAGCCAAATTGCCTCCTTCATGGCCTCTGTCATAGCCATGTACTCAGCCTCTGTGGTCGACAATGCGACGGTAGACTGCAGTGTGGAGCGCCAACTCACCGGTACCTGTGAGAATGTGAAGACATATCCCGTCGTCGACCGGCGCTTGTCAAGATCCCCTGCATAGTCGGAATCCACATACCCTATGCATTCTTGCTTTTCAGTGTTGTCCTTCTCAAACACTAGGCCTACATCAATGGTTCCCTTGATGTATCTCAAATCCATTTCACAGCTTCCCAATGACCCTGTCCCGGATCATGCATATATCGACTCACCATGGAGACGGCCTGTGATAGATCTGGCCTCGTACACACCATAGCATACATCAAGCTACCCACCGCACTGGCATATGGAATGTGAGACATATACTCACGCTCTTGAACACTCCTTGGAGACATCTTTGCAGACAATTTAAAGTGAGGCGCCATAGGTGTACTAACAGACTTGGTATCCTTGCTGATATTAAACCTCTGCAGTACCTTCTCCAAATAGCCTTCTGAGTCAAAACTTACCCTGCCAGCTCTCCTGTCTCTAGTGATCTCCATGGCCAATACTTTCCTAGCTTCTCCCAGGTCCTTCATCTCAAACTCTGATGATAGATCCTTCTTCAGAGCATCAATAGCAGATCTCGACCTCGAAGCAATCAACATATCATCTACATAAAGAAGTAGATAGATATATTCACCTGATGGTAGCCTGTTGTAGTACACACATGGATCATAATGGCTACGTGTGTACTTCTTCTTCCTGATGAAGCTATCAAATCGCTTGTACCACTGTCTAGGAGACTGCTTCAATCCGTACAGCGACTTCTTTAGCTTGCATACTAACTCTTCCTTCCCTGCAGTCTTGTAACCTGTGGGCTGTGTCATATAGATCTCCTCCTCAAGATCGCCGTGGAGAAAGGCGGTCTTAACATCAAGTTGGTCAAGGTCCAACTCATTCTGCACAACCAAGGCCAATAGAATACGAATTGACGAGTGTTTAACTACAGGGGAGAATACCTCGTTATAGTCAATTCCTTCCCTCTGAGCGTAGCCTTTAGCCACCAACCTTGCCTTGTAGCGCATTGCATCTTCTTGAAGAGATCCTTGCTTCTTAGCATATACCCACTTACACTCTATGCCTTCTTCCCCTTTGGCAACTTGGTAAGTTCCCATGTGTCGTTCTTGTAGAGAGATTGCATCTCTTCCTTCATGGCCACTTTCCACATCCTTGCTTCCGAACTGATCTCAGCTTCTCTGAAGGTAGATGGAATAGCCTCCTCGACGACTGGAAGTGCATATGCGACGACCATATCAGTGGTGAGCCAACCTGGTCTCCTAGTGTTCCTTCGTGGTCTTTCAACTGCAGTAGGATCTGGAACAGTACCCATGACCTGCTCTTGACCCTCTTTAACATGTTCAGCATCTTCTTCAACTGCTCGACCACTTCCCTGTGTCACCTCAGGAATAATCCGAACTGATACTGAATCCTCTAGAGATGGTGGATCTGCATCAATCTCCACCTGCTGCAATAGCTCCTTGGTCTTGCTGGTCTCCACCTGCTGAGAGACCGTAGGCTTCATCAAAGAAGCCTCATCGAACGTGACATCCCTGCTGAGTAAGAACTTGTTGTCAGTTTGGTCCCAAATCTTGAACCCCTTGGTTCCTCGCTTGAAGCCAACGAATACCCTTTCTTTGCCCTTGGGTCCAACTTGTCTTCTCTGACATGGTAGTAGGCTGGACATCCGAAAACCCGTAGCAAATCATAGTCCCCAACAGCTTTCCTGACCAAGCTTCAAGAGGAGTCTTCCCCCCTATTGCAGATGACGGCAACCTATTGACGAGGTGGCATGCATACGCCAAAGCTTCAGCCCAAAACTTCTTTGACAGTCCTCATTGGATAACATACACGGACCTTCTCTAGCAAAGTCCGGTTCATCCTCTCAGCCACCCCATTTTGTTGCGGAGTCTCTCGTACTGTGAAGTGTCTCTCTATGCCCTCATCAAGGCATAGCTGTAGGAAAGGATCCGATTTGTACTCTCCTCCATTGTCAGAACGGAGGACCTTGACCTTCCTTCCCGTGCTTCTCTCCAGATTAGCCTTCCACTTCACAAACAGTTCTAGGACTTCATCTTTGTGTCGCATAGTGTACACCCAACAGCGCCTAGAAAAGTCATCAATGAACGACACAAAATAGTGGTTAGCTCCAATCGATGCAGTCTTGGTAGGTTCCCATACATCCGTGTGAACATAGTCAAGAATACCCTCTGTGCAGTGTGAAGCTGTGCCAAACTTCACCTTGGTCTTCTTGTCGATGATGCAATGCTCACAGAAATCCAACTTGCAGGTCTCGGCACCCTTCAACAACCCTTTCCTCACAAGAGCTTGCAATGATTTCTCCCCTGCATGTCCCAGCCTCATGTGCCACAGCCGGGTTGAATCTTCCTTTGATTGGTAGAAGCTGCCACCTGCCCTGTCACCGTACTACCCTTCAAGTAGTACAAGTTGTTCCGGCGATCAGCCTTCAACACCACCATCGAACCCTTTGTCATTTTAAGAACTCCCTCCTTAATAGACCCTCCAAGGCCCAATGATTCCAAAGCTCCTATAGAAATCAAGTTCCTCTTCAACTGAGGTACATACCTCACTTCTTTCAGCTCTCTCACCATCCCATCAAACATTCTGATTGGAATAGTGCCAACACCCTTCATGACGCACGGATGATCATCGCCCATGACGACCGAACACCCCTCCAGCTTCTCAAAACTGGTAAACCAGTCTCAATTTGGGCATACATGATATGTTGCACCTGTATCCAAGATCCACTCGTTTTCACCCGAGTAGCCTATGACACGGTTCAAAGTCTCGGCCGAGTCGGAGACGAGTCGGCCGAGTCGTATCCGTCTCGGCCCGCTCCGAGATGAGTCCGAGTCACGAGTCGGTCGACTCAACTCAGAGGAGACCGACTCGGCTGAGAATCGGAGTTGACTCGGTCGACTCGGCATTATGATGATTTTGTGCCTCATCGCAATTCAATGTGGAAATAACTACATTAGTATGTATTTATGAATGTAGTTTGTGCAATTTATATTGTGTATGTATTTTGATATGCTTCTACCGACGACGCGTGTATTTATGTTTTCGCTTTATGTTAGTGTGCTAGGTGATATATTTTGGACATGTGATACATGAATGTGGATGTCTATATTTTTTTAAAATTTGTCGTGATTTCTTCAGAATTTTTTGAACTTTCTATGTAGCGTTTTGCGCGTATCGCCCGATACCGATCTGAGTCGCCGAGACCGATCCGTCTCAGTGCCCGCCGAGTCGGTGGCCGAGACCGCGACTGTGAACCATGGCCTATGATGGGCGTAGTAACTGAAAACGAGAACACCGAAGAATCCGAATCCGATCCATCTGCATGTGATTTGCTGCTTGCAGTGTTAACCACTTTTGCGAGATTTGCTTCAGACTTTGATTCTTTCTTCTTTCCTTTGAACTTCAGACAGTCCACCTTCCAGTGCCCAATCTCTCTGCAGAAAGCGCACTGATTTCTCTTGAGATCCCTGAAGCCCGGCCTGAACTTCGATCTTCCTCTAACCTCCTTGCCCTTCCGCGATGAACCCCTGCCTCTTACTTCCAGTGCCTCTGCCGATGAGCTTGACCTAGAAGGATGCCTCTCCTTCTTTCTCGTCTCATAGCTAGTCAGTGTAGACGACACTTCATCATAATCCAAGGTCTGCCTTCCATTGATGAAGGTCAGAGTGAATGTCTCATACTCCTCCACCGGGAGTGAGTTCAGAAAGATGATCGCCTTATCTTCCTCTTCTATCGTGACATCCACGTTTACCAAGTCTGTAAGAAGCTTAGTATATCTGTTGACATGTTCATTTACTGTGCTCCCCTTCTTCATTTGAAAACTGTACAACCTACTCTTAAGCTGCAACCTGGACTCCACACTCTTAGTCAGGTATTTCTTAGCAAGGGTTTCCCACAGTTTCTTCGCCGACGTCTCATGTTGCGCAAGGTATTTTATGTCTTGCGACAAACATGAACGTATCAATCCACATGCCGACCTGTTCATCTTGGCCCACTCTTCATCAGTGGTCGTGCTCTTCTTCTTCTCCAATAGGAGAGTGTCCTCTAGGTTCGATGCATTCAGTGCATCCATAACCTCACATCTCCACATCCCAAAGTTATTTGTACCGTTGAACTTGACAACTTCAATCCTTGGTGAGAATTCATTGTCTTAGCTGAAACAATTTCTTCTGCCATTGAGATTTATTGATCCTCTATTTATGCGGAAGAACAGTCAACTGAAAATAGATCTCTACTCAGATAAAAATTGAATTTTTAACTTTCTCTTGAAACCCTAGATCGAGTTTCTCTCCGGATCTACTTCACCACAGATTCCACGAGCCCTCCTTGCGTCCTCCTGTGATCGACACACGATCCCACGAACACCAATACCTCTGATCGGAGATCGACACACGATCTCCACCGAATCAGATCTCGAGCCCTCCGAATCTTCAGAAATCCCAAGCCAAACCTGGGAGCTCTGATACCACTTGTTGTGCCGGTGACAACAACCAACTGAGGATCTCACAAATCTCCAAGCATAGAGAATAAACCCAAAACAGCACAAAACAACCATCAGAAGAAAGCACAAAACGCAAACAACAACTTTAACGAGGTTCGGCCTGAATGCCTAGGTCCTCGGGGCAATCAATGGAAAGATTAATTACCAGGAAGATGATTATAATTACTAACAGCCTCTTTGAATGCAAGAGAGCTCCAGCAAAATCCCTTTTTCGCAGGTACAAACCCTAGAATTAAACAACAGCCTTAAATACACAGATTTCTGAAACAGCAGATTTTCACCCGAACCCGACTGTCGGTACCTCTTCCACCAGTCGACCGGTCGGTCGACTGGGTGCCCAACAGAGAGTTGGGCACTTACAGTCAGGTTCTACCGGTCGACCGGGCGGCCGACCGGGTGCCCAACAGAGAGTTGGGCACTTACAGTCAGGGACTGCGGTCGACCGACCGGTCGACCGCCTTCTGATCCTGTGCACGCTGTGCATGTCGGTCGACCGGGCCGGTCGACCGACCAGCCTGTTTTCTGCTGCTGCTGCTATTTCCTGCTGCTGTTCTCTTTCGCCTTCATCGTCGACTTCCTTGGCGATCATCTCGACGACCCTTGGCAATCCATTGTCAATTCCTCTGCAATAATCTCTCTTTCCAACATCCTCTCTATATCGTGTTAAAAGGAATGCAATGGTTTATGGTTTCTTCTTTCAACTAATGATCTCTAGAGATTATGTCACTCATTTTGTTTGTCTTGTCTGTTTTCCTTTCATTACCTTCATGAAAAACAGGCAAGGCAATGAGAGAAAGGTTTCATTTTTCATTCCTTACAACTGAGCATATTAATAGGCGGTCAATATCGGCTTTATACTAAAACAAGTCTCTAGAACAATTATTATACTAAAAACAAAGATGCCGATATTGATAGTAGATGAAAGAAAAACAAGTCTCTAGCACTGTTACTATACTAAAAACTTATTTTGTTGCTACTGTGTTCTTCATGACATAACTAAGCAAGATGAGCTAGCAGGTGGATTAATAAGAGAGGGATACGAATATAATGTCTAGCAGTAGTAGTTGTAAGGGAAACATAAGGTTTCTAGCTGGCAAGGATTATGGCGCATACAACGATGGCAAAAACCCTCACACTCAACATCAGAGAGGCCCTTGCCATGGCAGATGCTTGCAGCAGTTGCTGCTCCTGAGGCACAGCCCATTGAACCTTGTGCTTGGGATTTACATGCCCAATCCTCCTCTCCTTCCATCTCCTGAAAATAATATGAACAAATGTAGGTAGTAAATCACATAGATGTTTGGCACGAACACTAATAAGACTAGGATTTCTTGTAGGCCGTGCCTTTTTTCCTGCTAGGAACAAATGTTTAGTTAGTTTGTATGTACTTAGAATTTGTTTGTTGTAGAGTGACTCTACACTAAGATCTTAATATGTTAGCAGCAGGCAAAGGAAGAAAGAAAGAAGACCAACTGGAAGATATGAAAAGGAGGGAGAATACTAGTATGGAATGATAGAAGCCGTCCTCAGAGAGACCATGCTGTTTTTTGTGTCTCAACTTCTGGTTTCTACCCTTTGATCTACAGTGCACTGTGTTCTGAAGGCTGATTCCATGTTTATCATGCATGGTCTAAAATCTCAGTATCGTTGGTATCAGCCAATACTTTTTAGTATCAATATCATCAATATTGACGGTCAATATCTGCATTATCGGCAATATCAGTTCTGATATAATAGGGTTAATATTGTATTTGGTCTCTCAAGATCCGATACAATATTGTCAATATATATTGGAATCAATCAATATTTACAACCCTGCTATTTATAGACTTATACTGACAGATGTGATGTCTATGAAAAGGCACCAAGCATTTGCTTATTTTATTTTTCTTACCTGAAGCAACTACTTGTCTACAAATGCTAGTTTGTTGCAATAATAGTTTGAGTTCAAGTTTGATTTTATCTTTAGACCTGCAAACTTATTTGGTTTGGAGACCCTTTTCCGTCCGTTGGATCATAATCCATCGTGGCTTTCACTGGATCCATAATTATGCCTAAAATTTGAATCCATGACAACATCATGAAGTTTTATGGCATTATTAGGCATTTCTACAGTAGTAAATCATTGTCTACTAAGGTGGGAGCTATTTGAAAATTAATCAAGTGCCAAATGCATTATTCAACATACAAGTTGAATCCTAGGGAAACAGGTCGTCGTAGAACATGGGGCTTTTCTTCATTACTGATGTTTATTCTCTTAGCAGTGAAAATTTGGTGATAGGTGTATAGATTTGAAGTATAACAATGTCATTTTCTACTCTTGTTTGTGGAGACATGATTTTGCAGTGGACTTATTGGAGAGACATACGATGTTAAGAGTATTGCAGCATGAAAAGGTTTTTTGTTCAGTCAGAGGAAGACGTCTAGGTATTCCATGTAGTCTTGCTGGAAGATCTAATCTAACAAAGCCATGTATTTGAATTTGGATAACATTGATTGGGTTCATGAACAAGGTTACTAGGCAGGTGAATATAGAGTAATGTATATGTCATACTTTGAGCTTAAATCTAGTCCCAGTAATAGATTTGTGAACGAAAATAGAGGCTTAACGGAGGAGAGCAAGAAGTTGAGATTTAACCTTGTTGCATGGTCTATCGATTCAAACTACAACTCAGCAAGTGGAACCCATATGAAGTGCTAAATGCTGAAACCAGACAGTATGCTGGTTTACAATTTTCCTTCTGGAAGAGTTAAGTGAGTTTCAAGGGACATACATAGCAGATATGCAGAATTTACAACCATGTGCTTGCTTAGATCTAGTGGAGATTATTATGAAATACAAGATTGGTATAGATGTGTAAAGGACATTGCATGGAACTCGAAGAAAAATATTTGATGCGAGAGGATTTATGTAGGGAAATCCTAATGAAGTACACAGAAACATCAGGTGGATGGGGTACTACTAAAATCATTTTTTTTTGTTAATATTTCTATTATGATTAGGATAACGATGGTATTCAATGGAGGTTAATCTGGTTTATTCTCATGTTCATGTCCAACCACACTGATAAATGCCTAGACATAAGATTTAGTCTTCTTATTGTTTTTTAGAAACATACATTTTACAATAACTTGAATTTTAAGGCCTGAAATAGAAATGACACCATCTTATTTGCTGGTCACTGGGATCTTTTCTACTTGTGAACTTGCAGATGATGATAGATTTGTACAAATCGGCATTTTGTGACTTGCTGGCAAGGCGGGAGTCTTGATGAATTTGTACTTCAAGTCCTGTTGGTAATTTGTGGTTTTCATTTACATTGCGCTACAATTAGCAGGTATAATCTTGCAATTCTTTTTTTTCTTTTTTCTGTAAAATATTTCCTAGCAATTATCTGCGGCCAATTTATATGAAGCAATGAAGTTAATATTAACAAGTGCCTGCAAGAAAAACATTATGTGACACTGATTGTTACTGATTCTTAAAAGTTAAAGTTTTGTCATTAACAAACAAGATATGAAGCTCCATATTTCATTTCCCATCCCCTTGCTACTAAGCATATTAGACAACTTATAACAACAGAAGATGAAATAAACAAGTTCCTCCAACCTTTTGTTACCCATATAGCGAGTTATGACATATTACTTACTAGCAGGAAATCCTCTGCATGGTGGAATGAAACAAGATGAACCTAAGCTAAGATAGAGGTTGGACACACGTGGTAGTAGTTAGTACTAGCTAGTTGTAAAGGCAGCTAGCAGGGCTTGCGACAAATGCAGCGACGACGAACACCCTCGCAATCGCCATCAGGAAAGCCCTCGCCATAGCAGACGCTTGCACAGTTGCTGCCACTGAAGCAAAGTCCATTGAACCTGGTGCTTGGAGTCTCGCATATCTGTCCCTCGACAACCACCATCTCTTCTGCAATAACATCAATAAATGTTGTTAGTGCATCACTTAGTTCAGAGGCCAAGGATGGGAGAAGAATATCTACCAGAAGCAATGAAGAGAAGGGAGAGACAAGCAGAAAGAGAGTGAGAGAAGCCTTCCTCAGAGAAGTCATTTGTTGTTCTGATCCACAGTGCATTGTGCCTGAGAGCAGGCTCCCCATTTATAGAATTGATTTCGCCATATCTTTGGCCTAAATCACAGTCCCAAACCCAATTTATTTAGTTCGGTCTGACTCAAACACTTTCGGCCCTAAATTTGCTACCGGGCTCTCATTTTGCTGATTTGGTGCTCGGGCTCTCATTCCTGCCAGTAAACTGAGTAACACAAAGAGAGGGAAAAAAAAAAAAAAAAACAGAACAGATCAATATCTCCCCCTCGTGAAATATGAATCATTGCTTGGTTCAATTTCAAGTCTTCACCAAGTTACTGTGTATGGTCACTAAGAAATTTGCCTTTAGATGGCGACGAGTTGATTAGGCTTTTAAAACTACAAGCCTTTAGAATATGAAAGGAGAGCTGTTTGCTAACCAAGTTTGCCTCAAGACTATGAGTACTAACTGGTCAATAAAATATATTTCAGTAGAATTCCTTTTTTGTTTTCTTTAGATTAGTTAATCTATTTTGAACCTATTCCACCAGCGAGGATTAGTGGTAAAGAGGAAAGATTCATGAATAGATTTGCATTAAAAGAGCACATGGTCCTAGATTGCAACTAGAACCAAAAACTTTTTTTATGAACTATCAATAAAAAAGAAAAGAAGAAAAATGATGGTTTAGTTACTTTGGTAATGTGTTGAGTACATGATTTGAACTAGGAAAGGAGGTGGACCAGGGGGGTTCCCCAAGGAGGAGCGCGAGCAGGGATATTCCATCCTTCAATACGAGATGATATCCTACTTTTTGCGAAAGAAGAAATCGAAGAATACATCTCTTAAGGCGGAACTATAGTTTTGAGGCCAGATCAGGCTTGGGAGTAAGTTATAACAAGAGTAGTCTTGTTCTTATGTTGTTGTTTGAAGACGATACCAACCCGCATTCTGGCGTACAACTTGGAAACTCACAGCTGCCCATCAACTGCCTTGGGATCCCATTGCCCCTGGTTGTCTCAAGTGATGGGATTGACAACTGTTGATTGACAAAGTAGAGAAGAAGTTAGCTGAAGAGTAATCTTTATGTGTGTGTGGTAGATTTTCTCTAATCAATTCAGTTTTATCTAGTCTGCCCACTGATCCATTTATGACCTTCCTAAATGAGTTATCCATCATATGGATTGGAGGGAAAATGATTCAGAATAATGAGGGATTTGTTGCGACCTATTACCGATCAAACAACAAAGAAACACCGAGTTAAAGACTCGGCAGCGGAAGTAGAAGTGGAAGCGGAGAAAATCTACCACTAGCAAGCAATTGAGACTAAATCACTACACCATACAACCAAAAAACACTAGATTTAACGTGATCGGCTATGTGCTTATGTCCAGGGGGAGGAGGGGAGAAACCTTTATTGAAAATAGAGAAGAAAATATAGGAGTTATAAGAAGATCTCTCTCTCTCTCTCTCTCTCTCTCTCTCACACACACACACACACACAGACAGACACACACAGCTCTCAGTAGTGGAAATCTGAATTTTTCTTGAATTCTTGACTCACCTTCAAAAGGCCACCCCAAGGAATTTATATAGGCACCTAGGTAGTCCAACACAAACTTCAACAATCCAATCAGCACCGCCTCAGAGAAAGAAAAAAACCCAGATTTAATCAAAAATAGGAAACAAAACCATATTTGAAATTGCCCTAACCCGACACTAGTCAACTGGCCAAGTATTGGTCGTCTAATATCAAATATTAGTCGACTATACAAATATTTAGTCGACTACCGTAACACAATCCAAAAACCCAACTTTCTGTTGCAGGGCCTAGTCGACTACACCAAGGTATCAATCGACTAGCCCAAGACCTAGTCAACTAATAAGTCTTATTCGACTAATAATCATGCACAATACTTGTACATGTCCTTGCTTGATCTGTGAAGCTTGTAACACCTCTATCTGAAGCTGAATTCTTCTCCAATAAATATGAGGCACTACAATACTAACAATATCCACTTTGACTCATGTTCATTGAGTCACTCCGTAGAAATTGGTCTCTACTTCATTCGCCTTGCTTTCTGTCCCTTTTGTGACTTCACATAGCTCCCACCCGAGAGCCCGTTCCCCACTTTACTTTTGGAGAACTTTGATGAAGTTCAAAGATGCTCTGAATTTCTCTACTCGGATGGTCTTCGTTATTGTATCCGTTGGATTCTTCTTCATACTGATCTTTACCAAATCCATCACCTTATCATCCATGACCATTGACATATCTTGTGATATCTAACATCAATGTGCTTCATCTGCTTGTGATACCTGTGATCCTTAGCGAGATGAATAGCACTTTGACTGTCGCAATGAATCTGAACTGAATCCCGTATAATATTAAATATCTCAACTAATTCTCTCAACCACAAAGCTTCCTTTGATGCCTCAACTGCAGCCATGTACTCCATCTCTGTCGTTGAAAGAGAATCTGTATCTTACAACTCTGTCGTCCAACTAATGATGCACTCGGCTACTATGAACACAGAGTCTATTGTAAATCGTTGCTGATCAAGATCTCTTGCATAATCTGCATCAATATAGCCTTGTAGTACCCTCAGATTTCCTATTTTCAATCTCTGAAATATCAAGCCTAGTCTTGCAGTCCCTCGCAGACATCATAGCACCCACTTCACTGCTTCCCTTAATATTACTTTCTTGGATTTGATATGAACTGACTTACTATACTAATAGTATAGGCTAAGTCAGGTCTAGTGCAGACCATAGCATACATGAATGATTTCATCGCACTAGCATATGGTACTCGAGACATCTCCTCCTCCTCTTCCAGTGATTATGGATACTGCTTGGAGGATAATTTGAAGTGACCTGCTAAAGAAGTGGTGACTGGTCTTATTTTTCCATGTTGAATCTCTCCAAGACCTTAATAATATAGTTTTCGTAGCATAGCCAAAGTCTACCTGAGCCTCTTTCATGAGTGATCTCCAGATCTAATATCTTCTTCCTTTTCCCAAATTTTTCATGTCAAATTCCTTCTTGAACTGAGCTTTAAGCTTTTGAACATGTGTCTTGTTTCTCACAGCAATCAGCATATCATTCTCATATAATAGAAAATATGTCATATCATTGTTCTGTTTGAAATAAACACAACTATCATCTTACATCGGTTGTATCTAGTCTTGATCATAAAAGAGTCAAACCGTTTGTACCACTGCCTGTGAGACTATTTAAGACCATAGAGGGACTTTTTTAGAAGACCCACTTTGTTTTCATGACTTTCCTGCATATAACCTTCAGGCTGTTTCATATATATCTTCTCCTCCAGCTCACCGTGCAAAACACTATTTTGACATTCATCTGCTCCAACTTTAGATCAAACTAAATAACTATCGCCAATAACATCCGAACAGATGTATGCTTGAGTACATGAGAAAAAATTTCATTGCAGTCAATACCCACCTTCTGAGTATATCTCTTGGCAACTAAACTTGCCTTGTACTGCTCATTGTCCTTTTTGCGAAAGACCCATCTACAACATATTGCCTCGAAGTCCTTTGGAAGATTGATTAACGTCCTTGTTTGGTTTTTATCCAAAGAATCAATCTCCTGCTCTATGGCTGTAATCTACTTGCCGTGGTCATCTCCCTCGATCGCCTCCCTGTAACTGATTGTTCATCAAATGTACATATTTTTAGTCAAATTTTCATATTTAATTATTATTAAGCATTGTTATGTAATGGTATTTTTGCTTAGTAGTATATATGCCTCTATAAATTCAAGAAAGAAAAGAAAAGATGATCAAAGAAGCCCAAAAGCCCATCAAACCCAAGTAAATTCAGAGATAATCCTATCCTAGTTCATGGATGAAGAGATAATCATTTTAAATCAAGTTGCATGAGCTCCAAGTCAAAATAAGAAAGAAAATTCAAATTTAAATTCTGATTTATAGATAATTTTCATAGTTATCTAGGAAATAAGATTATTTTAAATTTCCAAGATAAATCAAAGATTCTGAGGATATATCTCCACATGGACGGACGAGATGAAGCCATAGCCCAAAATGCGTTCCCTGACTCCACTAAATTGCCGCGTTTCTTCCTGAAAAGCTGCGAAAACGTGGCTTTCTTGAAGCCCGTGCATGGCGGTTGGGTGGGTGTGTTCTACAGGATTCTACCATTAGAATCTCCTATAAATAGAGAGGCAGAGAAACAAAGGGGAGGTATCTCAGAAATTTAAGTTTAAGGTTTTCTTTAAATCTTTTTCTTTTCGAATTTCCATTGTATTTTCAAGTTTTTACATTGAAGAAGAAGATTTGTGAAGAGAAGAAGGCTTTTATACTGAACCAGTGGCAATTCATTAAAGGTTCTTATTTTCTTTACATATCTCTTTTGTTCTTCAAATTTTTGTTCTTCAATACTTATTTACTTTATTTTATGCATCTTTTAATCATCATGCCTAGTTTAATCATGAATGTGAGTAACTAATTCTCTTTGTAGTTTGTTAATCTCTCTACCAACTAAGTCTAGTTCTATAAGATGAATTGATTGAGTTCTATGACTATTTGAAACCCTAAAGTTATGTTAAGATTTTTGAAATTAATGGTGAATTAAGTTAAACTAGTTTTGGGTTACACTATTTAATGGTTATTCTTAATTTATGCATAGATACTTTGACAGCTTAATGTTAGGTCTAAAATGATTTTTCTTATCCTACTTAGAAACTTTGATAAACTAATATTTAATTTTATTTAGTGCACTATAATTAGGGTTTGCTTTCTATCTTACTCATCTTGCTTGAATTTGAAGCAACATTCTAGGATAAATCTTTCTAGGTTCAATATAATGTTTATTCTTCATAGATTAGTGCTTAGTTGCGGTAGATGATTAGTGGGCTATGATATATCGTTTTATTAAATCAACTCTTTTATAACCATCATCTTTCTTTCCAAGTTATACATAGAGAAACCGTATCGAAATACTTTCATCGCATATCTCCCCGTGGATCAACCCGCGTAGCGCGTAGCTCTTACTACAACGAATTAATTAAGAGAAAATAGAGAAAGTTTTAACCTTAATCTTGTTTTTACTCTGTTTTCTCTGTCAATTAAAATTTTGGTGATGTTGCCAGGGAAGGAACGATACAGTTTTTTTTGTTAACCCAATTTCTCTATTTTTGTGCACAGGTTGGGAGAACAGAAAAATAATTTACAGAAAAGGACATATAATTGGTTGTGGGACTCTACATACAATGCAGAGCCCCTAAACCCTCAACAAAGCCACGCAAATGCGGGAAAAGCCGCGCAAATGCAGCTAGGTTGAGTTAACTACTAACCTACTTTCTGCAGGGTTGCTTGAAATTTCTTAAACTCTTTACTGCAAGTGATAGTTTTTCTATTTGATAACCCTGCATACTTCTAATAAATTAACACAACTTATTTATTGATTAACTTTCAAAAACCATTCAAACTCTTGCATCATAGGCACACGCCTATTTCAATTCTTTAATTTTTGTTGAAGAGTGCTGGAGACAAGGTACGTCTGCATTGCATATAAATTAGGAAGCACTTTTTGGCTGATTTACTGCTTTTGAGTTAATTCTTTTCTACTTGCTTGAACACGTGCACTAAATTCATTTTAAGAGAAAAACCTCTAAATAACATATGGTGGGGACTTCATTACCTTTCCTTGGCCCACAGACCATCTTTCTTGTACTCACAACCTAACCCTAATTTAAAATTAATTAGACGTTGGCCTTAGGATAATTCAGACTCACTAGGAGATTAACTAAAAGAGAAAGTTGTTAGAACTTAACCCTTGTCAAATCGGTGACTAGGAAGGGGATTGAGAGACGAAATCTCAAAGGTTAGTGGTTTGACTTAATTAGGCTTGTCTTGACGGATACCTCCCTCCAATCTTGCTACCTACATCGCCGATTAACTCGTGATTAAGGTCTGCAATATACCTCTCGCAGATAATCTAAAGTTAGGAGTCGCCTTGGTCTAAGCTTACTTAGAATAGGCTTGATTGATCTTTGTTTTCTTTTTGATTAGTGAATTGGTTTGAATTGATTGTGCATGCAAGTATGGTCTAGAGACCAATTATATCTAGATTGATTAGGACTAAGTTACCACCTCAACCTAACCAAATCATGACAGAACCCACATCCTTAGAGAATAGATTCTATGCTATTAGTACATCAATTTCATCTTACATTTAGCTTTCTGAAGCTGAAAACAAAAGCTTTGAGATAAAGCCACAATTCATTAATACTCTCCCTAAATATCATGGTTTAGAGATGAGGATGTATATTTTTTCATAAGGGAATTTGCAAAGGTATCCCTCATGATGAGGATAACAAAGTTAGGAGATGATGCAGTTAGGTTACGTTTTGTACTTTCACCCTCAAGGACCTAGCCAAGAAATGGCTATACAGTTTAGTAGAAAACTTTGTCATATCCTTGGATGATTTCATAAAAGTTTTCTTAAAGAAGTTCTACCCTATCCATAAGACCACCCTTATGAGAAAAAACGTAATGCAATGCAAACTGATTGGAGTTCATTTATGCATCATTTTATACCACCATACTATGCTTCATGTGAATAAATATTGGATTTTTATTGCTTTTTTCATTCTTTTTCAGGTCCAATGTTTAATGGAGAAGAAGGCCCAATAATTATGATTTTTAAAGCAATTTAAAAGTAATTTAGAAGCCCACAAGAAGAAAGCCCAGATTTGGATTGATCCAAGCATATTCTCCACTTTCTAGAAGATCCAGCGAGGCACAAGAGCCATAACAGAATGACAGAAAAATTCGCTGGCGTAACGGCCAAGATTCTGCTACAGAAACGCGGCACTGGCCGCGGATCCGTGGCAATCCTTTGGCCGTTGATCCAGTATTTGATCCAACGGCTGTGGTGGGAAGGCCTCATCTCCTGAAGGCTATAAATAGACCCCTAGGGCCTCTGTAATTAGGGAGAAGAGAAGAGCATTGTTGCTTTAGGGAAATTGTTAGGGTTTCTCTAGGTTTTCTTTAGTCTCTTATGTAATTTTCCTTTTCTCCTTCTAGAATCCAGAAAAGAGAGAGTGAGGGTGAGAAATCTTTGTAATTGGAGAATGTGACAACTCAATACAAGAATTAATCTTTCATTCTTTCAATCTTTTCTTGTTCTAGTGCATTTTCTTCTTCAAGCTTTTACCTTCTTGTATTTACTTTCTACAACGAATTGTTGTTTGTTCTTTATTTTCATATCTAACTAACTCATTAACACGACTAACTAACTTCTAACTTTACTAACTACTTGTACGCGCACGGAAATGAATTCTGTGTAAAATTTCCTTGGATCAATTGAAAGATTACAACAAAACAGTTTTCCGACTACAAGGGAGGGAGGATGTTGAGTCTTGAATCCTCCCTTTGTTTAAGGCTGGGTTCTTCAAGTGGCGGTGGAGAGTGAATCTGTTGGCCCAATGGCCTTCCACTCTAGTTTTGATGATGATCAACACTCATGCAGTTATGTTTACTAATATTCTTGTGTTTCTAAGTTTCAGATCATTAACAGGATATTAGTTGGTGATTAGCTTCAACAAGGAGTTTAGAAGCTATTCATGGTGATTCCAGGGCCAAAGCTTCAAGTTCACACTTTGCCTAGCCCATGGATGGAGTTTTGGAGCAAGTCTACTTGAAGATGATGATCGTCAAGAAGACTTAGGTATCCTAGTTTAGATTATGAGTTTTAGATCCATTTGTAAAGCTTAGTATAGTTGATATGCTCAAGTGCACAAACACACACGTTTTATGTTTTGATATTTGGTTTTCATGAATAGTTTGATCAAAACAAGTTTTCATGATTTATATGTATAGTAGATGTTTTCTATTTATACATACATGCTTAACTTATAGACAAACTTATTTTGACGTTTCTATTCATGTTTTGGAAAAATCAAAGTTTGATAAAAATACAAGTTTTGTTTATGATAAAATTGGCAAGACACAAAAATGAATTGATATGATTGATATATGTCTTGAAATTTTTATCACAAGTTTGGTTATCAAAGTAAAATGATAAAACAAGTTTTAGAAAGACATGTTTTTAGAAAAATAGTTTTTATTGTGATTAAAACTATTTTTTAGATTTACTGTGAATTTATGGGATTTTTATTGAGTGAAAAGACCTATTTTCAAATCCCGTATCTGTGCAGATCTGCACTGTGCCTGCCAGGCCAGTTCGGTCGACCGGACCGGTCGACCGCACCAAGGGCCGGTCGACCGGGCCGGTCGACCGATGTGCACAGACGTGCACGTCTGCTAGGCACAGTGGATGGTCGACCGAGCCGGTCGACCGGGTCTGAGAGCTCTGCTCTCGGTTTGTTTCGGTCGACCGGGCCGGTCGACCGCAATTGCCCAACGGTCAAAATTCTGACCGTTGGCGGTCGACCGGACCGGTCGACCGGCAGTCTGTCAGACTGCCAACTCAGCCTAACGGCTAGTTTTGTATAGGGGCTATATAAACCCCATCTCTTTGGGGATTTTGGTTAAGTTTTTTAAGGAGAAAAATTTCTGGTTTCTAGAGGTTTTAAAACAAGTTTTCAAAAGTGTTTGGGGGCTTTAATTCTTCAATCTTTATTGTTTTAGGTTTTTGGAAAAATCAAAGAAAAGAATATTTTGGGAGATTTGTCTTGGTTTTCATTCTATATCTTTTGGAAGGATTTTCCCAAGTGATTTTCTTTGTTGCTAGTTTTCCAAACACCTAGTTTTCCACACTTGAGCTATCTTCTATCCTAAACTATTAGGATCTTGTTTTGTGGAAAAGATAAGAGAAAAGGAAAGAGAAGTGTTTGAGGTTGTTTGTTGTAAACCTCATAGTTGTAAACACCCTTATATTTGTGAATCCCTCTTCGGTAGAGGTGATCGGGTGATGTGTTGTGGATCCCTCTTAGGTAGAGGTGATAGTGTTTGGTTGTGAGCCTCTTCAGTAGAGGTGTGTGGATTGGTTGTTGTATTGGCTACGGGCCTTACCCCTCGGTTGTGAGGTGGTTGTTTGAGAGAGGAGTTAGGTACTCCTAGAGTTGTAAGAAATCCTCTTCGGTAGAGGTTCCCTCGGTGGGAGTTGAGATAGTGGAAATCCTACACGGTGGTGTAGGCGGGGATGTAGAGCAAGGTGCTCGAACCTCGAAACAAATCTCGGTGTTTGCGATTGCTCCCATTGTCTCTCTAACTCTCTCTCTCATTTACTTTGTGCAAAGCATCATACTTCATCTCATATCATACTTGCTTGTGTTGAGCATATTTCTTATTGCCTTGCATTAGTTCATATTGCTATATCCTTAATTGCTTGGCTTGATTGTGTGTGCACATTGCTTGAATTGCTTGTGTGTTTATGCATCACCTATACTCATCCAACAAGAGCTTCACATAGCGCCTCAACCCATATCTAGGGGAATCAAGAGGAGTTAGTCCAGAGCCTCGCAAGGGGAATTCGGCTACACTTGTTAGATTGTATTAAGTGTGTTGCAAGATTTGCATTAGCTTCCGCATTTAGCGCACTTAGTTTGCATTTAGTTTCTTAGATTAGCACTTACACCTATTCACCCCCCCTCTAGGTGTTTTTCAATTGGTATCAGAGCTAGTGCTCCTGATACTTAGGCTTAACATCCTAGGAGTGATCCTTTGATTGCTAATCTTATTTGCATTTGTTTGCTTGTTTGCACACATATAGTTTACCATGGACTTCATGACCCCACCTAGCTATGATCCTTCCAACATTGATGTTTGGAAGTATAGGATGTCCATGTACCTAAAGACCCTAGGTTTGCATGTCTTCCTTGCCGCCACCAAGAGATGTTATCTTGGTGATTGCAATCATATAGGGGCCAATGCACAAGCCCTAGAGGCCATTAGAAGCACTTTATCTAAAGATTATCTTTTATGTGTTTCTAACTTTGATTCCGCTTTTGTAGTGTGGAACAAATTGACAACCACCAACACCTCCAAGCTTCAAGTCCAAATCCAACAAGAAGAGGAATCTAGTGGAGAATCCGAACCACAACAATGCTACATGGTCCAAGGGAATGACTCCCTTGAGGTACAATCGGAAACTCAACTAGATAGTAATGATTGTGCTAGCTCTTCAAATGATTTTGTTGATCCCCATGCTTTAAATGAAGAACTATCTATTGTTTGTGAAAAACTAATAGAAAAATATAACTTGTTGAAAAGAAGAGTCTAGGCATTAATAATGAAAATAAAAATTTGATTGCTAGACTTGATGCTGTTTTGCAAGAGAAAGAGGAGATTGCTAATGAAAGGGATTCATTAAAATCTCAACTTGGTCTTGCACTTAAAGAAAATGAGTTTTTGAAAAATAAAAATGATTGCCATGTTCTTTTGAAGAAAAATGAAAACTTGTCTTCAAAAGTTGATTTTGTTTTAAAAGAAAATGATTTTTTGAAGATTAAGATTGCTTCAATTTCTAAAGAGTTGAATGCATGTTTAAAGAAAAATGAATTTTTACAAAATAAGATTGATGCACATGTTTGCCATGCTAGTGTAGCTTCTTCATCTAGTCTACCTAATGCATGTACCTCTTCTTCTAGAATTAATGATGATATTTGTATGCTAAAGAAGAGAGTAGATTGTTTGGGCTCCACTATGAGCCAATGTGCTAAGAACCATACACGCTTGGAATCCTTGGTTCGAAAGAAACAAGTTCCATCTTCTATGCATGCACACCCTCCACGGCATACACATGCTCCTCACGGACACCATCACACCATGTATGCTCATGTGTACACATGTACACATTGTGGACGTAAGGGCCACCTTACTAAATTTTGTTATGATAGATTAAATGTTTCAAATTTAGCAAAGAAATTTATTTGGGTTAAGGAAGGGACTAACCCCCATGGACCCAACAAGATGTGGGTACCAAAGACCACCCCTCCTTTGTTTAATGTAGGTGTGGGCTCTCACATGACGTGAGAGTGATGACACCTTGGAGTGGATGCGTTCCGGACTTAAAGGAAATCTATTGGATGCATCACTTTCAAGGGAAGATTTGGTGGAGATGACCACCATGTTTTGGAGACAAGGAGAGTTGCTTCTTCGGTTTTGGTAACAATCCTTTACTCCCATTTATTGTTTACATGCTTTCCATTTCATTGCTTATAGCATGTTTTGATGTTTTATAGCATGTTTCATTGTCTATGGATTAGTATGTTCATTCCATGTTTATTAGATCCTTAACATACATGTATAGTATTTGAGACACACATGCTTATTTGATTCACATTTAGTGTTCTCACTTATGTTTAAGCTATAGTGTACATCATGAATCTAATACATGTGAATTTACATAGTAGTCATGTTTTAGGTTTATCATGATGATTTTCATATTTGTTTTGATGCTTCTTGTTAAGATTACTTGTTTAGATGTTAGTTTTCATTAAGACTAGGAATTATACTTGTACATATAGTGGGCCACAAATAAATCTATATATGTTTAGGCTTGAATGCATATTTGTACCCATTAGATGTGCTAGTATAGTCGAGTTTTGATGATCCATACATTTTAGACTTGTATTCATATTCTTGGATTTATATGAGTTTTGATTTCATGTATATGTTTATTTTGCCAAACTTGAAGATATACATGTATACCCCTTGAGTCATTTGCCTTTCATGCAAATCTATATTTGGACTCAATTGTGTTTAGGGATATGTATGTATACTTCATGTTTGACAATTCATACATATACCTTGAAATGAAATTTGTTGTGATGAAAATTTAGTTTTCATGTATTTATGTTTAACTTCATGTATATGTCTATCTAGTTCAAACTAATCTTATACATATACATCTTTTGAGCCACGTGCCTTCATGAATATACATTTAGTGGACTCGTTGAGTTTGGATATGTATGTATATTTTAGCTTGTATTAGACATACATATGCCTTGAAGATTAAATAAGTAGTTTTATATGATTTTTCATGTTTTTGATGGAATTATGTTTTAAGGAATAATTGAGCTTAATGAAATATTTTTCATGATTATGATCTTCACATATTATTTGTACACTCATATCTATTGCTCATGTTTTGTTTCTCATGAGTTATGCTTTATTGGTTAGAGTGATGATTATCATGTGAACTTCATTTTTGTTTTATTCCTTACTTGAAGGATTTCGTGCTAGTTAACAAGTTTTCCATTTAACTAGTTGCGGTGTTCTTCATTTTGGTAGTGATTTTCAAACAAAACTATATTTTCAAATCTATTTTTGAAAATCCCTACCATCCAAGGGCGGTAGGATGGGAGATCATGTTCATGTATGCCCTAAATTGAAAATCTTTAAAACTTGAATTATGATTGGGTGGTAGATAATATGATGTATACACTTGAACTTATTGTTATGTCAATTGGTATCATTGAACTCTTTCAATTGGTATCATTTTGATTTTCTTGTATACTCATATATGTTTTGTATGTATGTATGCTTTAAATTCCAAGTATATCAATTTCTATTGGTATCTATTTTTCATACATATATATGTTTGTGTTTATGCTAGTGCTTGAGTTTCAATTTTGTTTAAATTGATTACTTTTAAATTGTTATCAAGACTATGCATGACTTTAGTTTGTATTTCATAAAGGGGGAGAAAATATGATTTTGTATTTCAATTGGTATTTGTACTCCCACTCTTTATGATTAAAAGTTGTTATTTTGAACATATGATATCAACATCAAATTTGTTTATATATTTTCAAAATGAAATATATTCTTACAATTGGTATCAAAATTTGTGTTTAGACATTCAAAATTTGTTATGTTGTTTTACAATTGGTAATTTGTTATGTTTAATTACAATTGGTATTTTCAAAATTTTGTTTAAAGAAAATATTCAAAGTTTTGATTTGTATTTCCTATATGCAAGGAGAGCTTAACATCTCTCTTACATATAGATTCATGTTGAGTATATTATAAATTGAGGAGCTTGACAACTCTTCTTTATATGATATACGTGTGTAGGGGGAGCTTCACATCTCCTCTTATGCATTACATAATATGTGCTATGTGAGTTAGGGCTTGTCATCCCTTCTTCATGTAATGCATATGTGTAGGGAAGTTAACTTAGCGTCTTCCTCTTCATGAATGTATATAGCATATAACATATATTGATCCTTATTTATTGGTATCAAGATGCTTCATTGACATATTTTTAATTGATATCATGTTTGTAGTCACCCTTATTGATTTTTTTTGTTTTAGACAAAAAGGGGGAGAACATTGTCTTTTATTGTTTTGTTTGACATAAAGGGAAGAAAGATTTTTACCCCTCGTTTTATTTATGGTTTTGATACCCCTTTGTTGATGATTGACAAAAAGGGGGAGAAAGATTTATGAAGTTTTATATGCATGCTTATGTTTTATATGCATATATTATGTTTTAATCTCAAGAATATTAAGTTTAATTGATATAGAGTTTGCTTTGTAATTGGTATCTAGAGCTTATTTTGTTTTGAATATTCCATTTGATATCTAGAACCATTTATTATTTATGCATACGCATGTTTCATGTTTAATACTAATTGCATATATTTATTGTTTATCCCTATGCATGAGTTAAGGGGGAGCTTCCTTGAAGCTTATCTTTAATCCATGCATATATAACTCCATGAGTTTTGTCATCATCAAAAGGGGAGATTGTTGGCCCAATGGCCTTCCACTCTAGTTTTGATGATGATCAACACTCATGTAGTTATGTTTACTAATATTCTTGTGTTTCTAAGTTTCAGATCATTAACAGGATATTAGTTGGTGATTAGCTTCAACAAGGAGTTTAGAAGCTATTCATGGTGATTCCAGGGCCAAAGCTTCAAGTTCACACTTTGCCTAGCCCATGGATGGAGTTTTGGAGCAAGTCTACTTGAAGATGATGATCGTCAAGAAGACTTAGGTATCCTAGTTTAGATTATGAGTTTTAGATCCATTTGTAAAGCTTAGTATAGTTGATATGCTCAAGTGCACAAACACACACGTTTTATGTTTTGTATTTGGTTTTCATGAATAGTTTGATCAAAACAAGTTTTCATGATTTATATGTATAGTAGATGTTTTCTATTTATACATACATGCTTAACTTATAGACAAACTTATTTTGACGTTTCTATTCATGTTTTGGAAAAATCAAAGTTTGATAAAAATATAAGTTTTGTTTATGATAAAATTGGCAAGACACAAAATGAATTGATATGATTGATATATGTCTTGAAATTTTTATCACAAGTTTGGTTATCAAAGTAAAATGATAAAACAAGTTTTAGAAAGACATGTTTTTAGAAAAACAGTTTTTATTGTGATTAAAACTATTTTTTAGATTTACTGTGAATTTATGGGATTTTTATTGAGTGAAAAGACCTATTTTCAAATCCCGTATCTGTGCAGATCTGCACTGTGCCTGCCAGGCCAGTTCGGTCGACCGGACCGGTCGACCGCACCAAGGGCCGGTCGACCGGGCCGGTCGACCGATGTGCACAGACGTGCACGTCTGTTAGGCACAGTGGACGGTCGACCGAGCCGGTCGACCGGGTCTGAGAGCTCTGCTCTCGGTTTGTTTCGGTCGACCGGGCCGGTCGACCGCAGTTGCCTAACGGTCAAAATTCTGACCGTTGGCGGTCGACCGGACCGGTCGACCGGCAGTCTGTCAGACTGCCAACTCAGCCTAACGGCTAGTTTTGTATAGGGGCTATATAAACCCCATCTCTTTGGGGATTTTGGTTAAGTTTTTTAAGGAGAAAAATTTCTGGTTTCTAGAGGTTTTAAAACAAGTTTTCAAAAGTGTTTGGGGCTTTAATTCTTCAATCTTTATTATTTTAGGTTTTTGGAAAAATCAAAGAAAAGAATATTTTGGGAGATTTGTCTTGGTTTTCATTCTATATCTTTTGGAAGGATTTTCCCAAGTGATTTTCTTTGTTGCTAGTTTTCCAAACACCTAGTTTTCCACACTTGAGCTATCTTCTATCCTAAACTATTAGGATCTTGTTTTTGTGGAAAAAGATAAGAGAAAAGGAAAGAGAAGTGTTTGAGGTTGTTTGTTGTAAACCTCATAGTTGTAAACACCCTTATATTTGTGAATCCCTCTTCGGTAGAGGTGATCGGGTGATTGTGTTGTGGATCCCTCTTAGGTAGAGGTGATAGTGTTTGGTTGTGAGCCTCTTCGGTAGAGGTGTGTGGATTGGTTGTTGTATTGGCTACGGGCCTTACCCCTCGGTTGTGAGGTGGTTGTTTGAGAGAGGAGTTAGGTACTCCTAGAGTTGTAAGAAATCCTCTTCGGTAGAGGTTCCCTCGGTGGGAGTTGAGATAGTGGAAATCCTACACGGTGGTGTAGGCGGGGATGTAGAGCAAGGTGCTCGAACCTCGAAACAAATCTCGGTGTTTGCGATTGCTCCCATTGTCTCTCTAACTCTCTCTCTCATTTACTTTGTGCAAAGCATCATACTTCATCTCATATCATACTTGCTTGTGTTGAGCATATTTCTTATTGCCTTGCATTAGTTCATATTGCTATATCCTTGATTGCTTGGCTTGATTGTGTGTGCACATTGCTTGAATTGCTTGTGTGTTTATGCATCACCTATACTCATCCAACAAGAGCTTCACATAGCGCCTCAACCCATATCTAGGGGAATTAAGAGGAGTTAGTCCAGAGCCTCGCAAGGGGAATTCGGCTACACTTGTTAGATTGTATTAAGTGTGTTGCAAGATTTGCATTAGCTTCCGCATTTAGCGCACTTAGTTTGCATTTAGTTTCTTAGATTAGCACTTACACCTATTCACCCCCCCTCTAGGTGTTTTTCAGAATCTTGTTCTCCGTTGACCGGGTGAACGTCGAGATCTACGGGCCTCTTCTCTTCGGGTGGTTGACGGAGTAACACAGCTCTGTCGACCAAAACTCTCAAAGAGATTGTCGGCAAAGACTAACTTGAACACAGCAAGTTAGCTGAAGAGTTGGACTCTCTTTCTCTCTGTGCCCGCGCCTGTGTGTCCGCTTCCTCTCCTCTTCTCCTTTCTTTTTTTTCTCCTAAAAAAGATCCGACCCCTTTCCATAGCAACGGGGCTATTTATAGAGGTTTCAGGGGCGTACGTGCCTCCTAAAAAACTCCACAATGAGGGGTTAACTTTCCCGCTATGTGGGCGGTGACTGGCCCTATAACCAGGGCAGTTACAACCGAGGCGCGGGTTTCGACCCTCCCGCCTTGATACTGAGACGCGGCTGTCGAGCCTCGCGCCTTGATGCTGAGACGCGGCTGTCGAGCCTCGCGCCTTGATGCTGAGACGCGGCCAAAATTAGCTTTGCGTCTAGAACTAGGAATTCTGCTTTTCAATGGCTTGTCTTTTAGTGATTTTTAGACAGCCTACAGAACCCCCTCCAAAGTTTTCGACATTCCGCAGTTAAGTGGGACGGATTTCGAAATACTTTGGACTCTAGCTGAGCTCACCCTTATGACTAGACTGTCAATGCTCCGGGTTTGATCTTATCTGGAGTATGTTCTTCGTGAGTGTACTGTGAAACTCTTTGAAGCCACCAAAGTTGATCGTGTTGAGTGTCTAGATGCACAGTCTAAACCTCCCCGATTGCTTTAAGTCTGTCGTGGGTGCACTTTAGGCCAGGAGTGGACGGTCGTCTGCTTGTGCCAGTGTACTATTGAACCGATTTGCAGAAGCAAGGACTGAACGCCAGTTCTTTTGGGACGCAGGGATAGTACTGCTTTTAAAGATGCAACTTTCATAGGGTGCATCTTTTGGAATGAAAACGCGACTGTTATTCCATAAGGCAGACGCGATTTTTGTCTGGGTTGGAAGGATGCGAACTTCGGAGAAACGCATCTTTTTAGAGTGAAGCCGCGACTTTCTGAACGCAACTATGGCCGTGCTGAAAGGATGCGTCCATTGAAGAGGCGCGACTGTTGGGTGCGAATCCGTGTCATGCCATGAGTGCACTGCCACGTGTCCTGTGGATCCGACGGGACACCTTCTTTTTGGCGTGCGAACTTCACGCTGCATTAAATGCACTGTCCACGCGTCAGGCGGTGATTCAACGTCGAGCCAAGCGCCGCGTATCTTTGTGAATCGCCGTGCCTATAAATGGCAACAGTCGTCGAGAGAGTCATCATTTAGTCTCTCCTTCGTCTACGAGCGCCTTTGTTAGGGTTTGAGAAAAGAGCTTCTTTGTTCTCTCTTCTTCCATCTAACATCAGATTTTTGATTCGCAATGGCGCCCAAGGCTAAGCAAACTGCTTCGTCTTCAAAGGTGATTGTCGCCGAGACTCAAAGGGGCGGTTCCTCCACGCAGGAAGCCCCTATCTCAAGTATAATGCCATTAGGCTTAATTTTTCGTCATTAAAAGGGTTCACAGAGTTCTTGTAACTCTAAAAATCCTTTTTTGAAGGAGACCTGCCAACGCGGGCTCGGGCCTGTTTTTGATTCTCAGACGCGGTCCTTGAGTTTGATAAACAAGGCGCGGGTTTGATGACCCTGCTGCTTTTATCTGCTCGAGTATGCGTTTGTTTGTTGAACACAGGGCCCCAGTAAGCCTTGCGTTCCGGACTCATCATTTAGAATGTTTCTAATTGTGGAAGATTCGGACGCAGACTTGATTCTTGCATTTTGTGACATGGGTGTGGAACTAAATCGCGTTCAAATTCCATGTATATCACAGCTTTGATTCGCGTCTGTTTCTGCCTCCACAGAAGTTTGGCTCTCTACGTGGGCCATTCCTGCGTCTGAAGTCCTCAGCAATAGCTGCGTCTGTCACTTAGTGTTTTCTGTTGAAGTACACTAAGCTTCGGATTTTCTAATTTTGTTGCTTCTTGCAGGTAGGCTTGATCATCCTTTTTCATGTTCGCTGGGCCCCTGGGAGAATATTTCGGCCGGCGAACTTGTTCGATGTTCGTCCACAAGGGAAGAAATCATGGTCCCCGTCGTCCACAAGGGAAGAAATCATGGCCCCTGTCTTCGGGAGACGGGGACCGGACGGGGACCTAACCCTCGCCAAGATCTCTTTGGATTCAATGCACCGGTCATGCTTCTTGGCACGGCATGGTCAGAGGGAGCATGGCGGCGGGGGTAGCGGTGGATATAGTGGTGGGTGTGGTCCTCCTGCAGGTCATCAAAAGAGGGGCACCCTCTGTTAGGTCTCAAAACCTCCTTTTTACCCCAGAAGTGACATCGAGGAAAGCTCTATGCTCATTGGATGACTTTCTGGAGGTAGAGATGTTCATCAACGAAGGATCATACCCCCACTTCGGATGGTCAGGTGGAATCAGAAGATTCTGCTGCCTTTCGACCTCAAGAAACACCATTGTTCTCGGTCAACCAGAGACTTCTTCGATGTTTACATCATGCATCGTGGTGCAACCAGCTTCTGATCGTCGCCTCAGTGTTCGATTCTATTTTGGTGCCTTTCCAAACATCTTGTACTTGGAATCAAACGCAGTTTTAAGGAGTGAGTGCAACCTCTGAGAGAGAGAGAGGGACTTCTTTGTACTCCCGTATTGTAATACTCAATCTTATTGTATAAGAGAGCGTTTTGTATCACTTTCATATGCCTGGATATAAATAAAAGTGACACTTTTCTTTTTGTCTCTTCTATTGTCTTGAACTCTCTCTTTTCTTTTTAGTCAGACGCATAGAAGCAAAGAATCTTTGGCTTGTCAAAACTATGATGATAATCTTAACAAGTCAAATTTTGTGGAGAAAGATCCTATTTCAGGAACCCCACAATACTGTCAGAGGTGTAATATTAACTTGACAAGGATAAAATGATTTTTGGTGGACCTGCCATTTTATAAAAGAAAGTGACAGGTTGAATTGGTACCCCTAGGGAAGATGAGCTTTTATCAAAGGTTTAAGCTCAACTGGAGAGTTGATGAAAACACTATTAACGGTGTAATGTTAACCTAACAATGTTTTTTTTTTAAGTAGACTTGTTGTTCTGTTGGGGAGAATAACAAGTGAGACTAGACTCGCGGGGAATCTAGGAAAGTCTTTACCGTTAGAGGTATGATATTAACTTAACGGGTTGAATGTAGTCTTGTCAGAAGTGTGATGTTAACTCGACAAGAATGTAAGTCAGAGGTGTGATATTAACTTGACTCAGAAGCATTTCAGTTTTCGCTTAGGAAAACTAAAAGTGTCACTGTCATAGGTGTAATGTTTAACTTGACAATGAGGGTAATGCTAGAGGTGTAATTTTGAACTTGGCATTAGTCATCTCGACTTCAGCGAGGAAGTCCGAGGAAAAGTCATGGCCATAAGTGTATTGTTGAACTTGGCGATGACCTGGATGCTAGAGGTGTAGTGTTAAACTTAGCATTGTTTATTTCAGCTTCGATATGGAAGTCTGAAGAAAAGATGACCGTCAGAGGTGTGATGTTAACTTGACAGAAACTCGATGTACTGTTTAGAAGTATAATGTTAACTTAACAGTAATTTGTCAGAGGTGTGGTATTAACTTGACAGAAATTGATTTGCGACATGAGCAATTTGAGGACCTGTCATTCTATTGATGAGAATTGACAAGTAAATTTTGAAGTGCCAGAGGTATAATGTTAACTTGGCAAGTTTGAAAGTTTGTTACTCCATGTAGAGTTGACAAGCAAAGTTTGTACTCGACAAGAGGTATTGAAAATTTTCATTACCAGAGGTATAGTGTTAACTTGGTAATGATTGTATTTTGTAGACCTACCATTCTGTGGATGAGAATTGGTAAGGGATTTTTGAGGAGAGGGTGGAATTACATCCACTTAGGATTTTTAGCAAATCCTCAGCTATCAACGGATTTGAGGTGCCTTTACCAACTACCGTTTGAGTTGGGCTAGCCATGCTATTCCCCTCAGCATGATGAGTTGTCGAAGACTTATGTTGGGCTTAAAAAGCCAACATTTTCCTCTATCCTTAACCGTTAAAGGTGTTGGATCAAATGGGAACATGTTCCTTAGGATTTTTAGCAAATCCTCAGCTGTCAACGGGTTTGATATGCCTTTACCAACTACCGTTCTGACGCGGGCGACAATCTCCTCAGCCTGTTCACCTTGTTGGACCAATTGCTTCCAGGTGCGGCTTTCAGCAACTCCTATTTGAGCAAGGAGTGAGGTTTGGAGATTGTGGCGGCATGTTTCCACCAGGGTAACCTGGGTCATACCGCTCGGACATCGGAGTGCCACGTTCCGAAATCTTTCCACGAAAGATTTGACGGACTCTCCCTTTCGCTGTTTAGTAGCCAAAAGGGTGGGCATTGTGACTTCTGAGTCATCTTCGAAGAAGCGCGTTAAGAAAAGCTTCTCCAAATCACCCCAGTTCTTGATGGAGCCTTCTGGGAGCTTCATGAACCATTCAAAGGCGAGCCCTTTTAAGGTGCCGATGAATAAACGCGCCAGGATGGCATCGTTATCTACCACGTTCCCTGTTTGAGATTTGAAGTAGTAGATATATTGGTTCGGTGAACCTTTCCCATCAAACGCTTGGAGGGTCAGAGCCTTGAACTTGGGTGGGTACGGAACTAAGTCCCACTCGGCCGGATATGGCCGGATCAATCCTGCTTCTTGGAGGCCTTTCCGGTTTGTAAGGGCTTCAAGACGTTGCTCCAACTGATTCATTCTTTTAGAATGAACCTTTCCCTGGTCTCGGTTGTTCTTTTCCTGCGACGATGATTTAGACGAACCAGAAGTAGGTTGCTCTTCCTCCTCTAGGTGTACAGAAGATGAGCTTTCTCCCTCTTTTCGCTTGCCTTTAGACTTCTTAGAGGAGGCTCTGTTGGTTGACTTCCTCTTGTCTTCGAGTAACTGTGCGAGCATCTGCTTGAGGGAGTCGATAGATTCTTGCTGAGCACGAATCATCTCGAGCTGTTCTTTTTGGACCTGGGCTTGCTGCTCCAAGCGCTTAGCGGTCTCCTCAGGAGTGCTCGTCATGTATGTGAAGGCCTCTTTCTCTATAGAAGAGTTTGAAGCCTGCGACTCTGCAATGGCAGAGTGCGAGTCATTAATCTCAATGCCCCGGGCTAGGGCATTGTAGTCAATCAGGGGAATGGCCCCGGTCCGGGTACGAGTGTGTCGGTACACTCCTTCCGGTTCAGTGTCAGACTCATCGGAACTGATTGCAGGTTGTTTTCCTTTGCTCCTGCTCGTCATATTTGCAGTGAGCTCTGGATACTCAGTATCAGAGAAGATCCTCCGCCTGCGAGAGCGTCTTCTTTTGGCTGATGGGGGAATCAGGGTCAGCTGTCTAACTAAAGACTGCTGGTTCACACCTGAATCACAACGGCACTCAGAGAGCATAGAGATGAGCCGTTGACAGCAACATGATGAAGTGATTTGATTAACACTTCTTTTCTTCGTCAAGTAATCCCTTAGATCCGCGGGAAGGGGATCGAAGAGATTAGCCTCGCAACTTCGAGGGCGGGAGGCATCCTTGCGCTGTACAGCTTGGACGCAGGATTCAGAGACGCAGTTCTCGCGTCGCAGCTTTAGGACGCGTGTCTGGCGTCTCTGCTGAGAAGAAACGCGACTGTCGCGTTGCTGATTGGTGCGTCGGAACAGAGACACTTGAGAGAGAGCGGGCTGCTGGGCCCTACGCCTAGAGGCGCGCGCTTCTTGTGCTTGATGAGGCGCACAAGCTTCGTCTTGGCGTCTGGTGAGTGGAGCTTTAGAGGAGCTAACTTGGGGAGTCTCGCGTTTGGGCCACCAAACGCGGACTTCGCCTGCTGGATACGGCGCAACTGAGACGCCAGTTTGAACCTTGCGACCTGCCTCAGTTGGACGATCAGAAGTTCCAACTTGCAGCTGACGCGCACGCCTCCTCTGTCGGCGCTCAGCGTTTCGGTTGCGTCGTGGAGGTGGAGAGAAACCAACGACGACCTGGTGGAGAGGGTGAACTGGCTGGACACCAGAGGGCTTGACCACGCGGGTCTCTTGAGAGACGTTGGCGCGTGTGTCTCGTATGGCGCGGTTGGCCGTGACATCCTTTACAGCAGCTGCGCCTGAGGCCACGCGGGTCTCCTGAGAGACGTTGGCGCGTGTGTCACGCTTGGCGCAGTTGGTCGCGACACCCTTCACAGCAGCCGCGCCTGAGAGAGTCTCAGAGCGGGTTTCGGGACAAGTCCCCGTAGAGACCCTGCGGCAGACGCGGGTCTTTGGGCTCTTGGAGCCGGAAGAGAGAAATTCTTCATACTTTGCCTGGTCGAACTCGACGACAAGCGATTCGACCATCTTCCCCTTATAGAGGACATCACCTTGCGCCACGATATGTTCGTCAGTAACAAATGAGGTCCCCAGCGGAGTCGCCATCTCTTGTACGCGCACGGAAATGAATTCTGTGTAAAATTTCCTTGGATCAATTGAAAGATTACAACAAAACAGTTTTCCGACTACAAGGGAGGGAGGATGTTGAATCTTGAATCCTCCCTTTGTTTAAGGCTGGGTTCTTCAAGTGGCGGTGGAGAGTGAATCTTGTTCTCCGTTGACCGGGTGAACGTCAAGATCTACCGGGCTCTTCTCTTCGGGTGGTTGACGGAGTAACACAGCTCTGTCGACCAAAACTCTCAAAGAGATTGTCGGCAAAGACTAACTTGAACACAGTAAGTTAGCTGAAGAGTTGGACTCTCTTTCTCTCTGTGCCCGCGCCTGTGTGTTCGCTTCCTCTCCTCTTCTCCTTTCTTTTTTTTTCTCCTAAAAAAGATCCGACCCCTTTTCCATAGCAACGGGGCTATTTATAGAGGTTTCAGGGGCGTACGTGCCTCCTAAAAAAACTCCACAATGAGGGGTTAACTTCCCCGCTATGTGGGCGGTGACTAGCCCCATAACCAGGGCAGTTACAACCGAGGCGCGGGTTTCGACCCTCGCGCCTTGATACTGAGACGCGGCTGTCGAGCCTCGCGCCTTGATGCTGAGACGCGGCTGTCGAGCCTCGCGCCTGGATGCTGAGACGCGGTCAAAATTAGCTTTGCGTCTAGAACTAGGAATCCTGCTTTTCAATGGCTTGTCTTTTAGTGATTTTTAGAAAGCCTACCCTATTATCTCTTGGGTCATTGCTAACTCATATGAATTATTTGATGCTTTATTTTTAGTCTTGCAATTTCAAGTCTCTTTTATCCCCAATGAAGATGAGTTACTTTCAATTCTTAGCAAATGCTTTGTTCCCCCTCCATATGATTCATGTGAGCCTCACTTAGAGCCTTGTCTTTAGAACAAGTGCCTTGATGGAACATGAAGATGGAGCACTTCACTATGCTAATGACTATTGTACAAGTTTCTTATTTCATGCTAGCTTGATTATAGCTTTGATGGACTAATGAATCTTGCATTTTTTTTCTTAGCATACCTAAAAGTGACTATCCTTATTCCATTATTGAAAATCTATCTATGGAGCCGATGAATCAAGGAGGCAACTAGCCAAGCCTCGATTAGAACACATCCTCGACATGGGACAATACATTGACTTGACAAGCAAGACATACCATTGCTGATGAATTAATATGAGGCATGCATCACTCTATGAGAGTAGTAAGTTAGTAAATTAGAATGTTAGTTAGTCATGGCTTCTCTTTCTATCTAACTTCAAAAACCCTTTTCTTAAAACGTTCTCTTTTCAAATATCTCCGTTTTCATTCCATCTTTCTTTCCGTTTTTTTCTTTCTCTACAAAACCCACAAAGATTTTTTCACTCACTTTCTACGTCGTTTTGTTTTTCAAAACAAAGAAGAACCTTCATTTTTCTTCTTGAAAATCTCAATATAAAAACCTTGAATGTTTCTATCGCTAACCCTCCCTGAGGATACGACCCGTCATAGCTTGTGCTACGAACGGTGATTCAGAAGGAGTATAGTAAACCTACATATACATTCGGAGTTTTTGAACATTGGTACACGGACATCAAAGGTTTACTCTAAACCCTCTCTCAATACAATTAATCCTCTTCCGAACAAATTTTTGGCGCCGTTGCCGGGGAGGGTAACGATTTTTATTTGAGTTTTTGGAACTAAAATAATTTTTTTCTTCTCTATTGCAGGTTACAGGTTAGGGAAACAGGAAACGAAGACTTGCAGTAATATATAAGTAGTCTTGGGCCTCTGCTCTAGAAAGCAGAGACCAAGTACCCTCTGAATTGTCGCGTTTTCTTAGCTCTGGTCGCGGAACCGCGGTAAAGAGGAGTTCAATACTGACTAGTTTTGTGCAGGGCTGCTTGCTTTGTAAAAATATAGCTTGCTGCAAACTTTATTTCTTGTATGCCATCACCAGTAGCCTGCTAATAAACCAACAGTAAAACATTTGTTGAAAAGATTAAAAATTGATTAGACGTTTGCATTTTAGGCACGTGTCTTTTCAATTCATTTACTTTACTGTTGAAGAGTACTGGAGCAAGGTACGTTCGCATTGCATTTAGAATAGGACTCATCTCTTAGTTGATTTACATCACTTTGAGTGAATCTTGTTTGCATATATTGTACACTTGCACAAATTGATCTTAAGGGCACCACCCAATAATAAGATAAGGCGGAGATTTAATCATCCTTCCTTGGCTCAAAAATCACATTCCAAGCACTCACAATCCCAAACTTTTTAATAAAATTTGATAGACGTTGGCCCCTAGGGACATCCGGACTCGTTAAGAGATCAGCTGAGGTTGGAAATTATTTTTGATTCATACTCCAGTCAAATCAGTGTCTAAGGTTGGCGATTAAGAGGTTAAGCCTCGAAGATACCATGGTTTGGTATAATTAAGGCCCGTTGCTTACGCACGGATACCTCCCACCGTATTTTGCCCCTACCTGGCTGATTAGTTGTGGTCTGACTCAAGCAATAACCTTCTTCGGTTCATCGAACAGTTAGGAGTCGTCTAGGTCCAGGTACCCTAGATAGCTTGTGATTGTTTCTTCTTTTTTCTTGTTTGTTATTTTCCTTTTTCACTTGATTGCTTGGTGAACGTTGTCTGTGATTGTGCATGTAAGAGTGGTATCAGGATCCAATTTCAACAAGACTTGTTAGGACTTCTACACTTGCACAGACACCACTTTCTGACACAATTCCAATCATGGCTAACAATACTTCTCTCCAAGACAAGTTCTACCCCATTCGCACTTCACTTCCTTCATGCATTCTTTTACCCGAAGCAAATGGAAACAATTTTGAGCTTAAACCGCAATTCATAAATACACTCCCTAGATTTCATGGCCTAGAATCCGAGGACGCATATTTCTTCATTCGTGAGTTTGAAGAAGTGTGTTTGATGATGAGAATTCCCCAACTGGGAGAAGATGCAGTTAGACTAAGATTCATTCCCTTCGCACTTAAGGATATAGCCAAGAAGTGGCTATATAATCTACCTGCCAGTTCTATCTCGTCATGGGATGATTTTATCAAAGTCTTTCTTAAGAAGTTCTATCCCATTCATAAAACGGCCCTCATCAGAAAAAACATAATGCAGTTTAAGCAGGAATCAAGTGAACTATTTTGGAAGTATTTTGAACCGTTTAAAGATTTACTAGCCCAATGTCCTCATCACGGAATAGAGAAGTGGCGGCAGTGCCAAATTCTCTATGACGGACTAGACTACCAAACTAAGACACTCCTTGAGACTATGTGTCAAGGAGAATTTTTGAAGAAAGATGAGAACCAGGGTTGGGACCTCTTTGAAGCTTTAGCAGAAAAAACCATTCAGTGGGAGTCTTGTCACGAGAAAACCAATCCCACCACTTTCAGAACTGGTATGCATTCAATTGAATCCTCTGTAGCTGCTGAGGCAAAGATAACACAATTGATGAAAAGACTAGAACTGCTCGAGGCTAGGGAATCAAATTCTGTGAATCAGGTCAACCCATCACCTGTGATCAGCCCGGTTGCACCTACTGCCATGCTCTTAACCACCTGTTTGAGGAGTGACCTATCTACCAAGCTCAAATGTACCCTGAGAATATGAATGCAGAATACACCAGACCCAACTACAATCCGTACTCCAAAACATACAACCCGGGATGGAGGAACCATCCAAATTTCTCATGGAGTCAATCTGGTTATGAGCAACCAGGTAACCATTTCCATACCAATACCCTGCTCAGTCTCATCAACCCAGTTTCCACCAGAGTCCACCAAATTTCCAATCAAGCATCCAATATAACTTTCAGCCCACATATCAGTAATAACAATACAAAATCATCCAGATAAAAAATTGTCAGATTTGGAAAGAATGATTAAAACCTTATCCAAAACCCAGGCCTCAATGATGAACACCCACCATCAGGCTATTAATAGGTTAGAGGTTCAGATAGGTCAACTGGCAAACTCATTAAATGAAAGACAAAAGGAAACATTACCAAGTCAGCCATTGCCCAATCTTAAGAACCCCTTCCCTATTCATGAAGCTGAAGACATAGGTCCAAGTCAATGCAATACTGTTCATATTTTGAGATCTGGAAAGCAGATAAACAATCAGGTTTCTAGTCATCCTGTTCCTAATAAATCAGTGTCAACACCTCCTGTTCTCGTACCACCAACTCAAAATGATCCATCTTCAAGTTCACAACCGTCAACCTCCAAATCCAATAACAAAGGCAAAACAGATGAGCAACCATATGAACCTATTGTACCATTCCCTAATATGCTAGCAAGCCAAAAGACTAATGCTCAAATGGAGAAGATTAGAGAAATGTTTAATCAGGTCCAGATCAATGTGCCCCTTCTTGATGCCATACAACAAGTCCCCTCATATGCGAAGTTCTTAAAAGATATATGCACCAAGAAAAGGAAAGCAAATGTCCTAAAGAAGGTCTTCCTTGCTTCAAATATAAGTGAGTTGCTAACTGGGCCAATTCCAGCGAAATATAAAGACCCAGGGAGTCCATCCATTTCCCGTATTATAGGACAGACCATGATAAACCGGGCGTTACTTGATCTAGGAGCCAGCATCAATCTTCTTCCTTTCTCTGTGTATCAGCAACTTGGGTTGGGCGACCTCCGTCCAACAAGAGTTACTATACAACTGGCTGATCGATCTGTAAAGATTCCCAAGGGGAGTTTACAGATGTTCTAATACGGGTCGGAGAATTCATTTACCCCGTGGATTTCATTATTCTGGAGACGCAACCCGTACACAATCCCAAAGCTCAGACCCTTGTCATTTTAGGACGACCCTTCCTAGCCACCGCAAACGCAATCATCAACTGTAGGAATGGATCGATGCGTCTAACTTTTGGAGATATGACAAAAGAAGTAGACATTTTCCACCTGGGAAAACAACCTCGAGATTTGGATAATGAGTCATTTGAAGTGAACTTAATCGAGGGATTAACAAGTGAACATGACATGGAGATTGAATATGAGTCTGATAGAGAATTTGAATTGGAGTCTGATGACTTCAACCTTGATCAAATCATTGAATCCACAGTGGAGTGGGCAACAAATGCCACCCCTATCCTTCCCTTACACAAGGAACAACCACTGATAGATCAGGTTCCCTCTTCCGAGCTTAAGGTTCTTCCTAGTCATCTCAAGTACCAGTACTTGGCTAAGAAGGAAGCATTTCCCGTGATTATTGCGTCCCATTTTACAGAACAACAAGAAGAGGATCTTTTTGCGATATTAAGGGAAAATCGAGAAGCCATTGGTTGGACCATGGCTGATATAAAGGGAATCAGTCCATCCATTGTGCAACACCAGATTCATTTGACGGAAGATGCAAAACCAAAACGTGACCCACAACGTGGACTAAACCCGATCATTCAGGAGGCTGTTAGAGCTGAAATTTTGAAGCTATTAGATAATGGGATTATCTATCCCATATCCGATGGCCAATAGGTTAGTCTAGTCCACGCTGTACCAAAGAAGGCAGGTTTACCGTGGTAGAAAATGATAAGAAAGAATTAGTGCAAACTCGTCTTCCAACGAAGATTCGAGTCTGTATTGATTACCGAAAATTAAACGCTGCCACGTGTAAAGACTACTTTCCCCTTCCGTTCATAGATCCAATGCTCGAGAGACTAGCTGGACATGAATATTACTGTTTCCTGGATGGATATTCAGGATACAATCAATCCCTATCGCTCCTGAGGATCAAGACAAGACTACTTTCACCTATCCCTTTGGAACATTTGCATATCGAAGAATGCCCTTCGGTCTATGCAATGCTCCCGCAACGTTTCAACGTTGCATGCTTAGTCTTTTTTCCGACATGGTGGAAAGATTTTTGGAGATTTTCATGAATGATTTTTCTATTTATGGCGATTCCTTTGAACAATGATTGCACCATCTTAAGCTGGTTTTACAACGATGCATGAAAAAAAAACTTGACACTCAACTGGGAGAAGTGTCACTTTATGGTCAAGCAAGGAATAGTCCTAGGGCACGAAGTTTCAAACAAAGGAATTGAGGTTAATAGATCGAAAGTGGAAGTAATAACAAAGCTCCCTGAGCCAAAATGCTTAAAAGACATTAGATCATTTCTAGGGCACGCTGGCTTCTATAGAAGATTCATTCAGGGGTTTAGCAAAATTGTTAGACCTTTAACGAATCTCTTAGGAAAAGATGTGCCCTTCAAATTTGATGAAGAGTGTCTACAAGCTTGGGAGGAGCTTAAGCACAAACTTGTCTCGGCACCGATAATTTCAGCACCAGAGTGGACTAGGTCTTTTGAAATCATGTGTGATGCCTCCGATTATGCTATAGGTGCTGTTCTAGGACAACGTATCGATAAAAGGCAACACATAATTTACTATGCTAGTAGGACGCTTAATGAAGCCCAACTAAATTACACAACGACTGAAAAAGAATTTTTAGCAGTTGTGTTTGCGTTGGAGAAGTTTTGCCAATACCTACTAGGGTCTATGACAATAATTTTCACTGATGACTCCGCCCTTAGATACTTGATGCAAAAGAAGGATGCAAAGGCTAGACTGATTCGATGGATACTTCATTTGCAAGAGTTTGATTTGGAAATTAAAGACAAAAAGGGCGTTGAGAATGTGGTGGCAGATCACCTCTCGAGAATTCCAAATGCACCAACTGAGACAATACAAATCAATGAAAACTTTCCTGACGAACACATCTTCACGATGTGTAAAGAGCCCTAGTATGCTGATATAGCAAACTACCTTGCCACCTGGCGAACACCTTCAAATTGGTCAGGTCAGGACAAGCATCGCTTTATGAGCCAAATATGATTTTTCTTTTGGGATGAACCGTATTTATTCAAATATTGTCTTGACCAGATAATTAGAAGGTGTCTTCTTGAGGATGAATATCATAGTGTTTTGACATTTTGTCACAAGTTAGCTTGCGGTGGACACTTTGGTCCATGAAAAACTGCTGAGAAAGTCCTTCAGAGTGGGTTCTACTGGCCTACTCTCTTTAAGGACGCTTATGCTTTTTGCAAGCTCTGTGATAGATGTCAAATGACGGTTCGAATCACACGTAGAGACATGATGCCCCTTACACCTATCCTGAAGATAGAAATTTTTGATTTGTGGGGCACTGATTTCATGGGACCCTTCCCTCTGTCTTATGGCAACCAATACATTTTGGTGACCGTAGACTACGTTTCTAAGTGGGCTGAAGCTATTCCAACTAGGACGAATGACAACCAAGTTGTCATCAAGTTTTTACGTGAAAATATCATTTCACGCTTCGGAGCCCCCGTGCGATAATTAGTGACAACGAGAGTCATTTCTGCAACCGGGCTTTTGAAGCCTTAATGCGGAAATACTCTATCTCTCATAAATTATCCACGGCCTATCATCCTCAGACGAACGGGTAAGTGAAAGTCACCAACAGACAAATTAAACTGATATTGGAGAAAACTGTCGGACAAAATCATAAGGACTGGTCCATCAAACTCATTGATTCCCTATGGGCATATATGACCGCCTACAAGACTGTCCTCGGTATGTCTCCATATCGAGTTATATTTGGAAAACCCTGCCATTTTCCTGTGGAGTTAGAGCACCGTGCTATGTGGGCATTAAAACAGCTGAATTTGAACTTAGACAAAGCCGGTGATTTGAGAAACTGCAGATATCCGAGTTAGAAGAGCTAAGAAATGATGCATATGATAACGCTCGGATATCTAAAAACAGAGCTAAACTATTCCATGATAAATCAATTCATAGGAAATTTTGTCTTTGGACAAAAAGTTCTGTTGTATAACTCTAGACTCCACCTTTTTCTTGGTAAACTGAAAACCAGGTGGTCAGGCCCATACGTCGTCCAGAATGTTTCTCCTTATGGTGCCATTGAAATTTTCGATCCTAAGAATGGCAACACTTTCACAGTCAATGGTCAACGCCTTAAGCCATTTTTCACCACAGAATCTGAGTCACAGAATGTTCCTGAACTGGGTCTTTGTGACCCAATCTATATGTGACCATGTCATTTTTTCACTTTTCCCGGTGTCTCCTGTAAATCATTTGGGACCTCCCTTGTAAATTAAATAAAGATAAAAAAAATGGATTTAGGTGCTAAATAGCACCTAGGTTTTTTCTCTCTTCATACACTCCTTTTCCTTTTTAAATATCCTAGAGTTGTAAATTTCTAATTTCAACTTGGGTAATTTGGGGATTCCATCCTTCTCAGCCCTTATAAATACCCTCCATCCCGTATTCTTTTCCTTACCCTAGTTTCAACTCCAGATCTGAAACGCACACAACAAGTGCCGCCCCCCAAATTTTTCTGAGCCTCTGTCTCCTCTACCCTACCGCGTTCCCACGGCCTCTGCCGCGCATCCGCGGCCATCTGGAAGCATCTGGAGCGCCGCCAAATTTCTCTGTTGACGCGACAGTCTGAAGTCTCCCAATCTACCATCTACTTATCTGCTACCACTGTTGATTGCTCTCTACAATCTCGTTTAAGTTTTCCCCCCACGTAGTCCGGGGGAGGTTTGCGCATCTCTTCCCGTTGCTTCATATTATTCATCATGGCACCATCAATTTTCGCTGAAAAAGATTTTGCTAGAATTCTTAGCGATGTTAACGGTTATGGTCACATATTTTTAGATCGTATTCGTGCATGGAATTGGTATGAATTAGTTTATGATAACTCAGATCACGAGGCTTACTATTGTCCTGAGCTCGTCAAACTTTTCTACAATTCCATAGATCAAACCTCTATCAATTATGACACATACCAAATCTTGGTGCACATGCCCACTGGGGATATTATTATCACGCTTCCTCTGCTAGAGGAACTCACACATGTTCCTTGCAACCCACATTATAGCGACCCCTTACCATTAATCGATTACATGACTGTCACGGGGGCTCGCTGTGCAGAACAAGATAGGGGGCTCAAAGCCAGTACTACATTTAGAAACGTACATTGCGTTGGTCGCTGGATTCAACGCAACATTTTAGGGCTTGACCACACGACCTCCTTCAACAGGCCGGTGCTGTAGATCATTCAAGACCTCATGACTCGGCAGCACACTATCTGTACTAACAAGACAATTTTACATAGTCTCATCACCAACTCCTCACGCACACGCGGTGCAAAGTACTCGCACCCAGTTTTGATCACTCGTCTGTGTAGGACTTTCTTACCAGATGCAGTTTTTGACTCATATGGTAGGGTGTTCGTTGCACCAGAGAGGGCGACTAGCGCTTACAATAGTTGTCTTCATACGGTCTGGACTCCTAGTGTCCAGTCCGAAGATGCCTCTGTGGAGTCCTCTTCGAGGAACTTTTAGAGGAGGAGGATGAGCCGGCCTTTTGGCAACAGGACTCCCCAGCTGATTCACACGCCTTAATGTCTACCATTTGGCGAGGCATAAAGAAGATATTTCGGGGGCAGATTAGACTACGCAAATAGTTTGAGGAGCAGACATCTCGTTTAGACCGCATTGAGGAGGGTCTGCAGCGTTCGCAGTCGGCCGGACCTAGCACCACCGCTGGTCCAAGCCGACGGAGGGGGTGACACCTTTTCTTTACCTATTTTATGCTTATATTTTCTTGCATACATTGGGGACAATGCATGAGATAGGTATGGGGGGTAGATACTAACATAAGATTTTTCTCTAGATTTTTTTTTTTAGGATTTTCTAGGATTTTCTTTTAGATTTTTAGATTTTTCTTCTTTTATAATATATATTATATATATATATATATATATATATATATATATATATATATATAGATACTAACATAGGATTTTTCTAGATTTTTTTTAGGATTTTCTAGAATTTTCTTCTAGATTTTTAGATTTTTCTTAGGTTAGAAAAGAAAAGAATAGAAAAGATAGCTAGATTTTGAATTTTTCCTAAACACTATATACATTTACATGTTGAGGGATTAATCAAGGACTTAGTGATTCTATTTACACACATATATAAAATAAAAATAAAAAGATATATAAAAAAATAATAATAAATAAAAACATAATCACTAACTGAGCTGGTTAGTTGTGCCTTAAGAAGCATGGCCAGTCACGCCTAAAGGTAGTTGAGTCCTTAGCATTCGTGGCCTAGTTTACTCGAATCCTTAGACCTTAGGGATGTATCTTCATCTGGTGCCCTAAGACTAGCTCGTTTGAGAGTCATCTGTAAAAGGCTCGCTACATGGGTAAATTAGAAAGCCTAATGAAGCTAAGGGAATGTAAATATATAATAAAACAAATATATATATATATATATATATATATATATATATATATATTAAAAAAAATTTATATATATATGTAAATAAATGAACTAAAGTCTAAGAAAAATTCCTTATACATGTAGATGTATATATGTTAGGCCTGATACAAAATCCAGTTTTCTCTCTGTTCCTGAAGACTTAACCTAAGTTGAAAACAAGACTTTGAATGGAAACTTATAAAAAGAAGGAAAATTTAGGGTAAGCCGAAACCGATAGATAACCGAAATTCTTGAAAAAAAAAATGGATCATAAAAAACTTTTTCTTTTCTTTTTCACTAACATTTTCTTTTTTCTTGGGATTTTGTGGGTGCAATCCGCTGAAAACCCTCAGGAGATAACACTCCTCCTCTAGGGTAACCTAGAGGTTTAATGGCTTGTTGCACGAGCTCAGTGCAATCGTGTCACCTACGAAAGTGGTGTAATAATTTAGTTAGGACTTTTTCTCTTTGCTTATTTTGCTCAGGGACGAGCAAAAGCTAGGTATGGGGGTGTGATTGGAGTTCATTTATGCATCATTTTATACCACCATATTATCCTTTATGTGAATAAATATTGGATTTTTATTGTTTTTTTCTCTCTTTTTTCAGGTCCAATGTTTAATGGAGAAGAAGGCCCAACAATTATGATTTTTAAAGAAATTTAAGAGTAATTTAGAAGCCCACAAGAAGAAAGCCCAGATCTGAATTGATCCAAGCATATTCTCCACTTTCTAGAAGTTCCAGCGAGGCACAAGAGCCATAACAGAATGGCAGAAAAATTCGCTGGCGTAACGGCCAAACGCGGCACTGGCCGCGGATCCGTGGCAATCCTTTGGCCGTTGATCCAGTGTTTGATCCAACGGCTGTGGTGGGAAGGCCTTATCTCCTGAAGGCTATAAATAGACCCCTAGGGCCTCTGTAATTAGGGAGGAGAGAAGAGCATTGTTGCTTTAGGGAAATTGTTAGGGTTTCTCTAGGTTTTCTTTAATCTCTTATGTAATTTTCCTTTTCTCCTTCTAGAATCCAGAAAAGAGAGAGTGAGGGTGAGAAATCTTTGTAATCGGAGAAGGTGACAACTCAATACAAGAATTAATCTTTCATTCTTTCAATCTTTTTTTGTTCTAGTGCATTTTCTTCTTCAAGCTTTTACCTTCTTGTATTTACTTTCTACAATGAATTATTGTTTGTTCTTTATTTTCATGTCTAACTAACTCATTAACATGACTAACTAACTTCTAACTTTACTAACTACTATCTCTTGGGTCATTGCTAACTCATATGAATTATTTGATGCTTTATTTTTAGTCTTGCAATTTTCAAGTCTCTCTTATCCCCAATGAAAATGAGTTACTTTCAATTCTTAGCAAATGCTTTGTTCCCCCTCCATATCATTCATGTGAGCCTCACTTAGAGCCTTGTCTTTAGAACAAGTGCCTTGATGGAACATGAAGATGGAGCACTTCACTATGCTAATGACTAGTGTATAAGTTTCTTATTTCATGCTAGCTTGATTATAGCTTTGATGGACTAATGAATCTTACATTTTTTTTCTTAGCATACCTAAGAGTGGCTATCTTTGTTCCATTATTGAAATCTATCTAGGGAGCGATGAATCAAGGAGGCAACTAGCCAAGCCTAGATGAGAACACATTCTCGACATGGGACAATACATTGACTTGACAAGCAAGACATACCATTGCCGATGAATCAATATGAGGCATGCATCACTCTATGAGAGTAGTAAGTTAGTAAATTAGAATGTTAGTTAGTCATAGCTTCTCTTTCTATCGTACTTCAAAAACCCTTTTCTTAAAACGTTCTCTTTTCAAATATCTCCGTTTTCATTCTATCTTTCTTTCCGTTTTTTTTCTTTTCTCTACAAAACCCACAAAGATTTTTTCACTCACTTTCTACGTCGTTTTGTTTTTCAAAACAAAGAAGAACCTTCATTTTTCTTCTTGAAAATCTCAATATAAAAACCTTGAATGCTTCTATTGCTAACCCTCCCTGCGGATACGACCCGTCATAGCTTGTGTTACGAACGGTGATTCGGAAGGAGTATAGTAACCCTACATATACATTCGGAGTTTTTGAACATCGGTACACAGACATCAAAGGTTTAATCTAAACCCTCTCTCAATACAATTAATCCTCTTCCGAACACAAACAAGAGCCTAACGAACTATTTTGGAAATATTTCGAACATTTCAAGAACTTTCTTGCCCAATGTCCTCTTCATGGCGTAGAGAAGTGGCAACGATGCCAAATTCTCTACGATGGTCTAAATTATCAAAATAAGACTATCCTAAAAACCATGCATGGAGGGAGATTCTTGAAAAAAGATGAATATGAAGGGTGGAAAATTTATGAAGATTTAGCCAAAAAACCTTACAAGGGAACCTTCCAACGGGAACCTTCCAACGAAGAGTCCAGGAATCCCAACTATATCTCTTCCAAAAGAGGTCTCTACTCGATAGAGGACTCTATAACAACTGAGATTAAATTAGCTAACATTATGCGAAGACTAGAGGTCTTAGAAACTAAGGATTCTGTTTGTAAACCAAATCAGCCAAATACCATCACAGGCTGCACTTACGATCAAACTTGAACCATGTGTTCGAAGAGTGTCCCGTGTTCATTGCTCATCAAATGTTGCCTGAACATATGAATGCAACATTCTCAAGGTACAATCCTGATTGGAGAAATCATTCAAATTTCTCACGGGCCCAAAATGCCAACAATTATCCTAGACCCAACTTCTCCAACAATTTCCAACCGCCTCATTATCAACACAATCTTCCCAATCATGCTCCAGAATCTTCCTTCAAAAGTCCCTCTGCTGACAAGAAATCTACAGATTTGGAGAAAATTTTGACATCTTTCATGCAGAATACGAGACATGGCATATCTAGATTAGAGGGTCATATGAGTCAGTTAGCCAATTTCATAAGTGAAAGGCCCAAAGGGACTTTGCCTAGTGAACTGATAACAAACTCTAGAAACTTAAGTCAAGCTCATGTGGCTTAAGAGGATCCAATGAACCAATGTAATGTGGTTCATACATTGCGATTGGGAAAACAAGTCGATAATCAAGTGTCAATGCCACTGGACTCAACTCAAACATCCACTCCTTCTAGTTCCACTTCACCCACTTCCGAAGATAATTCAACGACCAAGTGCATAAGCCTACAACCCCATTTCTGAATAGGCTTAGGAGTAATAATAATGTACAAATGAAAAAAAAACTTGAGATATTTAATCAAGTAAAAATTAACGTACCTCTTCCTAATGCAATCCAACAAGTTCCTAGTTATGCCAAATTCCTTAAGGACATATGCACCAAGAAAAGCAGGACCAATATGCCAAAGAAAGTTTTTCTAGCCACTAATATTAATGAGTTATTGTCCAATCAGATCTCCATCAAGTATAAGGATCCTGGTTGTCCTACCATCTCTTGCACAATAGGTCAGACGAAAATTAATCGAGCACTTCTTGATTTGGGAGCAAGTATCAACTTACTCCCTTTCTCAGTATACCAACAGACTTGGGTTGGATAAACTTAGCCCAACTCAAGTCACAATCCAGTTAGCTGACCGGTCAGTCAAAGTCTCAAAAAGAGAAATAACCAATGTCCTTATCCGAATAGGAAAATTCATATACCCAGTAGACTTCATTATTCTAGAGCCCCAACCAGTGTCTAATTCTAGGTCTCAAATTCCCCTCATCTTAGGACGCCTGTTCTTAGCAACTTCAAATGCAATTATAAAGTAGAAACGGATTTATGAAATTGACTTTTTGGGACATGACTAAAGAAGTCAATGTTTTCAACTTAGAAAAACAATCCTACGATATGGACAAACCACCTTTTGAGATAAACCTTATTGAGGACTTGACAAGTGGGCATAGTGAGGAGATAAAAGTAGAAGTCACGTGTGATGCCGAGTTGGAATCCAAGAATTTCAAACGTGATGAGATAGTCAATTCTACTATTGAGTGGGCATCAAGCCAAAGTTCATTAGATCTGGAATCAACAATCTTGAATCCTAAATCTATTGAGTCAACCCCTTCCTTAGAACTCAAAACCGTGCCCAAACATCTCAAGTATACCTATCTAAGCGAACAAGAAACTCTTCCAGTCATTGTTGCATCTGACTTGACTGATGGGCAAGAATAAGACCTCATGACAATCCTTAGAAAATATAGGAAAGCCATTGGTTGGACGATGACCGACATAAAGAGATTGAGTCCAGCTATAGTTCAACACCGAATTCATCTAAATTTAGAGACAAAATCAAAGAGAGACCCGCAGCGTTGGTTAAACCCTATTATGTAAGAGGGCGTAAGAGCTGAAATAGTAAAACTTTTAGACAATGAGATAATTTGTACTATTTCTAATAGTCATTGGATCAGCCCAGTCCACGCTGTTCCAAAGAAATCGGGTTTTACCATGGTTGAGAATGATAACCAAGAGTTAGTTCAAACACAACTTCCTACAAAGATTCGAGTTTGCATTAACTATCGTAAGTTAAATGCCGCCACTCGCAAAGACTATTTTCCTCTTTCATTTATCCTTCAAATTCTTGAGCGATTAGTGGGTCGTGAGTATTACTGTTTTTTGGATGGTTAATCGGGGTATAATCAAATCTCTATAGCTCTGGAGGACCAAGAGAAAATAACGTTTACTTGTCCATTAGAGACTTCTGCTTACCGCCGAATGCCTTAAAATTTAAGCAATGCCCCTGCGACATTTCTATGTTGCATGTTAAGCTTATTCTTCGATATGGTCGAATGATTCTTAGAGATCTTTATGGATGATTTCTCCATCAATGGAAACTCTTTCAACCAATGTCTTTACCATACCATCTAGAACTTATCCTCTAGCGATGTGCTAAAAAGAATTTGACTTTGAATTAGAAAAAGTGCCATTTCATGGTACAACATGGGATTATTTTAGGTCATGAAATTTCTAGAAAAGGGATTTAAGAGGACAAGGTGAAATAGAGGTTATAGCCAAGCTTCCCATATCCAAATGTGTGAAAGATATCTGATCTTTCTTAGGATACGCCAGATTTTATCGTAGGTTCATTAAGGACTTTAGTAAGATCGGTAGACCCTTAACTATTTTAGCTAAGGACATGTCCTTCATCTTAAATGATGGATTTCTTACTACTAGAGAGAAGCTCAAGATAGAACTTATCTCTGCACCCATAATTTCTTCTCTATATTGGTCCAAACCGTTTGAGATCATGTGCGACGCTTTCGATTTTGCCATAGGTGATGTCTTAGGACAATGCAGTGATAACAAGTAGAATGTGAATTATTATTCAAGTAGAACTCTTAATGATGCCCAATTGAACTATACTACATTTGAGAAGGAATTCTTGGCAGTAGTATTCGCATTGAAAAAATTTCGTCCATACCTACTTTGGACCAAAACCACTATATTCTCCAACCATTCTGCACTCTGATATCTCATGCAAAAGAAGGATGCCAAGGCCAGACTCATTCGTTGGATCATCCTCCTTCAAGAATTCGATCTCGAAATTCGAGATAAGAAGGGTGTAGAAAATGTCATTATCGATCACCTCTCACGTATTCCAAACACACAGTCCAACGAGTTGCTAATTAATGAAGACTTTCCCGATGAAAAACTCATAGCTACATTTAGGGAATCATAGTTTGCCGATATAGTAAATTACTTAGTCACAAACCAAACTCTATCTCATTAGTCAAAACAAGAAGTATACTGATTCTTATCTCAAGCCTGATATTTCTTTTGGGAGGAATCGTATATCTTCTAATATTGTTCCGATCAAATTATTAGGAGATGTATCCTCGATGAGAAAGTTATAAGTATCATTTCATTTTGATACGAGCTTGCATGCAGTGGATACTTTGGTCCCCGCAAGACTGCAAAAAAGTATTACAAAGTGAGTTCTATTAGCCCATATTGTTTAAATATGTCTTTGATTTCTGTAAGGCATACTCTATATGCCAAAAGGTGGGTAAGATTTTGAGACGTAATATGATGCCCCTAAACTCAATTCTATAAATAGTTTTTTTTATGTATAGGGCATCGACTTTATGGGTCCCTTTCTTAGTTCATTTGGGCACCAATACATTTTGGTGGCTATGTATCCAAATGGGTACATTCCTAGTAAGACAAATGACAACAAAGTTGTTGTCAACTTCTTAAAAGAAAACATCTTTTCACGCTTCGAAACTCCACGTGTCATAATTAGTGATAATGGCTCACATTTTTTAACAAAACTTTTGAAGATCTTACGCAAAAATATTCCATAACTCATAAGTTATCAACACCATATCATCCTCAAATTAGTGGACGGTAGAAGTCTCAAATAAACTAATCAAACTTATCTTGGAGAAAACTCTGAGTCAAAAATTGAAAAGATTGGTCCATCAAATTGACAGATGCCTTATAGGCTTATAGAATCGCTTTCAAAATGATTCTAGGGATATCTCCATATAGGTTATCCTTTGGAAAGACTTGCCCCTTTCTGTTTAGTTAGAGCATTGAGCCTTATAAGCTATTAAGCAACTAAATTTTGAGTTAGATAAGGCCGGTGTGCTTCAGAAATAGCAAATTTCCGAACTTGAGAAATTGAGAAACGAGTCTTACGAAAATGCGAAGATTACGAAGAATATGGTTATAATTTTTTATTATAAACATATTATGAGAAAAACTTTTATCTCCAGATAAAAGGTCTTACTCTACGATTCTAGACTCCATCTTTTTCCAGGGAAGTTGAAATCACGATGGACATGACCATTTGTTTGTTAGGATTGTGCTTCCACATGGAGTAGTAGAAATATGTGACATGAAGAACGATAATGAATTCAAGGTGAATGGTCAACGTTTAAAACCGAATTTGGAATCAGCTCCGGAGGAAGAAACAATCATGGGTCTACTTGACCCAATGTATCGGTAACATAACATCACCTCTTTTTACACTATATTCTATGCATACATGCATTCATTCATACATTAGGGACAATGCATGAGATAGGTGTGGGAGAGGGTCTAACATGTAACATACTTAACATGATTGAAAAAAAAATTTACTAACATACTAACATAGATAGATACTAATAAAAAAATTCTTTTAAAAAAACATTTTGAAAAAGAAAATAATATTTTGATTTAATTTTGTAAGTAATTAAGTTAATTTTAAGAAATAAGAAAATCATAATTAGGATTTCTTAACACTTCGTCAAAATAAGATTATTCGTTTGAATTTTAGGTTTAGGAAGAAAAATTAAAAAAGTAATTTAGCCTTGATTTTTACCCTGATGAAATATGCATACATTCTACACTTACACACTTAAGATTCAAAACAAAGACTCTTGTGCCTTAGAAAATATGTGTGTGTGTGTGTGCGTGCGTGTGCGCGCGCGCGCGTGTGTGTGAAATAAACAAATCTAATTATTGATTAATTAGGTGATTTGGCCTAAGAAAGCCTTGGTATTTACGCGAATGGTAATTTGGTAAGTTTGAAAAAATATATATAAATATAATATATATATATATAAATATATATATATATTAACCCATCTAATAATCAATTAGTTAGATATTAGGGCCTCAAGAATCCTTGATACTTACACAAAATAAAATTAGATGAGTTCTACATATTAAAAAAAAGAAGTGCTTAAAAGGCTATGAAGTGGTAATACTACGATCTTCTTTCAAAAAAAAAAAGAAAAAAGTTATATATATATATATATATATATATATATATATATTAATATATAACGCATAAGAGTTGGGGTTGAAGAATCCTGAGTCAAAAATTCACGATCACAAATGTGCATATGACTTAGGACAAAATAATAAACTAAGTAAGAATTCAGTTCGAAGCCTTACCTAGATTGATTACAAAATTTTAAATAGAGACTAAAGTATAAGAATGAATAATTTTGTAATCCTAAAACTTATAAATTACTTGATTTTTATAAAAATATTTCAAATATTTTCTTAATTTCAAAAATAGTTTATCAAAAATACTAACATTTTGTTTTTCTTTCTTTAATGGATTTTTTGGGTGTAATTCATTGAAAACCCTCACGAGACAACACTAATCCTTTAGGGGTAACCTAGAGGTTTAACAGCTTGTTGCATGTGTTAAGTATAATTGTGATTCCTATGAAAGTGAGTTAGTTTAGATTAGATTAGTTTTTTTTCTGTTTCACTTGAGGATGAGTAAAAGATAGGTTTGGGGATGTGATTATTCATCAAATATGCATATTTTTAGTCATATATTTCTACATTTATTTATTTTTAAACATTGATATGTAATGTATTTTTGCTCTGTAGTTTACATGCCTCCATAAATTCAAGGAAGAAAAGAAAAGATGATTGAAGAAGCCCAAAAGCCCATCAAGCCTAAGTAAATCCAGAGATAATCCTATCCTAATTTAGAGATAAAAGAGGCAATCAATTTAACTCAAGTTGCTTGAGCTCCAAATCAAAAATAAAGAGGAGAATTCAAGTTTAAATTCGGATTTATAGATAACTTGTTCCCTAAGTTATTTAGGAAACAAGATTATTTTAAATTCTGGAGATCAAACTAAGATTCTGAGGTTATGTCTCCACATGGACGGATGAGATGAAGCTAGAGCCAAAACACATGCCCTGACTCCACTAAATTGCTGCGTTTCTTCCTGAAAAGCCGCGGAAACACGGCTTTCTTCAAGCCATGTGCGTGGCAGTTGGGTGGGTGTGTTTTACAGGGATTCTACTATGAGAATCTCCTATAAATAGAGAGGTAGAGCAACAGAGTGGAGGTATCTCAGAAAATCAAGTTTAGGATTATCATTAGATCTTTTTTCTTTTCGAATTTTCATTGTATTTTCAAGTTTTTACATTGAAGAAGAAGATTTGTAAAGAGAAGAAGGCTTTTGCACTGAACCAGTGATTCAATAAAGGTTCTTATTTTCTTTCTATATCTCTTTTGTTCTTTTAATTTTTGTTCTTCAATTCTTATTTGCTTTATTTTATGCATCCTTTAATCACCATGCATAATTTAATCATGAATATGAGTAACTAATTCTCTTTGTAGTTTGCTAATCTCTCCACTAATTAAGTCTAGTTCTATAAAATGATATGATTGGGTTCTATGACTGTTTAAAACTCTAAGATGATTAAGTTAAGATTTTTGAAGATTAGTGCTGAATTAAGTTAAACCAGTTTTAGGGTGACACTATTTAATGGTTGTTCTTGATTTATACTTAGACTTTGATAGCTTAATGTTAAGTCTAAAACAATTTTTCTTATGCTATACTTAAAAACTTTGATAAACTAATGTTTAATTTTATCTAGTGTATTTTAATTTGGATTTGCTTTCTATCTTACTCATCTTGCTTTAATTTGAAGCAACCTTCTAGGATAAATCTTACTAGGTTCAATATGATGTTTATTCTTCATAGAATACTGCTTAGTTGTGATAGATGATTAGTGGGCTATGATATCTCTTTTTATTAAATTAACACTTTTTACCATCATCTTTCTTTCCAAGTTATACATAGAGAAACTGTACCGAAATGCTTCCCTCACATCTCTCCCTGCGGGATCGACCCGTTTAGATCTTGTTACAATGAATTAATTGCGAGAAAATAGAGAAACTAGAACTTTAACTTTTTCTCTTTTCTCTCTTTTCTCTATTAATCAGTAACTATAAGGATCTCTTGTTTCGGTTACTAATGTGAAAAAGACATTATCATCTTCCTAGCCATATCTTGTTGGTGGCACCGTAACTAGGGGTGTAAACGGGTCGGGTTCGGGTCGGATCCATGCCATATCCGAACCCGAACCCGATAAGGAATTCGGGTTCGGACTCGGGTTCGGGTCGGAATCTCTTCTTTCTTATCGGGTTCGGGTCGGATTCGGATTTTAAATAGGTGTATTAAAGTTTCAATGAGAGTTATTTTTTAAAGTTGTATTTCAATTTTATTAGATGCAAAATGAAAGTTTATACACTTTACTTTTATAATAATATGAACAAGTTCTCATTTTTATAATTTTACTAATTTAAATATGGAGAAATGTATGATGATAAGTACCATTTATAGCATTTACTCTCTTTTCGGGTTTGTTATCGGGTTTCGGGTTTGAAATAGTAATATCCAAACCCGACCCGATAAGCATTTCGGGTCTAGTTTTTAGATCCAAACCCGATCCGTTAGTAAAAAATCGGATCGGGTTTTCGGGTTTTCGGGTACCATTTACAGTCCTAACCGTAACTCTGACTGACCACCTCAACGGTCTAGGTTACTTTTGAGTAGCCTCATGTTCGTCTCCATCTGAATCTGAGGAGTCCTCTTCTGATCTGTCAGGCCTTTTAGGGCTCTGTGAGAACTCAACTTCCTTTTCTCAAGTGTCTGGCGAACTGTTTGAAGCTCCACCTTGCGCTTTATTCTCTTGATTGTACAAGTTTATTGTACTTTTTTATTACATTCTTACATCTATCTTGTAATATATCCTGTTTATTCTTTGTCTTAATGTCTTATCATGCAGGTTTGTCTTAATGAAAGGAGAGAAGATAAGACCAAATAAAAATCAGTTAAATTCTTATTTAATTGGATCAATTTGGTTAACTGAAGATAAAACCAAATAAATACAGTTAAAATCAGATTTAGAAGAATCAATTTGGTTAACTTAAAGAATCAAAGAGATATTGTCAAAATTCAAAAATCCAAACGAGATATTATCAGAAGATCTTTTCTATTAGGCAAGTGATTTTGTCCATATCTCCAACCTTATCTCTAACCTTATCAAAAGATATTTTCTGTTGGGCCAGCGATTTGATCTCATCTTCAAGCATGCTTTCCCTTATCCATTTAAACCTATAAATACCACCACTTTAGAAGGCAAAGGGGCACCATTCAGCAGAGATAGATTTTAGGCTAGGTTATTGTTCCAGTTTAGTGTAGTTTTTTGTTTTTCTTTATGTAACTTAAAGGAGAGAAAAGCTTTATGAGAGAATGCGAGTGAAGGTTGTACAGAGAATGACACCAGTGTAAGTGTTATTCCATTCTTTCATTGTTACTTTATTTAATCAAAAGTTCACTTTTATTTTCTTCTTTTACTTTTCTTGTTCTTTATTTTTGTTTTTCTTCTACTTTCCTCTAAGGAGCTTCTAAATCCAAATGACTCCAATAGCCTCGAATTTGCCTTGTCCTTACAAGTGCCGTTGATGGCTTATGGTGATGGATAGCCATTTCTAAATTAGTTTTAACTTGGACCTTAATTTCTTAGTTTAGCATGGGAATGGGGAAGAACCTATCTATCATACTTCGATCGCCTTCAAGCCAGGGTCAACCATTGTAACGGATCAAATGTAACCAAGTGCCAAAGAGGTAAGTAAGTATTTTAGTTGTTCTTTCTTTCTTTTAATTCATTAGCTTAGATCACTTCCAATCACCAACTCTCTTTTCTTTACTCTTTTCATTTCTTTTCTTTAAATAAGTTTTTTATTTTCCACAATCGCTATCTTTTTGTATCCATCACTTTCTCCAAATTAACATAGATATCTTTCATTCTTTTTTAAAGAAAATAGAAGAACTTTTAACCATTTTTTGTAACTTAAAAGAGAACTTACAACACGCTTCCATCGAGGTCCCTCCTTATAGATCACGACCTGCATAGCTACTTGCTATCACAGTAGAATTGAGAATCTGTACTTTTATTCTTCATTTTTAGAATTTCTATATTTTTCTGTACAAGTTTATCTCAACCAAATTTTGGCGCCGTTGTCGGGAAGGATGGTAATTTTTTTTTACTTTACTTAAAAGTTAAAATTTTCTTCTCTGTTCTTGTGTGCAAGAGGAGACATAAAATTTTGTTTTGCTGCAGTGGAGATAAAAGTGGTCCTGAACTCTGCTCAAGAAAGTAGAGCCTAAAAGCCCTCAGATTTGCCGCGCAAACGCGGCAAAAGCCGCGTTTCTGCAGCAATCTGAGTGAAGTACTAACTTGTATTTTTGTAGGTTGGTTGAATTGCAAAGTTTAAGTTTATGCAATATTTATTTTCTTGTTTAACTTAATGTACATACTTTTCTAACCTAAACAGTAAATTATTGCTTGTAAATACTAAAAACATTTAGACTTATATTTAGGCACGTGTCTAATTCGTTACATTTCATTACTGTTAAAGAGTGCAGGAGTAAAGGTACATGTGCATAGCATGCAGCATTAGGAAAAACATTTTGAGTGATTCATATTGCTTAAGTGTTGCTTATACGATATACTTGTACACTGTACTAAATTGAATTAAGGGCTTGTCCTATAAACAAGATAAGGTAGTAAAGTCATTACCCTTTCTTAGCCCACAAACAATCACCTCACTCACTAACCCAAGTCTAACTTAAAACTGAGTAGACGTTGGCCCCAAGGACATCTCAGACTCAATATGAGACTGTCCTAAGGGGAAAGTTGATTAGAATTTGACTCTTATTAAATTGCTATCAAAGGTTGGGGATTGAGTGGCAAAACTGCAAAGAATAGTGGTTTGACATAATTAAGCCTGTTACTTAGACAGAATACCACCCACTAATCTTGCTCCTATGATTTAGTTGAAACCTGCACACAAAAATACAGAATTTTAAAATTTTAGAATAGAAGTGCAAGTACTCAATACTACCACTATAGAAAAGTAACTATGTGGGTCATGATCCACAAGAAGGAACTAGCGATGGAAGCATTTTGTAAGTTTTCTTTAAAGGTTCTTAAAATGGTTAAAGTTCTTTTTTCAGTTCTTTAAAAGAAAAGAAAAATAAGTTATGTTAAATTATGAAAAAAGTGGTAGATTGAGAAGGTGGAGAAAATAGAAAATGATTTTATACAAAAAAAATTAAAAAGAGTGAATAAAAGATTTGGGAGATGGTAGTGATCTAAACTAAAAGATTAAAAGAAAGAAAGAAACACTAAAAGAACTTACCTACCTCTTCCAGTTGATGATTTACCTTGCTTCAGAGGCGATCAACGCATAATCCATAAACTCAAGCTCAGTCCCCATTCACATTACATCATCAAGACGAACAAGAATGAAATGATAAAAAATCTTGAGGAAGAGATCATCATAATGAAATATCGGTGGCAGACACACAACAAGGCTATACTGATGCTACTAGATCGCTTGGATACTCATTAAAGCCAAAAGAGAAAAAAATAAAAAAGAGAAGACGAATATAAAAACAAAGAAAAACATAAACAATTTACCTTTTTTTTGCTTGTTGGAATGATGGAAGAAAGGAGGAGGTTACGTTGGTGTCACTCTCAATATAAATCTTTCACTCTTACTTACATGAATTTCAGTCTAACTCTGCTTACAAAGAAATAAAAATTACATGAAAATAAAAATAAAAACATATACTAACCTAGAATGAAAACTAGCCTAAGAATCCTTCTCTGTCTAATCGCTCCCTATACACTGTGAATTTGTAGGTATTTATAGAAAATACAGAACGGGGGAGAGCGTCTGAAGATAGGGGGAGCAAACGCTCCCCCCAATCTCAAGCCGTGGATCCGCGCCTGGATGGTCACATCCAGGGGGAGGAGATGTTTGGTTTGATCCTTCTTATCTTTTTTCAATTGAATTTTCTATTTGAGCTTCTGATTTTGATGATATCCTTGTTGATCTTTGGTTAATCGATTTGTTGGTTTGATTCACTAAAATCTGAATTTTAAACAACTGGATTTAAGATCATCCTCCTCTAACTAAATAAGATCTAGTTAAATTTGACTTTAACTGGTATTTATTTGATTTTATCCTCTTTTCCCCATGATTATCTTATGCAAAATAGACATTTAATACAAGAAAATTAGTAGATTTATTACACGATAAAAATAGGAGTGTAATGAAAAGAATGCAAAATACGTGTACGATCACACCCCCACACCATCTTTTGCTCTTTCTCGAAGAAAACATCAAAACTAAACCTAAAAAATTATTAGACCACTTTCGCAGGTTACGCGATTGCACTGAGCATGTTCAACAAGCAATTAAACTTCTAGGTTACCCCTATAGGGTGAGTTTTGTCTCATGAGGGGTTTCAGTGGATTACACCCAAAAAATTCATAAAGAAAGAGAAACAATGTGTTAGTATTGTCGAAAAGTATTTTGAAAATAAAAGAAATTATTTGAAGTATTATTCTAAGAGCGTAAGTAATCTATAAGTTATAAAAAAAATCGAATTTTTCATTCCTAAACGTAGTTGAAAATACACCTAGAGGGGGTGAATAGGTGTACTAGCTAATCTAATGCAAATGATGCGGAATTAAAACTATTTATTCAAAGTAAAGCTATTAAGCTAACACTCAAAGTATAACATAAAAGTGTAGCCGAATTTTCGGTGAAGGGCTCTGGACTATCTCCTCAAAATTCCTCTAGATTAAGAGTTGAGGTGCCACTATGGCTCTCTTGATTGAATACAAGTGTGAGCAAACAATTCCAAGCATATATCAATTAGGCACAAGATATATCAAGCATATAAAGAGATAAGCAATAAAAACATACAAGATATATAAACACAAGTGAGAGAGAGAGAGATGATCAATCGCAAACACAGGAGAATTGTTTCGAGGTTCGAGCACCCTTGCTCTACTTCCCCGCCTTTAACACTATGAAGGATTTCCACTAGAATCGATCCCGTAAAATCACTCGGTGCCGCAACACCTACAACGAGTTCACACTATAACTCTTGGACCCATAAGTCCCTTGTTTCCGTAAGAACAACACACGCAAGCACACTAACTTGCCGAGGTCTCACCTCTACACCGAGCTCCCACAAGAACTCGTCACAACACGAACCCGCAAGTTCGCCTCCTCAAATACAAAGATGAACACTTGGTGATATTTACACTTTGATCACCTGAAAACACTCTCACAACAAAGGCTTCTATAGGATAGATATGACAATGGAAAGCTTAAGTTTGTGTGAGAAAAATAAGATAGAGTGGTGGTGGAAAACTCAAGAAATCTCATTTGAAAACACTCTTAAAAACTCTCCTTTTGATAAGAAAATATTCGCCCTAAAACAAGTGGAGAAAAACTCTAAGAGAGATGGGAAAAACTTGTTTTAAAACCCTCTTAAAATCTTGTTATCAATAACCCAAAATAGCTCCCATTAAATAGACTTCAAAATATAACCATTGGGGTCAAATTGCATTCAGGATGACCTGTCGGTCGATCGGCCAGTCGACCGGCCAACGGTCATATTTTTGACCGTTGGGGCCTGCCGGTCGACCGTGCCCTGGTCATGACCTGGCGGTCGACCGAGGCAAGATCCAGAGAGCAGAGCTCTCTGACCGGTCGACCGCCCGATCGACCGTGGCCAGATCCAGGAGTGAACTCTCTGGATCAGTCGACCGCCCGGTCGATCGGCCCTCAAGCCAAAAGGCCATGCACGTATTTGTGCACATCAGTCGACCGACTCTGGCTCGGTCGACTGCCAGAAGGCCAGGTCTGAAATTTTAGGGATTAAAACTTGGTTTTATATACTCTTATAAAATCCCATAAAATCACTAAAATTTTACAAAAATAAGTTCATTGAAATAATTTGAAGTACAAATATGTATGATCAAAAATCAACACATATTACAAACTTTTTGAACCATTTTTGTGGTATAGAAATTTAGCCTTAAACAAAAATCCGTATTTTTCAAAATCAATCTTTATTTGAAAATGATTTTTCCAAAACTTCTTCAAATACAAAAATAAGATATTTTAAACGCTTTTGAAACTTAGTGTATATGGATATGATCCAATACACATATAAGATGAAATATCTATTTTTTTGACAACAAGCTATAAAACAAGCTTTGATAAATACAAAACTCAAACACATGATGTAGAACCATCAAATAAGTTTTTCTAAACATTTAAACCATCAATGTGTATGGATGAAATTCAAAACACATATAAACTATATAAACTTGTTTTGATGAAATATAATCATGAAACACAAGGATGTATACTTTGAAGCTCAAAACCAAAATGGTATTTTCTAAAGCTAAAACTATTTTATAAAAACATATATAAATTTTTTGTGTGTGTATATGAGCTTAAGCAATCCATAACTAATCTATCCATTATATTTTATCTAAAAACAAATCTTAACACTTTCAAACATGACTCAAGTCTTCTTGAAAATCTTCTCTTGAAAATCTTCTTCTCCTTCTTGACTTGGTCCAAACTTTGATCCATGAGTTAGACTCCTTTTGAGTACTTGATGCGATCTTGATGCGCAGCTCTTGAATCATGACGTGCAAGCTTCAAAACTTGACTTTTAATTTTTTGTTAAAGCTAAACACCGACTAAGATCTTGATCAAATATCTGAGACTATTAAACACAAGATCATTAGTATTATAACTACATGAGTTAATCATCATCAAAACTAGAGTGATGGGCCTTTGGGCCAACAACCTCCCCCTTTTTGATGATGACAAAACTCATGGAGTTATATATGCATGGATTAAAATTAAGCTTCATAGAAACTCCCACTTAACTCATGCATAACATAAACAATAAGGATATTCAATGAAAGCTCATAAACTAAACAAAACATATATGCATAAATACCAAATATTAAGCATGCATATAAAACTCACTAAATTCGTCTCTCATTTTTGTCAATTCATCAACAAAGGGGTGAGGACAATCAAACAATAAAGATGTATATGCGATATACATTCATGAAGAGGAGAGGCGTAAATTTAGCTCCCCTTATATACATGCATTACATGAAAAAGGGATGACTAGACCCTAACCCACATAAAGCATAATATACAATGTATAAACGGAGATGTTAAGCTGCCCCTACCACGTGTACCACATTAAAAAAAAAGAGGTCAAGCTTCTCAATATGTAAACTACACTCAACATGAATCTATATATAGAGAAGATGTTAAGCTCCCCTTGTCTATAGGCAATACATATCAAACAAAAGTTTTAAGAAAATTTTGAGATCACTTTTAAAACAAATTTTGAACCTTTTAGAAGTCAACAAAATGAATTATGATACCAATGAAATCAAATAGTAGTTGACAAAAATAAATGTTAGTATCACTAAAAAAAATTTAAGATACCAATAGTAGATTTTGATACCAATTGAAATTAAATTGTAGTTGATAAAAATAAATATTGGTACCACTTGTAAAAAAAAATTTTAAGTTACTAATAGTAGATTTTGATATCAATTGAAATTAAATTGTAGTTGACAAAAGCAAATGTTGGTACCACTTGTAAAAAAAATTTTAAGATAGCAATAGTAGATTTTGATACCAATTGAAAGTGAAACATGAAATACATTTTGATACAAAAAAATACCAATTGAAATATCATTTATAATATCAATTGAAATGATTAGCAATTGAAATACCAATTGACATACCAATTGAAAATAATGCATAAGCTTATAAAGATACCAATTAACATTTAAAATTAAGTCAAGTTTAGCAAAAACATAATTTGTGCTTTAAAAATGTAAAGATATTGTAAAACAAGCACGATCACATCATATATATGTATGTATGAAAATGAAAATACCAATTGAAATTGATACTAATTAAAATTTGAAGCATAGATATATAAGAAACACATATGAGCATACAAAAGTAAAACACATATAAGAAACTCATACATACCACCCTATTCATGCACAATTTTAAAAGATATTCAATAAGGGTATTCAAGGCATGTTCGCCCATCCAACCGCCCTTAAAGGGCAGAAGTTTTCAAAAATAAGATTTAAAAATAGTTATAGATTGAAAACACTACCAAATGAAGAATAAATAACTAGTTTAAAATATTTTTGAAAAACTAGTTAAAGATCCTTCAAATATGAAAACAAATCAGATATACCATGAAGCATGCTAAATACACAAGAGTTGACACTCGAAATCTATAAAACTCATGAAAACAAAGTCATGAGTAAACAAATAAAATGTCAGTGCACAAAAATTATGTGAATAGCATATTCATGAAAATAAGTAATAAAGCTCAAAACATATAAAAATTATAAAAATTTATTTTTCATTAAAATTAAACAAACTTCAAGGTATATGTATGTTCTATCGAAATTAAAAATATACATACATATCCCAAATATAAATGAGTTCATAATAAAATTTTGTATGAAGGCAAGTGACTCAAGGGTATACATGTATATTTATTAGTTTTAGATAGAAAATAACATATACATGAAGCAAAAAATGTATAAAAAAATAGGGAATACAAGTTAAAATATAAGGATCATCAAAACTAGGTTATACAAGTGCATCTAATGGGTACTATTGAGCAATAAAGTATAAACATATTATAATCAAATGTGGCTCACTAGTTGTACAAGTATAAGCACAAGTTTTAATAAAAATTATATCTAAACAAGTAATCAAAAACATGAAGTGCAAAATTATAAATAACCATGATCATTAGGTTAAATGCATGTGTTTTAAAACTAGGATATACACAATAGCTAAATTACAGTGAGAACATAAAAATAATAGTCCATATAAATATAGGTGTATCTCAAATACTATTTATGTATATGACATATCTAATAACCTTGCATTTAATATAATGACCATCGAAACCAAAACATAAAAAAATATCAATTTCAAAAGCATGTAAACTAAAATAGGAGTTTAGAGATAGTTACGAAACCATATGAACTATTCTCTAAGTCTCCAAATCATCGTGGTCCTCCCACCAAACTTTCTTGAAGGTGATGCATCCAATATAGCGTCCATCAAGCTCATGCATCCACCATCAAGGCACCAACCCTCTCACGTCATGTGAGAGCCCACACCCACATCAAACACAAGAGGTGGAGATTTTGGTGACCATTTTTTTTGGGTCCACAGGGGTTAGAAACAAATGGAACCCAAATATTATAATTTGTAAAATTTATAGAATTTAATCTAAGATGGTCTCTGCAGACACAATGTATACATGTGTACGCTCTAGCATGCATATGAGTGGTGTGAGTGTGAAATGGTGTACATGAGGTGTATGCCATATAGGATGTGCATGCATGTGTGAGATTTATTTCTTGTGAAACATAGATTCCAATTTATTATATCTAAATGTACATTGGCTCAAAGTGGAGCCCAAACAATCAATGTTCTTCTTCATAATGCAAATATTATTATTAATTTTGGAAGAAGAGACATGAGCATGAGAGTCAAGAATCTTTTTCTTTTTAGAATATTTTCATTTTCTTTTAAAACAATTTTCCTTTTCAAAGAGTTATTTTCTTCCAAAATAATCTCTTTTTCTTTTTCCACTAAAATAATTTTATGTTTCAATGAATTATTTCCTTCACAAATGTCATTTAATTTTGAAGATAAGGAAATATTCTCCTTTTTCAAAAATTTATTTTTTTAGAAATACATTCAAATTTATTTTAAAAGAATCTTTTTCTCTCTTCAACAATTCATATTTTTCAAGAAATTTTTGACAAAAAGATGCAAGTTCATCATATGGCATGTCGATATCTTCTTCTAACTCGGATTTAGAATTACCTCAAGAGGGTCATCCCCTTGGACCATGTAGCATATGTTGGAAGCATGACTTCCATCATCCGAGTCACTCCCTATATAATATTACTTTTGTTCACCAAGGGAGACAAGTGTGTTTCATACTATAAAAGTCGAATCAAAGTTGAAAACCCTAAATAAATATTCTTCATTTAAGGTACTCTTTGATGCATGGATGGCTTTTGCATTAGCTTCTAGGTGTTTGCCATTTAAATAATATGAATTTTTAATAGTGGCAAGATAAACATAAATTAATAAGGCTTTGAGGCACATTGACATCTTAACTTTCTAAGTTTGGATGCTAAGAATATCAAGCATGGGAGGTGTCATGAAATCCATATGTGTGTGTAAACAAATATTGTGATTAACTAAAAAATAGGATCTTTAACTCAAGGTTGTTAGACCCAAATCAAGAGCACCAAGCTCTGATACCAATTGAAAATACACCTAAAGGGGGTGAATAGGTATACTAGCTAATCTAAAGCAAATGATGCGGAATTAAAACTATTTATGCAAACTAAACCTATTAAGCTAACACACAAAGTATAACACAAGAGTGTAGCCAAATTCCCGGTGAAGGGCTGTGGACTATCTCCTAAAGGTTCCTCTAGATTAAGAGTTGAAATGCCACTATGGCTCTCTTGGTTGAATACAAGAATGAGTAAATAATCCCAAGCATATATCAATTAGGCACAAAATATATCAAGCATATAAAGAGATAAGCAATATAAGAATACAAGATATATAAACACAAGTGAGAGAGAGAGAGATGAGCAATCACAGACACGGGAGAATTATTTCGAGGTTCGAGCACTCTTGCTCTAGGTCCCCGCCTTCAACACTATGAAGGATTTCCACTAGAATCGATCCCGCAATATCACTTGGTGCCACAACACCTGCAACGAGTTCACACTAGATATCTTAGACCCGCAAGTCCCTCATTTGTTCCCGCATGAACAACGCATGCAAGCACACTAGCTTGCCAAGGCCGCACCTCTACACCGAGCTCCCATAAGAACTCGTCATAACACGAACCCGCAATTCGCCTCCTTAAATACAAAGATGAACACTTAGTGATCTCTACACTTTGATCACCTAAAAACACTCTCACAATAAAGGCTCCTATAGGATAGATATGGTAATGGTAGCTCAAGTTTGTGTGAGAAAAACAAGATAGAATGGTGGTGGAAAACTCAAGAAATCTCTTTTGAAAACAATCTTGAAAACTCTGCTTTTAATATGAAAATATTAACCCTAAAACAAGTGGAGAAAAACTCTAAGAGAGATGAAAAAAATTAGTTTTGAAATCCTCTTAATATCTTGTTACCAATAACTCAAAACAACCCCCTTTAAATAGACTTCAAAATATAGCCGTTGGGGTCAAATTTCAGCCAAGATGACCTGTCAGTCAACCGGCTGGTCGATCGGCCAACGGTCATATTTTTGACCGTTAGGGCCTGCCAGTCAACCACCCGGTCAACCGTGCCCTGGCATGACCTATCGGTCAATCGGCCAGTCGACTGGGGCAAGATCCAGAGAGCAAAGCTCTCGGCCGGTCGACCACCTAATCGACCAGGGCCAAATCCAGAGAGTGAACTCTCTGGATCGGTCAACCGCCCGGTCGACTGGCTCTCAAGGCAAAAGGCCATGCACGTATCTGTGCACATCGGTTGACCACCCAGCCGACCGACTTCTGGCGGCACGGTCGACCGCCAGAAGGCCAGGTCTTAAATTTTATGGATTAAAACTTGATTTTATATACTCTTATAAAATCCCATAAAATCACAAAAAATTTACAAAAATAAGTTCATTGAAATAATTTGAAGTACAAATATGTGTGATCAAAAATCAACACATATTACAAACTTTTTAAACCATTTTTGTGATATAGAAATTTAGCTTTAAACAAAAATCCGTATTTTCAAAATTAATCTTTAATTTGAAAAATGATTTTTTCAAAACTTCTACCAATACAAAAAAAAGATATTTTAAACGCTTTTGAAGCTTAGTGTGTATGGATATGATCCAGAACACATATAAGATGAAATATCTATGTTTTTGACAATAAGCTCTAAAATAAGTTTTGATACATACAAAACTCAAACACATGATGTAGAACCATCATATAAGTTTTTCTAAATATTTGAACCATCAATGTGTATGGATGAAATCCATAACACATATAAACTTGTTTTGTTGAAATCTAATCATGAAACATAAGTATGTATACTTTGAACCTCAAAACCAAAACGGTATTTTCTAAAACTAAAACTATTTTATGAAAGCACATATAAATTTTGTGTATGTGTGTATATGTGCTTTAGCAACCTACAACTAATATATCATTTACATTTTATCTAAAAATAAATCTTAACACTTACAAGCATGACTCAAGTCTTTTTAAAAATATTCTCTTGAAAATCTTCTTCTCCTTCTTGACTTGATTCAAACCTTAATCCATGAGGTAGACACCTTTTGAGTACTTGATGTGATCTTAATGCGTGAGCTCTTGAATCAACACGTGCTAGCTTCAAAACTTAACTTCGAATTTTTATTAAAACTAAACTCCGACTAGGATCTTAATCAAATATCTGAGACTATATAAATACAAAATCATTAGTATTATAACTACATGAGTTAATCATCATCAAAACTAGAGTGATGGGCCTTTGGGTCAACAGTTTTCTCTATTCAAAAATTTGTGATCAATTAAGGTAAGAAGTCAAACTGTATTTGTCATCTAGCCTATTACTTCACTCTTAAGTCATATTACGTACGTGACTGTGAAATTTTTGACTAAGGGTTCTTTTACTCTTACTCTTATGCCTTCTATAATTAATTTATTTTTTTATTTTGGGTGATATTATTCTTTAATTCTATTAGGCTTTCTAATCTGCCTATATAACGAGCCTTTAATTGGTGACTCCCAAACCGGACGTTGTTAGGGCACTGGTTGAGAAAACACCCCAAGAACTTAAGGACTCGAGCAAACATGACCACAAAATTAAGGATTTTATTATATAGACCACTTTTAGGCGTGAATACCTATGCTTTATAAGGCACAAATACCCAGCTTAATCAGAGAATTTTTTATATAAATATATCTATATATATATTTTTTATATATGGCATAAGAATCTTTATTTTTGAACCCTAAGTGTATAAGTGCATAAAGCATGCATATTTCATCAAGGTAAAAATTAAAACTAAATTACATTTTAAAATTTTCTTCCTAACTCTAGAAATCAAACAAATAATCTTATTTTGACTAAGTATAAGAAATCCTAATTATGATTCTCTTATTCCTTAAAATTGACTTAATTTCTTACAAAAAATATGTCAAAATATTGCTCTCTTTTAAAAAGTTTTTTTAAAGAAAGAAAAATGTTAATTTTTTATTTTAAATAAAAAGAAAACTTATGTTATGTTAGAACCCTCTCCCACACCTATCTCATGCATTGTCCTTAATGTATGAATGAATACATAGATGCATGAAAAGAAGAAAGGAAAGAAAAATATTACCTTAAGGTGATGGTTCCGGTGGCGGCCGGATTGGGCCAAGCGTTGCTACCCAATCAAGATAATGTGGTGGTTCACGGAACCCACCTTTATTGATTGCTTTTCTATTTACATATTTACAGTCTCTAATATGAATAAGATCATGAAAGATCCTATCATGAAACTTATTTTCTTTACATGACCAGTCTTAAAAAATCATCACTGAGTCATTATGGTCAATTCTTATGTCCAACAAAAGAATGTGACTTGGTGGAATAATTGATTTGGATTCATGGGGAACCATTACTAACTCAGAAAAATCAACTTTGGGTTCGAGATTCGGTTTTGGTTCAAACGTTGAGTCTAAATCAAAGAATTGAAATTCACATTCTTCTCCCATAAATGAAATGTGACTATCCAAATTAGTTGATTCAATTTCTAGATCTATAGGTACGTAATAAATGCTGGGTCTAAATCTTGGTCCAAATTGGGTAATGATACTGGAATCAACATAGATTTGAAGATGAAAACTGAATCACAAGGTTGGAGATCGAGATCACATTCACATTTAAGTTCAATCTCATTAAATGAAAAACTTACCAATTTGTCCATGGTTTGGAATTTGTTAAGTTCAAATTTATGTGATGAAATTGAGTCTTGATCAAAGTCTCCAAGACACCAAGATTTTTCGTTCCTATCAATATGGCCAGGAAAATCGGGAATGGTTGAACATGTACTAGGTAGAGTTTTCTCATTCCTATCTTTCATTATGTTGATATAATGACTTATTTGTGCTTCTAGCCGATCGATAGATTGAAAAAAATTATTTTCAGACTAAATCAGGTTTTCCATACTCCTATCTGAGTCCATAGGTTCTTCTTCTTATTGTGGGAGTTGGAACATGGAGTAAGGATTTTGGATTTGGGAGTCTTGTGGGAATTGTGAGTCCATCATTTTCAGCTTTTATTCTTAGGACTCAATTATTGCTTCTAAACTTTTTATAGCCTCAAATTTTTCTTCATTGGTTGATCATAACTTGAAAAATTATAGGCTAAATGTTAGAATGGTGGTTGACAATATGACTCGGAGGGGTTATATCCCTAATGACTACGTGAAGAGTAGTGATGATTATTTCAGTCTTTTTCATAGTATTGAGACTGGGGCATGTATTGATTCGGATAAAACCAATCCTGTACACTTAGTTGGTTAAAGTTATGATAAGTCAGGCTGGTAATATCTAAGTCAAAAGAGGTCAGGGTGTTGTAGGATCTAAAATATTATGTCAACACAATACTAGAACAAAGATATTAGCGTTAAATAAAATAACTTTCAAGAAAAGGAAACAAATCTCAGAAATAATGCAAACGCAAACACAAGAGATTTTATCCTGGTTTAGTCCTCGTGACCTACATCAAGTCCCCAAGCAACCCGCTTAAGATTTTCCTTATCTTTGATTTTATACACCCAAAACCAATACCTTGTACACCAGTTGACAAATCACTTTTGCCAAATGTGTGCAACCCTTCTTAACACCAAGAAGACAACAACACCTTATACAACTTCTCTTCAACCGAAGACGCTCTTGTACAATTCTTCTCTTTAAGTGATTACAATAATTCCTATAAGCCTTGAGACGGCATGTGATCGTGAACAAGGTCTCTTATCGGTGGACTCTCAGGATTCTTCATAATGGAGTAGGAATTGAGTGAAGAAGTGAAAGTGGAAACAAGTTTTCTGACAAATAAAATTTTCAACAGAGTTTTGACAGAAAAACTTTGTTATGAATTGGTGTAAACATCCTAGAACAACATCCCTATTTATAGTTGAAATCTAAGGTCAGTTAGAGATGTTATCAATATGAATTTGTATTTTGAAACGTTGGATAAAACACCAGAAATCAGAACTGACTAACAGTCAGAAACATCCATTAGTCGACTTGAGGAAAAGGGTTAGTCGACTAGGGTAACAAGTTTTGCCTATAGTAGTCGACTTATAAAGAGGGTAAGTCGACTAGGGAATGGCTGATACATGTGACATATTTCTGAAAACTGAACTTAGTCGACTAGCAGTAGTTATAAGTCGACTACAACTATTATTAGTCGACTAGGGGAAAGTATAAGTCGACTAATCAAGGTATGCAGAATAGATACAGAGAGTTGGTATGCATCTTAGGCAAAAGCTAAGTCATCTATAGTTATGAGTAAGTCGACTATAGGTGATATAAGTTAACTAATCAAGAGCATAAGTCAACTATAGGGCTTATGATGTGTATGTGTGTTCAAGGCTTTTAACATTCTAATAAACATTATAATACACAACCATAGCCATTATTCTTGGGAAGTCTTGAGCATGTAGGACTCTTGTATAAGCTTGTGAGATAGAGCTCCAATGAAATGACTTCACAAATGTATCATCAAAATCAAGTTCCAACATTCTCCCCCTTTTTGATGATGACACTTTGTGTGCAAGAAAGCTCCCCCTGCAGAAAATATATTATATGTTCTCCCCCTATATAGAACAGGTTATGACAGATATACAAAAACATGTGTTCTCCCCCTGCAAAAAATATATCATAACACACATACACACATACATATATATATATATGATAAATGTTTGAAATATTTTTCTATCAAACTTTTTATATGATACCTGAAAGATAAACATTAGAATGGTACCAATCATTATAAGATCAAAGCATTAACCTTTAGGAATTCAAATCCAATTTGAATTTGGTTTCCATCTGTTAGTATACACATAATTGCATGAATTACATATAGAATGTATGCATGACGCAATATAAGTATTTTTATCAAAAATACTTAAGTTTTTAGGAATCCATATGCACTTGTTCTTAACTCTTTTTAAAATAATATCAGTATTTCTTTTCACAAAAGAATTATATGGATTATGATTCTTTTCACTAACATGTGTAGATTTTTCACTCTAATTTAAGAATTCAAGACCATAATGATTATGCGACATCTTTTGATATGATAACAAATCATTTAACTTTTCTTTTCCTTGATTAAATTTAGTCACATTTTTCAAAAATCTCTTCATATTTCATTTTGAAACTTGATATGTCTTTATCTAATACAGTAATTCTTTCATTTAAATACAAAGTTTCCTTTTAAGCAAAATTTTTTCTTTTATAAAATTCTCACTATCCTTTTTCTATGATGATATAACTTTTTTAAAATCATCTTTTGAGAATTTATAGAAGAATTTTGAGAATCATAAATAATATTTTCTTTGATTAGTCTTTTATTTTCCTTTGATAAAACTTTATTTTTCATCTTTTCACTCTTGAGATCATTATATAACTCATGAAATGCATCTAAGAGTTCAGTATATTGTACCTCATCTTATTCTTGAACCATAAAATATATGTTAGCATGTTCAGTGGTTTCTTCTTCGTCAGAGGAAGAGGAATCACCATTTTCTCATGATGCTTGATAATCTTTCTTCTTTTTGAACTTTTTGCTCTTGAATTTCCCTTTGTTTTTGAGCAATGGACAATCCTTCTTCATATGACCTGTTTTATTACAATTAAAACATTTAAACTTACATTGCTTTAAGAATTTTCTGAATTTTCTTAAGAGCATTGCCATCTCCTCTTCATCATGATCTGAGTTGTCTATATCTGAGGATGCATGGAAGGCAAGTTCTTTCTTCTTTAAGAAAGGTTGTTGTTCATCCTTCTTTCTGTCTTCCAGTTGTACTTCATATGCCATTAAATTACCAATAAGATTTTCTAATGACATATTGGAAAGATCATTTGCTTCTTCGATTGTAGTTGTCTTCTCCCAATCTGATGTGAGTGCACGAAGGATCTTGCAAACTTTTTCGACTTGGGTGTATTCCTTTCTAAGGGATGCTAAGGAATTTAATATGTCGGTGAACCTTGTTATCATTTCTGAAATTGTTTCGTTCTCCATCATTTTGAAGAGTTCGAACTTGTGAAGAAGAACAGAAATTTCAGATTCTTTAACCTTATTTGTACCTTCATGTGTTACCTGTAGTATGTGCCATATTTGATTTGCAGATGTGGCTGTTGACACACGATTGAATTCTTCTTTGGTTAAGGCACAGAATAACGCATTCACCGCTTTGGCATCAAGGTTCGCATTCTTCTTTTGATCATCACTCCAAGCAGTGTAGTTGGTTGTCGGCTTGGTGTACGGTACTTCTATTATGTTCCAAAGTTTATAGTTGAGTGATTGCAAGTAAATCTTCATTCTACACTTCCAATAGTTGTAGTTCAATCTATCAAATAGCGGTGGACGTTGTGTAGAATGTCCTTCTCTGAATTGCGATGAAGGAAACTCTGTTGCCATCCTTGTAGGGTGTTGACCCGGGATGCAGGGCTCTGATACCAATTGTAGAATCTAAAATATTATGTCAACAAACACTAGAATAAAGATATTAGCGTTAAATAAAATAACTTGCAAGAAAAAGAAATAAATCTCAGAAATAATGCAAACGCAAACACAAGAGATTTTATCCTGGTTCGGTCCTCGTGACCTACATCCAGTCCCCAAGCAACCCAGTTAAGATTTTTCTTATCCTTGATTTTGTACACACCCAAAATCAACACCTTGTACAACTTCTCTTCAACCCAAAGATGCTCTTGTACAATTCTTCTCTATGAGTGATTACAATAAATCCTATAAGCCTTGAGACAACATGTGATCGTGAACAAGGTCTCTTATAGGTGGACTCTTAGGATTCTTCACATTCGAGTAGGAATTGAGTGAAGAAGTAAAAGTGGAAACAAGTTTTGTGACAAACAGAATTTTCAACAGAGTTTGGACAGAAAAACTTTGTTATGAATTGGTGTAAGCATCCTAGAACAACATCCCTATTTATAGTTGAAATCTAAGGTCAGTTAGGAAAGTTATCAATATGAATTTGAATTTTTAAACATTGGATAAAACACCAGAAATCAGAAACTGACTAACAGTCAGAAACTTCCATTAGTCGACTTGAGGAAGAGGGTTAGTCCACTAGGGTAACAAGTTTTGCCTATAGTAATCGACTTATAAAGAGGGCAAGTCGACTAGGGAATGGCTAATACATGTGACATGTTTTTGGAAACTGAACTTAGTTGACCAGCAGTAGTTATAAGTCGACTACAACTATTATTAGTCAACTAGGGAAAAGTATAAGTCGACTAATCATGGTATGCAGAACAGAAACAGAGAGTTGGTATGTATCTTAGGCAAAAGCTAAGTCGTCTATAGTTATGAGTAAGTCGACTATAGGTGATATAAGTCGACTAATCATGAGTATAAGTCGACATAGGGCTTATAATGTGTGTGTGTGTGTTCAAGGCTTTTAACATTTTAATAGACATTACAATACACTACTATAGCCATTATTCTTGGGAAGTCTTGAGCATGTAGGACTCTTGTATAAGCTTGTGAGATAGAGCTCCAATGAAATGGCTTCACAAATGTATCATCAAAATCAAGTTCCAACAGGTGTAATATGGACTACTATTAGAATTGAGAAAATTGTTGTTATAAGCCATATCACACAAGAAATGTCAAAAACAAACAAAACAAACAAACAAACAAATAAATAAATAAAAAGAAAAAAATCTAACCTAAGTTAGGGAAAACCTTAGACCTAGACGACTCCTAACTGGTTAGACTGTCCACGAGGGGTATATTGTAGAATCTGACCACAAGTTAATCGGCCAGATAAGAACAAGATCAGTTAGAGGTATTCGTGCCTAAGCAGTGGGCCTAATTATGCCAAACCACTGTTCTTCGAGGTTTTGCCTTTTCAATCCCAAACTTTGACATCTATTTGGCAAGAGTCAAGTTCTAATCAACTTTTCCCTTAGGTTAGTCTCCTATTTGAGTCTGAAATGTCTATAGGACCAACATCTACTCAGTTTTAATTAGGCTTGGGTTAGTGAGTGAGAAGATTATTTTTGGGCTAAGGGATGGTAATGACTTTCCCACCTTATCTTGTTTATAGGACATGCCCTTAACTCAGTTTAGTGTTGTGTACAAGTATATAGAAAAAGTAACACTCAAGAAATATTTCATATAAGAATGAACCTTATACTAAATGCTATTCACACATACCTTAGCTCCATCACTCTTCAACAGTAAATAGAAAATATAACGAAATAGACAAGTGCCTAAATGCAAAGTCTATACCGTTTTTAGCTTTTACAATCAACTTTTTACTGTTTAATTAGAAATGTATGTACAGTGAGTCAAATAAGAATATAAATAGCTACAGATATTTAAATTTTGCAATTAAGCCAACCTGCAAAAAATACAGGTTAGTAGCTCACTCAGATTGCCATGGGAATGCAGCAAATCTGAGGGCTTTTGGGCTCTGCTTTCTTGAGCAAAGTCCAGTACCACTTATATATCCACTGTAGCAAAAAAAAAAATTCCTTATTGTTAAACATGTACACTAAGAACAGAGAAGAAAGTTAGTCAATATAGTAAATAAAAAATAGTTACTTACCATCCCTCCCTGGCAACGGCGCCAAAATTTAATTGAGTTGAAACCTGCACACAAAAATACAGAATTTCAGAATTTCATAATAAAAGTGCATGTACTCAATACTACCGCTATAACAAGTGGCTATGCAGGTCGTGATCCACAAAGAGGGACTAGTGATGGGAGCGTTTATAAGTTTTCTTTTAAGATACTTAAAATAATTAAAGTTCTTCTTTTAGTTCTTTAAAAGAAAAGAAAAATAAGTTATGTTAAATTGTGAAGAAAGTGATAGATTGAGAAGGTGGAGAAAATAGAAAATGATTTTATACAAAAAAACTAAAAAGAGTGAATAAAAGAGTTGGGAGATGGTAGTGATTTAAACTCAAAGATTAAAAGAAAGAATTAAATACTAAAAGAACTTACCAACCTCTTCCGGTTGATGACTTACCATAGACCGTTGGCATGTTTACCTTTCTTCTGAGGCGATAAATGCATAATCTATAAGATCGAGATCAGTCCCCATTTAAAGTACATCATCAAGAAGAAAAAGAATAAAATGATACAGAATCTTGAGGAGGAGATCACCATCATGAAATATCTGTGGCAAACACACAATAAGGCTATACCAATGCTACTAGATCGCTTGGATACTTATCAAAAACCAAAAGAGGAAAAATAAAAAAGAGAAGCAGAATATAAAAACAAAAAAACATAAACAAGTTACTTTTTTATTGCTTGTAGAAACGATGGAAAAAGGAGGAGGTTACATCGGTGTCACTCTCAATATAAATCTCTCTCTTACATACATGAATCTTAGTCTAACTCTTCTTACAAAGAAATAAAAGTTACATGAAAAGAAAAATAAAAACCTACACTAATCTAGAATAAAAACTAGCCTAAGAATCCTTTTCTGTCTAATCGCTCCCTGTACACTGCGAAGTTGCAGGTATTTATAGGAAATACATAATGGGGGAGAGCGTTTGAAGATAGAGAAGAAAATGCACCCCTAAATCTTAGTAGATAGCTGCGGATCCGTGACTTTGGTCGTGGATCCGCGGTCTAGATGTGACCAGTTGGCCACATCTAGGGGGAGGAATTATCTGGTTTGATCCTTCTTCCCTTTTCCAATTGGATTTTGTGTTTGAGCTTCTGATTTTGACGATATCCTCGTTGATCTTCGGTTAATCAATTTGTCAATTTGAATCACCAAAATCTGAATTTAAACAATTGGATTTAAGATCATCCTCCTCTAACCAAATAGGTCTAGTTAAATCTGACTTTAACTGGTATTTATTTGATTTTATTCTCTTTCTCTCCATGATTATCTTCTGCAAAATAAACATTTAAGACAAGAAAATTAGCAGATTTATTAAACGATAAATGTAAGAGTGTAATAAAAAGAATGTAAAATATGTGTACGATCAATCCTACCTGGCCGATTACCTTGTGGTCATATTCTGCAATATACCCCCAATGGACAGTATTGTTGGCCCAGAGGCCTTCCACTCTAGTTTTGATGATGATTAACTCATGTAGTTATAGTTTACTAATAATCTTGTGATGTTTAGTTTCAGACACTTAGCCAAGATATTAGTAGGTGATTAGCTTCAACAAAGATATTTTGGAGCTTTCACATGATGATTCAAGAGCCCGAGCGTCAAGTTCATATCTAGCACTCGTTTGGAGTCAAGCTCGGTGTATCACGTTTTGGATCGAGTCGACTTGGAGACGGCGCTCTACAAGAAGACTTCGGTACATTGTTTAGTTTATGGTTTAGATCCATTATTAAAGATTAGATAGTGTGATATGCTCAAGTTCACAACACACACGTTTCATGTTTTAGTTTTCAGTTTTTGGTTTAGCCGATCTTGGTTTTTAAGTCAAAAATAATGATATATATATCTTTCATGTATATTGGATTATATCCATATACAACATACTTTAAAGTTGTTTCAATATCATATTTTTGTATTTGGATGAGTTTTGGACAAAACGATTTTTCATTTCAAAAATTCAAGTTTTGGAAAATACAAAATTTAGTTTTCGGCAAATTTTCCAAGTCACAAAAATGGTTCAAACAGTTTGAAATATGTGTTGAATTTTTTCACACATGTTTGTATTTCAAAGATATAATAAGAACTTATTTTTGTGGATTTTTAGAAATTTTATGGGATTTAATTGGATAATAAAAGCCAAGTTTTCAAAACCTATAAATCCCTGTTCTGGCTTCTTCCGGTTGACCGGGCCGGTCGACCGAGCTAGGAGTCGGTCGACCGAGTCAGTCGACCGACGTACACAGAACGTGCACGCCAGTTTGGCTGGAGGGCCGGTCGACCGACCGGTCGACCGCCAGAGAGCTTCTTCTCTCTGGAAAGCCCCGGTCGACCGGGTCGGTCGACCGGGTCGGTCGACTCTGCTCTCTGTTCCAGGCCACGGTCGACCGGGCCGGTTGACCGCTGCTCCAACGATCACAAATTTGACCGTTGGCGGTCGACGGGCCGGTCGACCGATAACCGTCCAGGCTGCTACTGGACCCCAACGGCTAGTTTCTTTCCTAGCCTATTTATTGGGGTTCTTTGGGCTGTTTTGGACAGAATTTCAAGAGCCAAAAATTCCTATACTCTCTAGTGTTTTAATACAAGTTTCAAAAGAGTTTTGAGCTTTAAAGTTTACATTTGATTTGGTGTTTTTCTAGGGTTTGAAAAATCAAAGAAAAGTGATTTTGGGAAAAGTTTTTGATTCATCTTCTTCATCCTTATTTCTAGTTTTTCCCAAGAATTTTCTTTGAGTATTTATTTTTCATTCCTTGTGTTTTTTGACACTTGAGTCTATCTTGCTATCCTATCTATTAGGATCTTTGTTTAGTGAGAAAAGATTAGTTTGTGGTTGAGATAGACCACCAAGTTGTAAACTTCCTTCATTGTGATATCCCTCTAGTGAGAGGAGATAGATTTGGTATCCCTCTATTGTGAGGTGATTGTGAAAGTTGTGGTTGGCTCCCTCTAGTGAGAGGTGGAGATTGTGTTTAGCTCCCTCTAGTGAGAGGTGGAGATTGTGTTGGTATCCCTCTTTGTGAAGAGGTGGATTGTGTTTGTATTGGCTTTGTGCCTATCCCTCATTTGTGAGGTTGATATTGGTGGCTTTGTACCTAGCCTCTAAGTGTAGAGGTTGTGTTGTATTAGAGAGAGGAGTTGTGTACTCCCGGTTATTGTATTGCCCCAAATCCTCAGTGGAGGTTCCCTGTGTGGACAAGTTAGTGAAAATTCTTCTGTGTGAAGGCGGGGACATAGAGCTGTGTGCTCGAACCTCAAAACATATCCGTGTGTTAGAGATTGATCCACTTTCTCTAACTCTCTCTCTATTACTTTGTGCCTTTCATTGATTCATATTGTCATATCACTCTTATATGCTTGGTTGTGTTTGTTTGTGTGCCTCACTTGTGTTTAACCACGAGAGCTTCATATAGCACCTCAACTCTTATTCAGAGGAATCAAGAGGAGTTAGTCCAGAGCCCTTCACCGGGAATTCGGCTACACTCGTTGGTTACACTAAGTGTGTTGCATTTAGTTTTTAATTCCGCATTAGTTGACCATTAGATTAGCTAATCACCTATTCACCCCGCTCTAGGTGATTTCAATTGGTATCAGAGCCTACGCTCCTGATATTAGGTTTAACCACCTTGGAGTGTGATCTTGGTTTTGCTAATCTAGTATTTGCTTTTGCACACTTATATTGTTTGCACACACTCATGGACTTCATGACCCCACCTATGTTTGATACTTCCAACATTGTTGTTTGGAAGGCTAGGATGTCCATGTACCTAAAAATCCTAGGCTTGCATGTTTTCCTTGCCGCTACCAAGAAATCCTATCTTGGTAATAGCAAGCATATAGAGGCCAATGCACAAGCCCTTGAGGCACTTAGAAGCACGCTTAATAAAGAATATCTTATGTTGGTTTCTAACTGTGATTCCGCCTTTGCAGTGTGAAACACTTTGACCTCCTCCGAGATTCAAACGCCAAACATTGTGGAGGATGAATCTAGTGGAGAATCCGAGCAACATTGCTACATGGTCTAAGGAATGACTCCCTTGAGGTAAACTCGGAAACTCAATTAGATGATGATAATGCTAGTTCTTCTAGTAATGAGTATATTGATGCCAATGCTTTGAATGAAGAACTATCTATTGTATGTAAAAAATTATTAGAAAAAATCTTTTGAAAAAGAAGACTTTTGGATTAAACAAAGAAAATAAAGATTTGATTTCAAAACTTGATTTGATTTTGCAAGAGAAAGTGGAGATTTCTAATGAAAGGGATTCATTGAAATCTAAACTTGAACCTGCCCTTAATGAAAACAAAATTTTGAAAAATAAAAATGATTGCAATATTGTTTTGAAGAAAAATGAGGATTTAACTTCAAAACTCGATTTTGTTGTAAAAGAAAATGAATCTTCAAAAATGAAAATTGTTTCTATTTCAAAGGAATTAGATTTGGTTTCTAAGAAAAACATTTCTTTGAAAAATGATTTAGATACACATGTTTGCCATGCTAGTGTAGCTTCTTCATCTAGCTCACCTATTGCATGCACCTCTTCTATTATTGAAAATGATATATCTATGCTTAAGAAGAGTGTTGATTGTTTGGGCTCCACTTTGAGCCATTGTGTTTTGAACCATACACGCTTGAAATCTATGTTTCGAAAGAAACAAGTTCCATCTATGCATGCACACAAACCACGGCATACACATGCTCCTCACGGTCACACCCATAACACGATTTATGCTCATGTGTACACATGTACACATTGTGGACGTAAGGGCCACCTTGCTAAGTTTTGTTATGATCGTAAACATGATTCAAATTTAGCAACTAAATTTGTTTGGGTTAGGAAAGGTGCTAACCCCTATGGACCCAAAAGAGTGTGGGTACCAAAAATCGCCCCTATTTTATTTAATGTAGGTGTGGGCTCTCGCATGACGTGAGAGCGATGGTACCTTGAGGTGGATGCGTTCCAAGCTTAATGGTGACTATTTGGATGCATCACTTTCAAGGGGTATTTGGTGGGAGGACTACCTTGGTTTGGAGATATGGAGATGTGCCCTATCGGTTTTGATAACAATCTCTAACTCCCATTATGTTTGCATGCTTATTAGATCATACATTTGTAGCATGTCTTGTTTTAATGCTCATTATGCCATATGTCATGTTCATTAGTCCTATGACATACATGATTAGTATTTGAGACACCCATGTTTATATGGACCCATATTTTGTGTTCTCACTTTAGTTTAACTAATGTGTATATCAAAGATCTATGCATGTGCATGTACATAATGATCATATGAGTTTTGTCTTGATTTCTATGCTTCATGCTTTGATTACATGTTTAAATGTTAGTTTTCATTAAAACTTAGGTATATACTTTTACAACTAGTAAGCTACAAATAGATTATTATATGTTTGGCTTGAATGCTCATTTGTACTCATTAGATGTACTAGTATAGTCTAGTTTTGATGATTCATACATTTCGACTTGTATTCCCATTTTGTACATATTTTTCATGTTTATGTTTAACTTCATGTATATGTCTATTTTGTCTAAACTATTAGTTATACATATACATCCTTGAGCCACTTGCCTTCATGCATATATTTTTTGTGGACTCGTTTATATTTGGTTTTGTATGTATACTTTAGTTTGTACATGACATACATATACCTTGAAGAATTCTAGTTTTGATGACTTTCATGTTTTAAGGAATTTCATATTTTGAGCTTGATTGCCTATTTTCATGATGATGTATTTCACGTAACTTTTATACACTCACTTTACTTATTGTTTTCTCATGATTTTGTTTTCATGAGTATAATATGTGCCTATATAGTTTTCGAGTGTTTGGTGATCATGTGATCTACATGCTTTTCATGAAATATATTTTTGTTTTATTCCTTACTTGAAAGATTTCGTACTAGTTTACAAATTTTTCATATAACTAGTTCGTATTCTTCATATGGTAGAGCTTTCAAACATACTATATTTTCAAACTTATTTTTGAAAACCCCTACCCATCTAAGGGCGGTTGGTTGGGCGACCATACCTTGTATGCTCATTATTGAAAATCTATTTAAAACATGTGCATGAAATGGGTGGTAGGAAGTATGAGTTATACACTTGATCTTATTATAGTTTCAGTTAGTATCACTATTGACATCCTTTTGTATACTCATATATGTTTTTATATATGTATGCTTACACTTCGAAAAGTATCAAAAGTATAAAATATTTTCATTTGGTACTAATTTTTACAATTGGTATCAAGATTATCTATATGTTTACGTTTTTAAATTGATATCAAAATTTTAGTTTGAATTCCAAGTAAATAAAACGTTGGTATTCTTCAAAAAAATTATTTACTTTCAATTGGTATTCTTCAAATTTTTTTTACCTATTTGTTTATTTTCTATTAGTATCATGATGCACTAAATTGATATATATTTTTTTAATTCATATCATAATGGTTTGTTTTTTATTTCACCCCTTGAAGTATTTTTTGTTTCGGACAAAAAGGGGAGAACATGGTTTTATTGGTTTTCTTTGACCCCTTTATTGATGATTGAAAAAAAGGGAGAAGTATTTGAGTTTATATGCATGTTTTGCATGTTTATTTGTTTATTTACAAAAAGAGAAGAAGTATTTGTTGTTTTATTTTGTTGATATCAAGAACTTTTATTAAATTTTTTATTGTTGGTATCAAGAATTTTTATTGATTATCTTTCAATTTGGTATCAAGAGTTTTTATTAAAAGCTTTATTATTGGTATCAAAAGCTTTTTTTGATTAAGTTTTCAAATTGAATTTTTATTAGTATCAAGAGCAATTATTTAAAGAACATGTTTATTTTAAGTTTATTTTTTTCAATTGGTATTTAAGAACATGTTTATGTTAAAAAGAAGGAAGAATAATTTATTTTTTTTGGTATCAAGAGCATGTTCATTTCATTATTTTATGCATGTTTATGCATATTCATGTTTAATATTCATTGCATATCTTATTGTTTATTGTTATGCATTATTTAAGGGGAGCTTCTTTGAAGCTTAACTTTAATCCATGCATATATAACTTCATGAGTTTTGTCATCATCAAAAAGGGGGAGATTGTTGGCCCAGAGGCCTTCCACTCTAGTTTTGATAATGACTAACTCATGTAGTTATAGTTTACTAATAATCTTGTGATGTTTAGTTTCAGATACTTAACCAAGATATTAGTAGGTGATTAGTTTCAGCAAAGGTGTTTTGGAGCTTTCACATGGTGATTCAAGAGCCCGAGCGTCAAGTTCATATCTAGCACTCGTTTGGAGTCAAGCTCGGTGGATAACGTTTTGGATCGAGTCGACTTGGAGACGGCGCTCTACAAGAAGACTTTGGTACATTATTTAGTTTATAGTTTAGATCCATTATTAAAGATTAGATAGTGTGATATGCTCAAGTTCACAACACACACGTTTCATGTTTTGGTTTTCAGTTTTTGGTTTAACCGATCTTGGTTTTTAAGTCAAAAACATTGATATATATATATCTTTCATATATATTGGATTATATCCATATGCAACATGCATCAAAGTTGTTTCAATAACATGTTTTTGTATTTGGATGAGTTTTGAAAAAAAACGATTTTTCATTTCAAAAATCCAAGTTTTGAAAAATAAAGAATTTGGTTTTCGGTAAATTTTCCAAGTCACAAAAATGGTTCAAACAGTTTGAAATATGTGTTGAATTTTTTCACACATGTTTGTATTTCAAAGATATAACAAGAACTTATTTTTGTGGATTTTTAGAGATTTTATGAAATTTAATTGGATAATAAAAGCCAAGTTTTCAAAACCTATAAATCCCTGTTCTGGCTTCTTCTAGTCGACCGGGCCGGTCGAACGAGCTAGGAGTCGGTCGACCGAGCTAGTCGACCGACGTGCACAGAACGTGCACGCCAGTTTGGCTGGAGGGCCGGTTGACCGACCCGGTCGACCGCCAGAGAGCTTCTGCTCTCTGGAAAGCCCCGGTCGATCGGGTCGGTCGACCGGCAGAGAGCTCTACTCTTTGTTCCAGGCCACGGTCGACCGGGCCGATCAACCGCTACCCCAACGATCAGAAATTTAACCGTTGGCGGTCGACCGACAGCCGTCCAGGCTGCTGACTGGACCCCAACGGCTAGTTTCTTTCCTAACCTATATATTGGGGTTCTTTGGGCTGTTTTGGACAGAATTTCAAGAGCCAAAAATTCCTATACTCTCTAGTGTTTTTATACAAGTTTCAAAAGAGTTTTGGTCTTTAAAGTTTACATTTGATTTGGTATTTTTCTAGGGTTTGGAAAATCAAAGAAAAGTGATTTTGGGAAAAGTTTTTGGTTCATCTTCTTCATCCTTATTTCTAGTTTTTCCCAAGGATTTTCTTTGAGTATTTATTTTCCATTCCTTGTGTTTTCTCATACTTGAGCCTATCTTGCTATCCTATCTATTAGGATCTTTGTTTAGTGAGAAAAGATTAGTTTGTGGTTGAGATAGACCACCAAGTTATAAACTTCTTTCATTGTGATATCCCTCTAGTGAGAGGAGATAGATTTGGTATCCCTCTATTGTGAGGTGATTGTGGAAGTTGTGGTTGGCTCCCTCTAGTGAGAGGTGGAGATTGTGTTTAGCTCCCTCTAGTGAGAGGTGGAGATTGTTTTGGTATCCCTCTTTGTGAAGAGGTGGATTGTGTTTGTATTGGCATTGTGCCTATCCCTCATTTGTGAGGTTGATATTGGTGGCTTTGTGCCTAGCCTCTAAGTGTAGAGGTTGTGTTGTATTGGAGAGAGGAGTTGTGTACTCCCGGTTATTGTATTGCCCCAAATCCTCAGTGGAGGTTCCCTGTGTGGAAGTCCTGTGTGGACAAGTTAGTGGAAATCCTTCTGTGTAAAGACGGGGACGTAGAGCTGTGTGCTCGAACCTCGAAACATATCCGTGTGTTAGGGATTGATCCACTTTCTCTAACTCTCTCTATTACTTTGTGCCTTGCATTGATTCATATTGTCATATAATTCTTATATGCTTGGTTGTGTTTATTTGTGTGCCTCACTTGTGTTTAACCACGAGAGCTTCATATAGTACCTCAACTCTTATTCAGAGGAATCAAGAGGAGTTAGTCCAGAGCCCTTCACCGGGAATTCGGCTACACTCGTTGGTTACACTAAGTGTGTTACATTTAGTTTTTAATTCCGCATTAGTTGACCATTAGATTAGCTAATCACCTATTCACCCCCCCTCTAGGTAATTTCAAGTATAACCAGTTTGAAGTCGTCTAGGTCTAAGGTCTATCCTTACTTGGTTAGATTTTTCTTTTTTTTCTTTGTTTATTTTTTATTTTGACATCTTGGTGATGTGGATTATAATTACAACTATTCCAATCCATATAGTGATCTATACTTCGGCACGATCTCTTTTGACTCAGATATTACCAACCCGGCATTTCATAACTCTAACCAACCAAGTATGCAGGATTGGTCTTATCGAATCAACATATGCCCAGTCCTAATATTATGAATAAGATTGGAATAATTATCATCTCCACTCTTCACAGAGTCAATGGTGAGACAACTTTCCCTAATCATATTATCAACAACCATATCAACATTCAGCTTCATATACTCCTTTTCCCGAACAACCAATAGAAATACCAATTGACTTAAAAAAAAGGGGATGAAAATCTTAGTAGAGCTCGAGTAGTGAATTCTAATCTAGAAGACTTGAAATTCCATCAAAAATTTCAAATCCAAGATTCTTACTCCATTTTTCAAGTCCCACAATAAGAAAAAGAACCTACTGATTTAGGAAAGAGTATGGAATCCATGATTCAGTCCCAAAATGATTCTTTCAATAGGCTAGAAGCACTAATCGGTCAATTGAATAATGCTTATAGGGAAAAGAAAAGTCTCCCTTATCAATATTTGACCAATTCTAATTGCTATACTCATATTGATAGAAACCAAGAATCATGGTGTCTTAGAGATTTTAACCAAGATTCAATTTCTTCACACCAACTTGAACTTGACCAATCCCAAATTTTTGACAAATTGACAAGTTTTTCATTCAATAAAATTAAACTTGACTGTGAATGTGAACCCGATCCCCAACTTGTAATACAGTTCCCATTTTTGAATCGATATTGACTCCGATATTCTTAACCGATTTGGACCTATTTTCGAGTCGACATTGATTCACGTATCTATAGATCTTGAAACTGAACCACCTATTTTAGATAGTCACATTCTATTGATGGAAATGAATGTGAACTTTAAATCTTTGATTTGAAACGAACTATTGAACCAAAACTGACTCTCGAACATAAACTTGATTTTCCCGGTTAGTATTGGTTCCCAAACCTATCTTTTTTGAGCCCAAATCGACTACTCTATCGAATCACATTCTTTTGTTAGACTTAGGTATTGAACAAAATGATTCTGAGATGATATTCCAAGATTGGTTATATAACCAAGATGATTTTAATATTAGGATCTTGCATGATCCTATTCAATTAGGGGGTTGTAATACTGTAAATAAAAAAGAGGTCATAAAATGTGGGTTCTATGAACTACCACATAATCTTGATTGGGTAGCAACGCTTGGCCCAATCCGACCACCACCGGAACCCTCAACTTGAGGTAACATTTTTCTTCCCTTTCTTCTTTTTCATGTATATATGCATTCATTCATACATTGAGGACAATGCAAGAGATAGGTGTGGGGGAGGTTCTAACATAACATAGGCTTTTTTTAAATTTGTAAAAAAGAAAAAATATAATATTTTCTTTATTTTTAAAAACTTTTTGAAAAGAGAAACAATATTTTGACCTATTTTATGCAAGAAATTAAGTTAATTTTAAGGAATAGGAGAATCATAATTAGGATTTCTTATCCTTGGTCAAAATAAGATTATTTGTTTGATTTCTATATGTAGAAAGAAAAACTGAAAAAGTAATTTAGCTTTGATTTTTATCTTGATGAAATATGCACACTTTATATACTTATGATTAATCGCTAATATTGCATAATTTTTATCACATCTTCACATTTATTTTATATAAAATATTGCTAATAATGGTTTGCTTGTGTGATTCTAGGTCCATGGTGTGGAATGAAGAAGAAGACCAAAATCACCATTTAATGGGTGATTAAAGGCCTACAAGATAGCCATTGACTTAAAAGGAAGATTCTTTCAGACCTGGGTGCTTAAATCAGAAATCTAGAAGGCACAACCGACAGGGGACCGAAGCGACTGCGCACAGCAGGCGGCACTGCGCGCGCCACTTTGGTACAGCCAGGGAAACGCGGCTCAGCGGTCGTACTGGCGCGGCCGTGCAAGTGCTTTGGGCTACGGTTTGTCCCCCTGACCCCCTTTCTCCTGGTGCCTATAAATACCCCTTGGGGTTCTTCAGAGGGAGATATCCAGGGAGTTTAGGATCTTTATGTTAGTTTATTTTTAGAGTTGTAGTTGTTTGTGTTTCCTTCTTCTTCTATCTTAGTTTAGCCATTAGAGTGAAAGAGAGAGAGTGTGTACAAGTTGTATTTGAAGGTGACAATCTTATACAAGTAATACTTCTCTTTCTTCTTTTCATTACTTGGTGCTTTTATTTGCTTTTACTTTCTTGTTTTAGTGTAATACTCCTTCTCTTTACTTCTTCTCTCTTGTTGCTTTCTTTTCTTACTCATGTCTAACTAACTCTTTCATTGCATGGCTAACAACTACTAACCCACTAATTTCTAACAACTTGATTGATAACCCAAATGAGTCAATAATGTCAAACAAGCCTTCTGCAAATAAGAGCTATGACATTTTAAGACGAGGGTTCTAACTCTAACTTACTTACAAGTATTTCCTTTCTTATATTTCATGCTTAACGGTTTTTGATGATCTATAGATTGTAAACTTACTTGTTTTCGTGAGTTAAAGATATTCCTATTAATCTTTGCCGATACCATTAGTGCACTTGTTTCTTCCCTTATTCTCGCCTTCAATTGGATTTTAATAAGGGAATGTTCAAGTTTTTGTTGTGTAAAGCTAAGTTAAAGGAAAAAGTTTCATTCGATCTCCAACGTGAAAAGTTCCTATGCATAAGGGTTATGCTTGCCTATGATCCATTGTGAGGCTAAATCTTCAAGAAGTTAGAGAATAATGGGAGCACTTAGTGGAAAGTTAGCCATGCATTTTTACCTTTAAGAAAACTCATCTTTACAAATATCAACCAAATCCAAGAAATTTTTGAAACAATACCTGTTTTCTTTTTAATTCTTTAGCTTGTAATAAAGAACTTTCTCTTTACTTTTAACAAAGAAGCCACATCAAACCTTCCATCGCTCTTCCTCCTTGAGGATATGACCCGTATAGCCACTTTGCTATTATAAAAGAATCACAAAACCAGAAACATCGACCATCACTTCTTTACTTATTTTTTTGCATGATTTTTGTCGATCAAATTTTAGCGCCGTTGCGGGAAGGAAACGACTTTATTATTCAACACTAAAGATTCTTCTTTGTTTTTGTGTAGAAGAAGTGCTAAGAAGCTAACTATTACGGGAAGCAAGTGTGGTGGCCAAAGACATTGCACGAGGAATTCATTTGCCCTCGGAAAATTCGAGTAAAAACGAATTTTTCTGAGTGAAGTACTAATAAAAGCTCTTCTGCAGGGTTGCCAAAAATCGCTCAAAAATTGCTTACAAAATTTTTTAGTTCACTTGTATGCTTCACCTTATACACTTGTAATAAATTCAACAGAAATCCATATGTTGCTAAATTAAAAATCGGATTATACTCTTGCATTTAGGGCACGTGTCTATTTAAATTCATTTAAATTTCTGTTGAAGAATGCTGGAGAAAGGTACATGTGCATTCCATATAGAATAGGGCCAACATTTTGGAGTGATTTATCGCTATGAGTGTTATCTTGTTGTGAATATACAGTACATTTACACAATTGACATTAAGGGCAAACTTAAATAAACAAGATAAGGTGGGAATTTCATCACCCTTCCTTCACCCAAAAACCATCTCCAAGTGCACTCACAATCCCAAGCCTTAACTAAAAATTGATAGACGTTGGCTCTAGGGACATCTCGGACTCACTAAGAGATTAACCGAGGGTGAGAATTGCAAGACTATACTCCTGTAAAATCTGTGTCTAAGGAAAGAGGATTGAGAGGTTAAGCCTCAAAAGCTTCGTGGTTTGGCATAATTAAGGCTCGAGGCTCACGCACGGATGCCTCCCACTGAGTTTGTCCTTTACTGACCAATTAGCTTGTAGTCGAGTTCCCGCAACAACCTCCCCTGGAGAATCGACCAGTTAGGAGTCGTCTAGATCCAGGTACCTTAGACTAAGGCTTGGTGGTTGTTTCTCTTTCTTTTGTTTGTTTTTTATTCTTTTTGATTGTTTATTGTCTATACGTTGTTTGTGGCGGGCTGCATGTAAGAGTGGGTGAAAGATCCTGCAACTTCCAGAGTAAATAGAAACACTTCTCTACCCCTACATCTAGAATCGATGATGGCATCGCTACAGGACAGGTTTTACCTAATCAGAACCTCACTGCCATCTTGTATAAAACTTCCTGAGGCAAATGGAAATAACTTTGAGTTGAAACCCCAATTCATCAACACTCTTCCAAAATTTTACGGTTTGGAATCAGAGGTTGCAAAATTTGAAAAAGTATGCCTCATGATGCGTATTCCCTAGCTAGAAGACAATGTCGTTAGGTTACGTTTCATTCCCTTCTTCCTAAAGGACCTAACTAAAAAATGGTTATACATTTTGGTTGTAGATTTAGTTACAACGTGGGATGATTTCGTCAAGGCCTTCTTGAAGAAATTTTACCCAATCCACAAGACTTCTCTCATCAGAAAGAATATCATGCAGTTTAGGCAAGAACAGAGTGAACCATTCTGGAGATACTTTGAACGATTCAAAGATCTCCTAGCTCAGTGCTCTCATCACGGTATAGAGAAATGGCGTCAGTGCCAGATTCTCTATGATGGTTTGAATTATCGAACAAAGACCTTGTTAGAAACCATATGTCAGGGAGGGTTCTTGCAAAAGGATAAAAATTAGGATTGGAATTTGTTTGAAGATCTAGCTAAGAAAACCCTACAATGGGAGTCAACCTCAGAAAAACTAAGGAATTCACAATCTATCACTTCAAAAGGAGGGATCCTATCTTTAGAATCATCCATAACTGCTGAAGCTAAGATAGCAACTTTGATGAGGAGAATAGAGGCTCTAGAGACAAAAGAACCAGCCAATGTCAACAAAATCAACCCACCACTAATTCACAATCCGGATTGTTCATACTGTCAGGCACCAAACCATATTTTTGAGGAGTGTCATGTTTTCTAGACTCATCAAGTACCGTCGAAATACATGATGCAGCTTACTCAATGCCGCAACACAATCCGTACTCACAGACGTACAATCCCGGTTGGAGAAATCACCCAACCTTCTCGTAGGCCCTGATCAGCAAAAAGCATGCACAAATATGAGTAAAGGAATGTGGGTCGATGTTACTGCTTTTGCGATTCTTTTGTACTAGCAAAGTGGCTATACAGTCGTATCCACAAGGAGGGAGAGCGATGGAAGCTTTGACGCGGCTTCGTTGTTCAAAGCAAAGAAAAAATTCTTTGTTTTAAATAAAGAATTGAAATGAAAATAAGCGGTGTTTTAAGAATTGTCTGGATTGGTTTATTGGTTTGTAAAAGTGGATTTTTTTAATGGTAAAAATGCATGGCTAACTTTCTACTAAGTGCTCCTGCTAATCTCTAACTTCTTGAAGATGTAGCCTCACAATGGATCATAGGCAAGCATAACCCTTATGCATAAGAACTATTCACGTTGGAGATCGTATGAAAGTTCTTCCTTTAACTTAGCTTTACACGACAAAAACTTGAACATTCCCTTATCAAGATCCAATTGAAGTTAAGAATAAGGGAAGAAACAAGTGCACTAATGGTTTCAGCAAAGATTAATAGAAATATCTCTAACTTACAAAAACAAGTAAAGCTTACAATAGATATATCATCAAAAACCGTTAAGCATGAAATATAAGAAAGGGAATAACTGTAAGTAAGTTAGAGTTAGAACACTCGTCTTAAGATGTCATAGCTCTGGTTTGCACAAGGCTTGTTTGACACTATTGACTCATTTGGGTTATCAATCAAGTTGTTAGAGATTAGTGGGTTAGTAATTAGTTAGCCATGCAATGAAAGAGTTAGTTAGACATAAGTAAGAAAATAAATTAACAAGAGAGAAGAAGTAAAGAAGAGTATTACACTAAATAAAAAAGTAAAAGCAAATGAAAAATACCAAGTAAATGGAAAGAAGAAAGAGAATTATTGCTTGTATAAGCTTGTCACCTTCAAATACAACTTGTACACACTCTCTCTCTCTCTTTCACTCTAATGGCTAAACTAACTAGAAGAAGAACGAAACATAAAAACAACTACAACTCCTAGAAACAAAATAACAGCAACTCTTAAAACTCTGGATATCTCCCTGAAGAACCCCCAAGGAGGGTATTTATAGGCACCAGGGGAAAGAGAGCCAGGGGGACAACCCCTGGCCCAAGGCATTGGCGTGGCCGCGCCAGTATGGTCGTGAAAATGCGGCCAGAGCTGCTTTTTCATGGTTATACCAGGACGGCAAGCGCAGCGCCGCCTGCTATGTGCTGTCCTTCAGTCCTCTGTCAGTTGGATCTTCTAGATTTCTGATTTGATCCCCTGGTCTGACAAAATTACCTCCTAAAGTCAATGGCTATTTTGTAGGGCTTTAATCACCCATTAAATGGTGATTTAGGGTCTTCTTCTTCATTGCACACCATGGACCTAAGCTCACACAAGCAAACCATTATTAGCAGTATTTTATATAAGATAAATGTGCAGATGTGATGAAAATTATGCAGTATTAGAGACTAATTACACACCCACACTTATCCTTTTGCTCGTCCCGAGCAAAACAAAAATAAGAGAATTATTACATCATTTTCACAGATGACGCGATTGTACTGAGCATGTGTAACAAGCTTTTAAACCTCTAGGTTTTCCCTAAAGGAGGAGTGTTGTCTCCTGAGGATTTTTAGCGGATTGTACCCACAATATCCAATAAATGAAAAAGTGTTAGTTGTCAGCACACCTCTTTCAAGAAAAAGAACTTCCAATCATCTAAGTAAAAATGAGTGAATGACATAAGAATTAGGTTTAACCCTCATAAGTCCTCCTATACTTTAGCCTTCATAAAAGAAAAAATTATGATTTTTCTTAGAATTTAAAAATGATCTTATACTTCTAACTCATTATGTTATTTTGCTTTAGATAGATATGCATAGTGTGTAAGTGTGATGTGCTTGAGATTTCTCAACTCAACTTTGAATGTCATTTTATTTTATTAATGTTTATCTATATGTTTATTCTTGGTTTCTTTAGGCTTTCTGCTTTACTCATGTAACACATATCAAGCCGATGACTCCCAAATCAGATGATTTTAGAGCACCAGGTGGAAAAATACCCCTCAGGTCAAATATGTAAGAAGAGTAGGCCACGAAATCAAGATTTACTTATATATATATATATATATATATATATATATATATATATATATATATATATATATATATATATATATATATATATATATTTGGCGTGAGTAATCATGCTTCTTGAGGCACAATTATCCAGCTTATTATTTTTTTTAATTTAAAGTTGTGTCTGTAAATCCCAAGCGTGTGTGTGTGGTTTATGCATATTCTACTAAGGCTAAATAAATGGTATGAGTTATTTTCCTTGTCCCTCCTAACTTTTAGTCAAACCAATATTTCTTTTTTATTTAGGCTAAAATAAAGATTCCTTAATAAGGTTCTCTTAATTCTTACAACCTTTTGGCATTTGTATAAAGAGTATAGAAATTCTTTTTTCGTTCAAGAGGTTTTTTTTTATAATAAAAGGAAAAGAAAGAACGTTAGCACCCCCAACACATATCTAATGCATTGTTCTCAATGCTAGTCATGTAAATGCAAATACAATAAATAAGGGGAAGAAAAGATTGTTGGCCCAGAGGCCTTCCACTCTAGTTTTGATGATGATTAACTCATGTAGTTATGTTTACTAATAATCTTGTGATGTTTAATTTCAGATCTCTAATCAAGATATTAGTGGGTGATTAGCTTCAACAAAGATGGTTTGGAAGCTTTCACATGGTGATTCAAGAGCCCGAGCGTCAAAGATCATATATAGCACTCGTTGGAGTCAAGCTCGGTGGATCACGGTTTGGATCGAGTCGACTTGAAGACGGAGTTCATCAAGAAGACTTGGTACATAGTTTAGTTTTTGTTTAGATCCATTTGTAAAGACTAGATAGTGTGATATGCTCAAGTTCACGACACACACACACGTGTTTCTAGTTTTCATGTTTTGATTTTCGGTTTTTGGTTTAACCGATATTGGTTTTCATGAATAGATAATATATCAAAACAAGTTTACTTGGTTTTATGTATATTAGCTTCATTCTATATACATGTATTCTTCATGTCTTAAATAAACTTAGTTTGACATACCTATTCATGTATTTAGGTTTTGTGTTTTAACAAAACATATTTTTGGAATTAAAGTCAAAAATAATGATATATATATGTTTCATGTATATTGGACTTATGTCCATATGCAACATGCTTCAAAGTGTTTAAATATCATGTTTTTGTATTTGGATGAGTTTTGGAAAAATAGGATTTCCATTTGAAAAATCTAAGTTTTGAAAAATACGAATTTTGGTTTTCGGCAATATTTTCATAACAAAAAAATTGTTCAAAAAGTTTGAAATTTGTGTTGAAATTTTTCACACAAGTTTTTATTTCAATGTATTATGCTAAAACTATTTTTGTAGATTTTAAAGGAATTTATGGGATCTTTTAGAGTAATTAAAAACCAAGTTTTCTGTCCCAAAAATCAGCCTGCCAGGCTCTGGCGGTCGACCGGACCGCTCGACCGGACCCAGAGTCGGTCGACCGGACCGGTCGACCGACGTACACAAAAATGTGCACGCAGCCAGCCCATTGAGCCGATCGACCAAGCGGTCGACCGACTGAAAGCAACCCACTCTCGGGTTGCTCCGTTGACCGGGCGGTCGACCGGCCAGAGAGCCGTTGCTTTCTGGTTCAGGGCCCGGTCGACCAGGAGGTCGACCGGTAGCAGCTAACGGTCAAAATTCGACCGTTGGCCGGTCAACCGGCCGGTCGACCGGAAGGTCAAATCTGGCCATATTTGCTGCCAACGGCTACATTTTTACAGAGGCTATAAAAACCCCATTTGAGAAAGGTTTTCTCTAAGAATTTTTGAGCTAAAAATTTTCTACTCTCTACTGTTTTGCAGTAATCTAAAAGAAGTTTTTGGGCTCTATAGTTCACATTTGATTTGGTATTTTTCTAGGGTTTGAAAAATCAAAGAAAAGTGGTTTTTGGGAAAAGTGATTTTGGTTTATCTTCTTCATCATTATTTCTAGTTTTTCCTAAGGATTTTCTTTGAGTATTTATTTTCCATTCCTTTGGTTTTTCTCTTACTTGAGCTTATTATCCTATCCTCTCTATGGGATCATTATTTTGTGGGAAAAATTAGTTTGTGGTCTTTGTGATCACCTTGTTGTACCCTCCTTGATTTGTTGTATCCATCTTTGGTAGAGGTTGATTTGGAGTGGTGGTTAGCTCCCTCTTTGGTAGAGGTTGAGATTGTGGTTTACTCCTTCTAGTGAGAGGTGGAGTTGGTGTTGGCTACGGGCCTATCCCTCAAGTGTGAGGTGGATTGTGGTTGTTTGGCTACGGGCCTACCCCTCTTGTGTGAGGTGGTGTTTGTGTTGCCTCGGTGGAGGTTGTATTGGTTGAGAGAGGAGTTCGGTACTCCCGGTTGTATTTGCCCCAAAATCCTCGGTGGAGGTTCCCTGTGTGGGAGTCCTAGGTGGACAAGTTAGTGGATTGGAAATCCTTCTCGGTGAAGGCGGGGACATAGAGCTGGGTGCTCAAACCTCGAAACAAATCTTGTTGTTTGCGTTTGATCCATTGACTCTTACTCTCTCTCTCTTTACTTTGTGCCTTGCATCATTCATATTGTCATATCATTATTATATGCTTGGTTTGATTGTGTGTGCCTCACTTGTGCTTAACCATGAGAGCTTCATATAGCGCCTCAACTCTTATTCAGAGGAATCAAGAGGAGTTAGTCCAGAGCCCTTCACCGGGTATTCGGCTACACTCGTTAGTTGCATTAAGTGTGTTGCAATTAGTTTTTAATTTTCGCATTTAGTTCATTAGATTAGCCTTATCACCTATTCACCCCCCCTCTAGGTGATTTCAATTGGTATCTACGCTCCTGATATTAGGTTTAACCACCTAGGAGTGTGATCTTAGTTTGCTAATCTACATTTGCATTTGCACTTGCACATATGTAGTTTGCTCTCATGGATAGCCCTCCCATGTTTGATTTCTCTAGACTTGATATTTGAAAGGTTATGATGAGTTGTCATTTGAAAGCCCTAGGATATAAGGTTAACCTTGCCATTACCAAGGAATCCTACCTTAGTGATAGCAAGCATATAGAGGCCAATGCTATAGCCCTAAAGGCACTTAGAGTATCACTTCATAAAGATTATCTTCATGTGTTTTCTCACTATGATTCGGCTTTTGCAGTATGGAGCATTTTGACTTCTCCTGAGCTACCAAAGATTATTGATAAGATGAGGAGATCTAGAAGAGACAAGTCCAACGAACATTGCTTTATGGTCCAAGGGAATGACTCCCTTGAGGTACAATCGGAAACTCAACTAGATGCTAGTTCTAGTTCATATTGCAATGAGTGTTTGGAGGCTCAAGCCATAAATAATGAACTTGCTAAAAGGTGTGAAAAATTACTTGAAAAATATAAACTTTTAAAAAAGGATAATATTAGTTTAAATAAAGAAAATGAAAATTTGTCTTCTAAACTTGACTTGGTTTTGCAAGAGAAGGAAGAGATTTCAAGTGAACGTGACTCACTTAAATCTCAACTAGACCTTGCCCTAAAAGAAAATGAGATTTTGAAAAATAGAAATGATTACAATGAAGTTTTAAAGAAAAATAAAGCTATAACTTCAAAACTTGATTTTGTTGTAAAAGAGAATGATTCTTTGAAAATAAAAATTGCTTCAATTTCAAAGGATTTAGAAATTTGTTTAAAGAAAAATGAATCTTTGAAAATTGATATTGATTCTCATGTTTGCCATGCTAGTGTAGTTTCACCTAGCACACCTATTGCAAGCTCCACTCTATCTTCTAGTATTAATAATGATATAAATTTGTTAAAGAAGAATATGGATTGTTTGGGCTCCACTTTGAGCCATTGTGTTTTGAGTCATACATGTTTGGAATCTTTGTTTCGAAAGAAACAAGTTCCATCTATGCATGCACACCCTTCACGACATATACATGCTCCTCACGGTCACAAACATAACTCGTTGTATGCACATGTGTACACTTGTACACATTGTGAACGTAAGGGCCACCTTGCTAAATTTTATTTTGATAAGATACATGATGTAAATTTAGCAAATTTGTTTGGGTTAGGAAAGGTGCTAACCCCCATGGACCCAAAAGAGTGTGGGTACCAAAGACTACCCCTATTGTATTTGATGTAGGTGTGGGCTCTCGCATGACGTGAGAGTTATGGTGCCTTGAGATGGATGCGTTCCGAGCTTAAAAAATACTATTTGGATGCATCACTTTCAAGGGGAGTTTGGTGGGAGGTGTTGGCCCAAAGGCCTATCACCCTAGTTTTGATGATGATCAACTCATGAAGTTATGATTACTAATGATCTTGTGCTAATTAGTGACAGATTCATGATCAAGATCTTAGTAGGTGCAAAGCTCAACAAGGATAAAAGAACAAAATTTGGAGCTTGCATGTGGTGATCCAAGGAAGTTTTTGGATCAAGCTTGGACCAAGTCAAGAAGATGAGAAGCCTTCAGGGAAGACTTCAAGAAGATGAAGACTTGTGTCTAGGTATAGAATTTGTATTTTTGTTTTAGTAAAAATGTAAAGGATAGAATAGTGGTGGATTGCTCAAGTTATATCACACACACACACTCTTGATAGAACTCTTGATTTAAATTGCTTTCATAAAAGATTTTTATGTTTAGAAAAGAATTTTTATTTAGAACAAAGATTTTCTTTGAGACAAATATTATCTTGGATTTTGGTATTTCATAGTTCATATCTTTAAACCAAAATCATGATTAGTGCTTTATGTCAAAAACATAGATATTTCTTATTGATTGTGTAGTGGATCATATCCATACACACTATGCTTTAAAATGAACTCAATATTTTGTTTTTGTATTTGATGAAGATTTAGAAAAACAAGTTTGGAAAAACATGTTTTGGAAAAATACATTTTGGTTATTGAGCTAATATTTCCAAGTTACAAAAATAGACCAAAACATATATAACATGTCTTGATTTTGTGCAAGCATGTTTGTTCTTTCAAGTATATTGGTAAAACTATTTTTGTAGAATTTCTATGTATTTTTAGGATTTTATAAAAGATTTTTAAATCCTATTTTCAGACCTGGAAACTGGCTGACAGGCCAAACCGGTCGACCGGTCCGGTCGACCGATGTGCACAGCCCTGTGCACGTTGTCAGCACAGTGGCCGGTCGACCGGGTCGGTCGACCGACCAAGAGAGCTTTGCTCTCTGGAAATATCAGTCGACCGGGCCGGTCGACCGACAGTTCATTCCAGGTTATCGGTCGACCGAGCCGGTCGACCGGTGGCTGCAACGGTCAGAAAAATGACCGTTGGCCGGTCGACCGGCGGTCGACCGACAGCACTGACAGGAGCCCAACGGCTCTATTTTCTGGCAGCCCTATAAAAGGGGTCTTGTCACTTGTTTTAGGTAGAAGATTTTTGAGACTTCTTGAGCAGATTTTCTGATACTTTTAGAAGAGTTTCTCCATAAGATTTTAGTGCAAATACTTCCAATCAAAAGGAAGAGTTTTTATCAAGAGAGTGTTAAGTGATTCTTTGAGTTTTTTCACCATAGTCTTTCCTTGCTTTTCTCACACCACACTTGAGCTTTCCATTGCTAGATATTCCTATAGGTGTGTTGTAGTGAGAGTGCTCTTTAGGTGATCAAGTGTTGTGATCATCAAAGAGAATTTTCTTTGTACTTTGAGGAAGCGGGCAAGTGTGCTCGTTGTGGTTGGAGTTCGGTTGTGAACTCTTGGTGGTAGAGGTACGGCCTCGGCGAGTCGGTGGACTTGCGTGTGTACGGGACTTGGGAGTCCGAGGGTTTGTAGGTGTACGGCACCGAGGAGAGATCCGGTGGGATCTTACATAGTGGAAATCCTTCGTGTGTCGAAGGCGGGGATGTAGAGCAAGTGTGCTCGAACCTCGAAACAAACCCTTTGTGTTTGCGATTGCTTACTCTTCCCTCTCTCTCTCTTTGTCTCTATTTTATATCTTGCATTCAATTTATTGTGTTCATCTTATATATGCATGATATATTCCCTTGTGCTCATAATTGATATATATACTTGCGTGGGATTGCTTGTTAACACTAGTATTCAACCCAGAGAGCCAACGCGGCACCTCAACCCATTCAAGGGGAATCTAGAGGAGCTTGTCCAGAGCCTCGCAAGGGGAATTCGGCAACACTCTTGGTTATACATAAGTGTTAATTTAAAAGGAAGTTTAATTTGGTCTACTTTGTTTTAATTCCGCATTATTTGTTCATAAGTGACCATTAGATTAGCCATCACCTATTCACCCCCCCCTCTAGGTGATCTTTCAATTGGTATCAGAGCTAGTGCTCTTGATAAGGGTCTAACAACCTAAGAGTTAAAGATCCTACATTTGGGCTAATCACAATATTTGTTGTACACACACACCTCACCATGGACTTTATGTCACCACCCACCTTTGACATTCTTAACATCCACATTTGGAAAGTTAAGATGTCATTATTCCTCAAAGCCCTAGGTTATAATGTATATCTTGCCACTACTAATAATGCTTATTGTATAGATGGTAAGAATCTTGAGGCTAATACAAAAGCCCTTAATGCTTTGAAGAGTACTCTAAATGATGATTACTTATTTAGGGTTGCTAACATTGATTCGGCTTTTGTAGCTTGGAACATCATCACCTCCCTTGACGAAAAGGATCTATATTATGCCGGGAGCGATTCGGATGTTGGAAGCGACACCTCCAACAAGTGCTACATGGTCCAAGGGATAACCCCCTTGAGGTAACTTCCGAATCCGAGGATGAGGATGCTACTATGTCATATGATGAGCTAAATTCATTTTGCCAATTATTGCTTGAGAGATATGACATAATTAAAAAGGAAAATAAAAATTTGAAAAAGGATATTGCTTGCATGCATGTAGAACATGACTCTTTTAGAGATAACCTTGCATGCTTGGAAAAAGATAACAAGAATTTGAAAAAGAACATTGATTGCATGCATGTAGAAAATGATTCTTTTAGAAATAAACTTGCATGTTTAGAAAAAGAAAATAAAGTTTTGAAAAATGAGAATGTTTCCTTATTTTCAAAATTAAATGATTTATGTGAAGGGAACACTATTTTGAAGGAAAAGATTATTTTGGTGGAAACTCAAAAAGAAGTTGTTTTTCAAGAAAACAAGACTTTGAAAAGAAAGATTTGTGAAAAAGAAAAAGAAGATGTTTGTAAAAAGAAAAAGAAAATTGATCATATATCTCACCATGCTTTACATGCCTCCACTAGTGAGATTAATAATTTGAAAAATAAGATAGATAATTTGAGCTCTAATTTGAGCACATGTGCATTCAACCATTCTAAGTTGGAATCCTTGTTTCAAAAGAAACAAGTTCCCCATGCTCATGCTCATACACATCATGCTCATGCTTATAGTGCACATCACGATCACAATCACACTCATAAGCATCATGCTAAGGTGTACATTTGTACATATTGTGGCCGCAAAGGCCATCTAGCAAAATATTGTTTTGATAAGAAACCATATTTATATTTTGCTAAGTATAATAGATTTTGGGTTCCTTATAACAATGCTAACCCCAAAGGACCCAAGAAAACATGGGTACCAAAACCCCCACCTTTTGATTTTGATGTAGGTGAGGGCTCTCACAAAACGTGAGAAGGTTGGTACCTTGGTAGTGGTTGCAATGGACATGATGGACATACACTTGGTTGCATCACTATCAAGGAGCTTGGTGGGACAACCACCATACTTGGAGCTTTGGAGTTGGTAACAACCTCTAAACTCCTATTTTATTTATATACATGCTTTTACTTATTTCATACATTCATAGCATGTTCATGATTTTGTTTGATTTGTGCTTCATGTGGTATTTACATGCTTAGATGTAGAATTTATCAAACTTGTATGTATACATATACAAATAGTGAATTACAATTGACTCATATATGATTGAACTTCATGCTCACTTGTATCCACTCTATGCATGTGTATAATCTAGTTTTGATGATTCTCTTTTATACATGTTTTTGCCAATTATTTTTTTGTGATTTACTTCATGTATATGGGTGTTTAATTCAAATCTAATAAATATACATGTATACCCGTGAGTCTTTTGCCTTCATGCAAACATTTAATAGACTCTTTTAATATTTGGGATATGTATGCATATTGCTAGATTTGTATAATTCATACATATACCATGTAGATTATTTTTAGATGATTTGTTTTGATAAAAATGATTTTTATGTGTTGGTTGATAAAAATTTTAGTCATGATTTGATTTGGGCTTCTATGACTATTTTCATGTAGATACTATTTACATGACCTTTGAACACTCTATCTTTAAGAAAATATATAATTTGGAGCTTTATGGAATATGAGTGCTTGAACTTTTATGTATTTAGTATTATTCATGAAAAACATATGATTTTTATTTATGAAGGATCTTTAACTAGTTTGTCAAAAATTTATTTAACTAGTTATCTATTCTTCAAGTATTGCACATGATTCTATTTTTATGGATAAATTCTTTTGTGATTTCAAAATTTTGATGCTTCATTGTATTGAATATTAGTTTAGATGTTAGTATTTGTCAACACTTGGATTTATACTTGTACACCTTATGGACCACAAATAAATCTATATATGATTGGGTTGAATGCTTATTTGTGCCTATTAGATGTACTAGTATAGCCTTATGTTGATGATCATTATATTCTTAAACTTGTATTCCCATTTGGATTTATGTTATGATCATGTGATTTCATTTCATGTATATGGTTATTTTGCCAAAACATTAAGATATACATGGATAACCCTTGAGTCATTTGCTTTTCATGCAAATCTATTTATAAGGACTCAATTGTATTTTGGGGATATGTATGTATACTTAATGTCTTGTCAAAACATACATATGCTATGAAATAGAATTTTGATGATTTTCATATATTAAAATTTGTGATGATTTTCGTATTTTCAAAATTTATGATTTGAAGGAATATTGAGTTTCATTGTCATTTTCATGATGTCATGTTTCACATAACATTAGTACACTCACTTCTTTTGAAAATTATATGGACTTTATGGATTAGAGTGTTTTAGTGCCTTGTGATTTATGCATATTCCATGAAAATATTTTTGATGTATTCCTTGGTTGAAGGATTCCTTACTAGTTGTTAAAACACTTTCATTTAACTAGTTTGAATTCTTCATATGGTAGATTACATGATGTATACACTTATGCTTACTTTTCAATTGGTATCATTGGATATGTTCAATTGGTATCAATATGACTTCATGTTGTGTATATTCATATTTTGATTGTATGAATGCTTTCAAATTTTAATTATATCTATTCATACATATATGTGATCTATTTGTGCTTATTTTACAAGTGGTATTTCCTTTAAAGCACAAAGATTGTTGATGCTAAGCTTAATTAGATTTCAAATTGGTATTTCATAATAAGCTTATGCATTGTGTTTTGAAATTGGTATCAAAAATTCAAAATTTGATTATTTTACAATTGATACATCAAAATTTGTTGTTACTAAGAAAAAGTTAAAATTTTGTTTTGATAAAGAAAAATTCAAAATTTTTGATTTGTATTGTCTATATGCAAGGAGAGCTTAACATCTCTTCTACATATAGATTCATGTTGAGTATATTATAAATTGAGGAGCTTGACAACTCTTCTTTATATGATATACGTGTGTAGGGGGAGCTTCACATCTCCTCTTATGCATGACATATTATACGTTATGTGAATTAGGGCTTGTCATCCCTCCTTCATGTAATGTATATGTGTCGGGAAGCTAACTGAACGTCTTCCTCTTCATGAATTTATATCGCATATAAATTTTATTGATTGATTTGTATTTTACCCTCCTTGATTTCTTTGTTTTTGACAAAAAGGGGGAGAAAAAAAAAATTTTGTTTGATGTATTTTTCTTTGAACCCTTTGTTGATGATTGACAAAAGGGGGAGAAGAATTTGTGATTTTATATGCATGATTTCATGATTTCCTTACTTAAGGGAGAGTAAGATTTGTATTTATGCATATATGTTGTCTTGCAATTAGGAGCAAAAGATTTGATTTATGATTTGATTTATATGATTGCATCTCCTACATTGCATACATGTCATGTGCTTTTATTGACATATCTATTGCTTATTTATTATGCATGAGTTAAGGGGGAGCTTCTTTGAAGCTTTACTTTAATCCATGCATATATAACTCCATGAGTTTTGTCATCATCAAAAAGGGGGAGATTGTTGGCCCAAAGGCCTATCACCCTAGTTTTGATGATGATCAACTCATGAAGTTATGATTACTAATGATCTTGTGCTAATTAGTGACAGATTCATGATCAAGATCTTAGTAGGTGCAAAGCTCAACAAAGGATAAAAGAACAAAATTTGGAGCTTGCATGTGGTGATCCAAGGAAGTTTTTGGATCAAGCTTGGACCAAGTCAAGAAGATGAGAAGCCTTCAAGGGAAGACTTCAAGAAGATGAAGACTTGTGTCTAGGTATAGAATTTGTATTTTTGTTTTAGTAAAAATGTAAAGGATAGAATAGTGGTGGATTGCTCAAGTTATATCACACACACACTCTTGATAGAACTCTTGATTTAAATTGCTTTCATAAAAGATTTTTATGTTTAGAAAAGAATTTTTATTTAGAACAAAGATTTTCTTTGAGACAAAATATTATCTTGGATTTTGGTATTTCATAGTTCATATCTTTAAACCAAAATCATGATTAGTGCTTTATGTCAAAAACATAGATATTTCTTATTGATTGTGTAGTGGATCATATCCATACACACTATGCTTTAAAATGAACTCAAATATTTTGTTTTTGTATTTGATGAAGATTTAGAAAAACAAGTTTGGAAAAACATGTTTTGGAAAAATACATTTTGGTTATTGAGCTAATATTTCCAAGTTACAAAAATAGACCAAACATATATAACATGTCTTGATTTTGTGCAAGCATGTTTGTTCTTTCAAGTATATTGGTAAAACTATTTTTGTAGAATTTCTATGTATTTTTAGGATTTTATAAAAGATTTTTAAATCCTGTTTTCAGACCTGGAAACTGGCTGACAGGCCAAACCGGTCGACCGGTCCGGTCGACCGATGTGCACAGCCCTGTGCACGTTGTCAGCACAGTGGCCGGTCGACCGGGTCGGTCGACCGACCAAGAGAGCTTTGCTCTCTGGAAATATCAGTCGACCGGGCCGGTCGACCGACAGTTCATTCCAGGTTATCGGTCGACCGAGCCGGTCGACCGGTGGCTGCAACGGTCAGAAAAATGACCGTTGGCCGGTCGACCGGCGGTCGACCGACAGCACTGACAGGAGCCCAACGGCTCTATTTTCTGGCAGCCCTATAAAAGGGGTCTTGTCACTTGTTTTAGGTAGAAGATTTTTGAGACTTCTTGAGCAGATTTTCTGATACTTTTAGAAGAGTTTCTCCATAAGATTTTAGTGCAAATACTTCCAATCAAAAGGAAGAGTTTTTATCAAGAGAGTGTTAAGTGATTCTTTGAGTTTTTTCACCATAGTCTTTCCTTGCTTTTCTCACACCACACTTGAGCTTTCCATTGCTAGATATTCCTATAGGTGTGTTGTAGTGAGAGTGCTCTTTAGGTGATCAAGTGTTGTGATCATCAAAGAGAATTTTCTTTGTACTTTGAGGAAGCGGGCAAGTGTGCTCGTTGTGGTTGGAGTTCGGTTGTGAACTCTTGGTGGTAGAGGTACGGCCTCGGCGAGTCGGTGGACTTGCGTGTGTACGGGACTTGGGAGTCCGAGGGTTTGTAGGTGTACGGCACCGAGGAGAGATCCGGTGGGATCTTACATAGTGGAAATCCTTCGTGTGTCGAAGGCGGGGATGTAGAGCAAGTGTGCTCGAACCTCGAAACAAACCCTTTGTGTTTGCGATTGCTTACTCTTCCCTCTCTCTCTCTTTGTCTCTATTTTATATCTTGCATTCAATTTATTGTGTTCATCTTATATATGCATGATATATTCCCTTGTGCTCATAATTGATATATATACTTGCGTGGGATTGCTTGTTAACACTAGTATTCAACCAAGAGAGCCAACGCGGCACCTCAACCCATTCAAGGGGAATCTAGAGGAGCTTGTCCAGAGCCTCGCAAGGGGAATTCGACAACACTCTTGGTTATATATAAGTGTTAATTTAAAAGGAAGTTTAATTTGGTCTACTTTGTTTTAATTCCGCATTATTTGTTCATAAGTGACCATTAGATTAGCCATCACCTATTCACCCCCCCCCTCTAGGTGATCTTTCAGGAGGACCACCGTATTTTGGAGACTTGGAGAGTTGCCCTCTCGGTTTTGGTAACGATCTCTAACTCCTCATTATGTTTACATGCTTTCCACATTATTGAGTTTTAGCATGTTTTGATTAGTATGTTAAATGCCATGATTATTAGACAATTGACATGCATGTATAACATTTGAGATTACCCATGTTTATATGGACCATTATTTTTTTGTGTTCTCGCATATGTTTAGCTATCATGTTTATCATAGCTCTAATAGCATGTGGATTTACATAATGATCGTATTTTTGTTTATCATGTTGATTTATGTCTTGTTTTATGCTTCATGATTTGATTACATGTTTAGATGTTGGTTTTCATTAAAACTTGGATATATACTTATACATCTAGTAAGTCACAAATAGACTTTATATGTTTATGCTTACATGCTCATTTGTGCTTGTTAAATGTATTAGTATAGCCTAGTTTTGATGATTCATGCATTTTAACTTGTATTCCCCATCTTAGGACATGTTTTATGATCATGTGTTTTCACTTCATGTATATGTCTATTTTGCCAAACCTTAAGATATACATGTATACCCCTTGAGTCATTTACTTTACATGCAAATCTTTATTATGGACTCAATTGTGTTTAGGGAGATGTATGTATACTTCTTGTTTTGCCAAAACATACTATATTTTCAGACCTATTTTTGAAAACCCTACTCATTAACGGGCGGTTGGTTGGGCGACCATGCCTTGTATGTTAATATTGAAAATTCTTTTAAACTTGTGCATGAAATGGGTGGATAGGATTATGAGATATACACTTGATCTTATTATTGTTTCAATTGGTATTATTGGATCTTTTCAATTGGTATCAATATTGACATTTTTTTTTGTATACTCATATATATGTTTTATTTGTGCTCAAGGATATCACAAATTTTAGTTTTGCAAAATCAAGCTGAGCATAACCCAAAGCTTGATTTTTAATGCATATCATATTTCAATTGATTAGTTTTCAATTGGTATTTATACAAGCTTATGCATCGTTTTATTTGGTATTTCATAAAGGGGGAGAAAATTCGTATTTTATCTTTCAATTGGTATTTGGTTTACCTTTGATTTCCACTCCCATACTTTATGATGAAAAATGATTGAAAAATGAATATTGACTTTATTTTGGTATCATATGCTCTTAATGAAAAATTATCTTCAATTGGTATCCATATATTTCTATTGGTATCTATTGATCTATTCATTTCAATTGGTAATTTTAAATTGGTATCAAAATATTTTCTTTCAATTGGTATCAAGAAAGAATTGGTAATCAAGACTATCTATATATCTTTCAGTTTGGTATCAAAATTTTGATCGGTTTCTTTGAGACTTGTTTTTAATGCCTCGTTTACCTTCAATTGGTATTTCTTAAAATTTTTTTATGTTCACTTTCAATTGGTATCATGATTCACTTATATTGATATATTTTTTCAATTGGTATCATGTGGGAAGAATATGTTTTATTGTTTCCTTGGACCCTTTGTTGATGATTGACAAAAAGGGGAGAAGTATTTAGTATTTGAGTTTATATGCATGATTTTTCTATGCATGATTTTTATTTGTTTATTTACAAAAAGGCTTATTGTTTTTGTTTTATTAATATCAAGAATTTTTATATATTGATTATCTTCTAATTGGTATCAAGAGCATTATTTAAGAACATGTTTATGTAAAAGAAAAAATAATTTATCTTGGTATTAAAAGCTTGTTTTATGCATGTTGATGCATTTCATGTTTGGTATCAAGAGCAAGTTTTGCATTTGGTATCAAAAGCTTGTTTTATGCATGTCTATGCATTTTCATGTTTAATATTCATTGCATATCTTATTGTTTATTGCTATGCATGAGTTAAGGGGGAGCTTCTTTGAAGTTTAACTTTAATCCATGCATATATAACTCCATGAGTTTTGTCATCATCAAAAAGGGGGAGATTGTTGGCCCAAAGGCCTTCCACTCTAGTTTTGACGATGATTAACTCATGTAGTTATGTTTACTAATAATCTTGTGATGTTTAGTTTCAGATCTCTAATCAAGATATTAGTGGGTGATTAGCTTCAACAAAGATGGTTTGGAAGCTTTCACATGGTGATTCAAGAGCCCGAGCATTAAAGATCATATATAGCACTCGTTGGAGTCAAGCTCAGTGGATCACGGTTTGGATCGAGTCGACTTGAAGATGGAGTTCATCAAGAAGACTTGGTACATAGTTTAGTTTTTATTTAGATCCATTTGTAAAGACTAGATAGTGTGATATGCTTAAGTTCACAACACACACACGTGTTTCTAGTTTTCATGTTTTGGTTTTCAGTTTTTGGTTTAACCGATATTAGTTTTCATGAATAGATATTATATCAAAACAAGTTTACTTGGTTTTATGTATATTAATTTCATTCTATATACATGTATGCTTCATGTTTTAAATAAACTTAGTTTGACATACCTATTCATGTATTTAGGTTTTGTGTTTTAACAAAACATATTTTTGGAATTAAAGTCAAAAACAATGATATATATATGTTTCATGTATATTGGACTTATGTCCATATGCAACATGCTTCAAAGTGTTTAAATATCATGTTTTTGTATTTGGATGAGTTTTAGAAAAATCGGATTTCCATTTGAAAAATCCAAGTTTTGAAAAATATGAATTTTGATTTTCGGCAATATTTCCATAACACAAAAATGGTTCAAAAAGTTTAAAATTTATGTTGAAATTTTTCACACAAGTTTTTATTTCAATGTATTATGCTAAAACTATTTTTGTGGATTTTTAAGGAATTTATGGGATTTTTTAGAATAATTAAAAACCAAGTTTTCTGTCCCAAAAATCAGCCTGCCAGGCTCTGGCGGTCGACCGGACCCAGAGTCGGTCGACCGGACCGGTCGACCGACGTGCACAAAAATGTGCACGCAGCCAGCCCATTGAGCCGGTCGGCCGAGCGGTCGACCGACTGAAAGCAACCCACTCTCGGGTTGCTCCGGTCGACCGGGCGGTCGACCGGCCAGAGAGCCGTTGCTCTCTGGTTCAGGGCCCGGTCGACTGGGCGATCGACCGATAGCAGCTAACGGTCAAAATTCGACCGTTGGCCGGTCGACCGGAAGATCAAATCTGGTCATATTTGCTGCCAACGGCTACATTTTTACAGAGGCTATAAAAACCCCATTTGAGAGAGGTTTTCTCCAAGAATTTTTGAGCTAAAAATTTTTTACTCTCTAGTGTTTTTGCAGCAATCAAAAAGAAGTTTTTGGGCTCTATAGTTCACATTTGATTTGGTATTTTTCTAGGGTTTGAAAATCAAAGAAAAGTGGTTTTTGGGAAAGTGATTTTGGTTTATCTTCTTCATCATTATTTCTAGTTTTTCCCAAGGATTTTCTTTGAGTATTTATTTTCCATTCCTTTGGTTTTTCTCACACTTGAGCTTATTATCCTATCCTCTCTATAGGATCATTATTTTGTGAGAAAAATTAGTTTGTGGTCTTTGTGATCACCTTGTTGTACCCTCCTTGATTTGTTGTATCCCTCTTTGGTAGAGGTTGATTTGGAGTGGTGGTTAGCTCCCTCTTTGGTAGAGGTTGAGATTGTGGTTTACTCCGTCTAGTGAGAGGTGGAGTTGGTGTTGGCTACGGGCCTATCCCTCAAGTGTGAGGTGGATTGTGGTTGTTTGGCTACGGGCCTACCCCTCTTGTGTGAGGTAGTGTTTGTGTTGCCTCAGTGGAAGTTGTATTGGTTGAGAGAGGAGTTTGGTACTCCCGGTTGTATTTGCCCCAAAATCCTCGGTGGAGGTTCCCTGTGTGGGAGTCCTAGGTGGACAAGTTAGTGGATTGGAAATCCTTCTCGGTGAAGGCGGGGACGTAAAGCTGGGTGATCGAACCTCGAAACAAATCTTGTTGTTTGCGTTTGATCCATTGACTCTTACTCTCTCTCTTTACTTTGTGCCTTGCATCATTCATATTGTCATATCATTATTATATGCTTGGTTTGATTGTGTGTGCCTCACTTATGCTTAACCACGAGAGCTTCATATAGCGCCTCAACTCTTATTCAGAGGAATCAAGAGGAGTTAGTCCAGGGCCCTTCACCGGAAATTCGGCTACACTCGTTGGTTGCATTAAGTGTGTTGCAATTAGTTTTTAATTTTCGCATTTAGTTCATTAGATTAGCCTTATCACCTATCCACCCCCCTCTAGGTGATTTCAAAGATATTACTGTCTCCATCGACTCGGGCCGACCAAGTGTGAATAGTTTAAGAGAGAGGGAGAAAAGAGTAAAAATAGGGTAGAAAAAGAAAATTCCAAAAAGGGTAAGTACAAGTATATAAGGGATGAGCATATAAACAATAAGTATAAAGAACCCCTAAAAAAACTTCCTTTTTTGGTGGTGCGTGGATGGCTATGATCAGGTGTATGACGGAGCGAAAAAACTCAGCACAATTTCAGCTTGGGCCGCAGGCTCAGTGGTCAAAAATGGCTTTAGTCTTACCCATTCACTTTGAATTCCGTATTACTCTTAGGATCGACAATAACCACAGCACTGTGTGGGAAGATGGTGCACACAATAAATGGTCCAGACCAACGAGTTTTAAGCTTTCCCGCGAAAATGTGTAGCCTCGAGTTGTATAGCAGAACCTTGTCTCCAGGGCTAAGTTTTCCGGTTGATGACTTGGTCATGAAAAATTTTAGTTCTGCTTTTTGTGATCCGTGCGTTCTCATAGGCCTCATTCCGTATCTCCTCCAACTCTGAGATCTGCAATCTCCTTAGTTCACCGACTTTGGTCAGATCGAAGTTGAGTTGCTTAGTAGCCCATAGGGCTCAGTGTTCTAACTCGACTGAAGATGACAGGCTTTTTCAAATATGATTCGATAAGGAGACATCTCCAGGACCATCTTAAAAGCAGTTCGGTAAGCCTATAACGCATCGTTTAGCTTGGCCGACCATTCCTTTCGATTTTGTCCAACAGTCTTTTCTAAAATGAGCTTAATTTGTCGATTGGTCACTTCGACTTGCCCATTTGTTTAGGGATGATACAGAGTGGATAACTTGTGATTGATGGAATATTTCCGCATCAGAGCTTCAAAAACTCTATTGCAGGGGGTGCCAAAATAGGAGAAGATATTTTCCTTAAGAACTTTGACAACTACTTTGTTCTCATTGGTCTTCGTAGGATAGCTTCTACCCATTTAGTGACGTAATCCACTGCAACCAAGATGGATTGGTTGCCGAATGAATTTAGGAATGGTCCCATGAAGTCGATACCCCAAAGATCAAAAATTTCGACTTCAAGAATCAGGTTCAGGGGCATCATATCTCTTCTTGAAATTTTCTCAATCTTCTGACAATTTGTACATGACTTGCAAAAGTAGAATAAGTCTTTGAACAAAGTGGGTAAGTAAAACTCACTTTGTAAAACTTTTTCTATCATTTTTCGGGGACCGAAGTGTCCTCCTCATGCAAGTTCATGGAAAAACTAAGCACACTCCTTTATTCTTCTTCTGGTATGCATCGTCAAAAAATCTGGTCAGGACAATACTTAAAAAGATACGGCTCTTCCCAGAAGATGTATAATACTTGGGTAAAGAAGCGACACTGGTCTTGCTTTGTCAATTCAGTGCGTAGTTGTTCAGTGGCCAGATAATTAACTATGTCTGCATACCATGGTTCCTTGAAAATGGCCAGGATGTGCTCATCTAGAAAATTCTTATTGATCAGAGCTTGGATGATAAGTGCATTCAGAATTCTTGACAGATGATCAACTACCATATTTTCTATACCTCTTTTATCCCAGATTTTCAGGTCAAATTCTTGAAGTAAATGATCCACCGAATTAATCGGGCTTTCGCTTCCTTCTTGGTCATGACGTACTTCAATGCCGAGTGATACATAAAAATCATCGTCTTTGCTCCTAACAAGTAGGGCCAAAACTTTTCTAATGCAAAGAGAACTGTCAAGAATTCCTTCTCGATCGTTGTATAATTCTGTTGGGTGTCATTAAGGGTCCCACTCGAGTAGTAGATCACATGTTGCCTATTATCGATGCGCTGTCCAAGAACAGCGCCGATAGCAAAATCAGAGGCATCGTACATGATTTCAAATGGTTGTGCCCAATCTGGAGCAGAAATAATAGGCGCAGATATAAGGTCTTGCTTCAGCTTCTATCATGATTTGAAACATACTTCGTTAAAATCGAAGGGCACGTCCTTTACGAGTAGGTTGGTTAAAGGCCTAGCGATTTTGCTAAAATCCTTAATAAACTGTCGGTTGAACCCAACATGCCCTAGAAAGGATCCTTGATGCTTTTCGGTGGTGGAAGCTTAGCAATCACTTCTATTTTTTCCTTGTCCACTTTAATTCCTCTCCTAGAAATCTCATAGCCTAAGACAATCCTCTATCTCACCTGAAATGACATTTCTCTCAGTTCAGAGTTAGAATCTTTTCGTTGCATCTTTACAGAACCAACTCTAGATGATGAAGACATTGATTAAATGAATCTCCGTAGATGGAGAAGTCATCCATAAAAATCTCAAGAAAATATTCTACCATGTCGGAGAACAAACTGAGCATGCACCGTTGGAATGTCGCGGGAGCGTTGCACAATCCAAAGGGCATGTGTCGGTAGGCAAAAGTTCCAAATGGGCAGGTAAACATAGTCTTCTCCTGGTCTTCTGTAGCAATGGGGATCTGATTATATCTCGAGTACCCATTTAGGAAACAATAGTACTCATGTCCAACCAAGCGTTCAAGCATTTGGTCGATTAAGGGTAGCGGGAAGTAGTCTTTACGAGTGGCTACATTCAACTTTCTATAGTCAATACAAACACGAACCTTGGTAGACAGTCTTTTTTGTACTAACTCTTTCTGCTCATCTCTACCACCGTAAAACCAGCTTTCTTGGGGACCGCATGAACCGGGCTAACCCATTGACTATCAGAAATAGGATAAATGATCCCATTGTCTAATAGTTTCAAAATTTTCATTTTTACAACCTCTTGCATGAGTGGGTTAAGCCTGTGCTGTGGGCCGCTCCTGGGAATCACTTCATCGGTTAAGTGAATTCTATGTTGAACTATTGTTAGACTTATCCCCTTGATTATCTTTCATTATCTATCCAATGGCTTCTCTATGTCTGTTTAGAATAGACATCAAGCTGTCCTCTTGTTATGTAGTCAGATGGGATGCTATGATGACTGACAGGGTTTCTCTTTCGCCTAAGTAGGCATACTTGAGGTGTTCAGGTAAAGCTTTTAACTCTAGGGACGGAGTTGATTCATTGGAGGTGATATCTGGTTCTGTGATGAGGTGCACTTGGGCTTGATGCCCAATCCACTATCGAATCTATGATCCGGTCCAGAATGAAATTCTCAGAGTCCAGATCAAACTCGCTTTCTGTTTCCATCTCTATGCTCTCTTCATGCTCACTTGTCAAATTTTCAATGGAATTGACCTCAAAAGTCTGATCATTTATATCCCTGGGTTGTCTTCCAAAATTGAAAACATTAACTTGCTTCGTCATGTCTCCAAAGGTCAATCGCATGGAACCGTTTCTATAGTTCATTTGGCATTGGATATAGCAAGGAATGGGCGCCTTAAGATGACTGGAGTTTGAGACGTGGATTTAACACAGGTTGGGCCTCAAGCACAATGAAGTCAACAGGGTAGATGAAATCCTTGACCCGGATAAGGACATCTGTGATTTCTCCCCTAGGGATTTTCACAGATCGGTCTGCTAACTGAATGGTGATTCGAGTTGGACTCAGCTCGCCCAACCCAAGTTGCTGGTTTACTGAGAGAGGTAGCAAGTTGATACTTCTCCCAGGTCAAGGAGTTTTCTGCTAATTTCTGTTTGTCCTATGGTGCAAGAAATTGTAGGACATCCGGGATCTTTGTATTTCACCGGATAGGACCAGACAGAATTTCGCTTATGTTGATCGCTAAGAACACTTTCTTGGGCACATTCGTCTTTCTCTTCTTCGTACACATATCCGTAAGAAATTTGGCATAGGCTGGGACTTGTTGAATAGCGTCAAGAAGAGGCACATTCAGTTTTACCTCATTAAACATCTCAAGTATTTTTTTCCATGTGTATGTTCTTATTATTGTTCCTAAGCCTATTGGGAAAGCGTGCTACAGGCTTATGAACTTGTTCAGCTATTGTGTCTTTGTCAGACATTTGTGGAGCAGATTGGGGGGAGCTGGCAGATGTGGAAGCAGGAGCAGGATCAATTTGGGAAGGATTTTTCTTCTGGTAGACCTGGTTGTCCACCTTCTTTCCTGATCGAAGTGTATGAACAACATTGCACTGGTTGATCTGAGGATCCTGATTTCATATGCTTGATTGGAATTCTTTGGGTTAACTAGCGGCTGACTAGGTAAAGTACCCCTTTGGACTTTCACTTAGAGAGTTAACTAATTGACTCATCTGCATTTTCAATCTCGATATGGACTGTGAATGGTTGCACAATATTTGTCCCTGATTTTGCATGAAGGCGGCTTGGGACTTCGTAAATGCTTCCATACTTTTCTCCAATTTACTGAATTTCTTCTCCATTAGTGAACTTTGGCAGGAGGAAGATGGAGCTTGATTGGAAAATTTTGGTAGATGATTGGGATGGTGGAGATTATTGGGAAAATCTAGCCTAGGAGAATTTTTTTTGGCCCAAGAGAAATTTGGGTAATTTCTCCAATCGAAATTGTACGTTTGCGAGTAAGGATTTTGTGGCGGTCGTGAGTAGGCCGCATTTATGTGTTTCGGCGGCACTTGGTGAGTCTGGAAAACATGGTACTCTTCAAAAACATGGTTCGATGCCTGGCACTATGAACAACCCGGATTGTGAATTGGTGGTGGGTTGATTTGGTTGGCATTGGCTGGCTCTTTTATTTCTAGAGCCTCTATTCTCCTCATCAGGGTCGCGATCTTAGCTTCAGCAGCTATGGATGATTCTAAGGATAGGAGCCCTCCTTTCGAAGCTATATACTGTGAATTTCTTGGTTTTTCTGAGGCTGGCTCCCATTGCAGGATTTTCTCAGCTAGATCCTCAAACAAATTCCAACCCTGATTTTCATCCTTTTGTAAGAACCCTCCCTGACATATGATTTCTAACAGAGTTTTCTTTTGATAATCCAAACCATCATAGAGAATCTGGCACTGACGCCATTTCTCTACACCATGATGAGGGCACTGTGCTAGGAGATCTTTGAATCTTTCAAAGTATCTCCAGAATGGTTCACTCTGTTCTTACCTAAACTGTATGATATTCTTTCTGATGAGGGCAGTCTTGCGAATTAGGTAGAAATCTTCAAGAAGGTCGTGACGAAATCATCCCACGTTGCAACTGAATCTACAGCCAAACTGTACAACCATTTCTTAGCTAGGTTCTTTAGGGAAAAGGGAATGAAATGTAACCTAACGGCATCGTCTTCTAACTGGGGAATACACATCATGAGGCATACTTCTTCAAATTCCCTAACAAAGAAGTATGCATCCTCCGCTTCTAAACCATGAAATTTTGGAAGAGTGTTGATGAATTGAGGCTTTAATTCAAAGTTATTTTCATTCGCCTCAAGAAGTTTTATACAAGATAGCAGTGCAGTTCTGATAGGGTAAAACCTGTCCTATAGCAATGCCATCACCGATTATGGATGCAAGGGTAGAGAAGTGTTTCTGGTTAATCTGAAAGTTATAGGATCTCTTACCCACTCTTGCATGCATCACACAACAAACAATGTATAGACAACAAACAATCAAAAAGAATAAAAACAAACAAAAAGAAAGAGAAACAACCACCAAGTCTTAGACTAAGGTATCTGGACCTAGACGACTCCTAACTAGTCGATTCTCCGGGGGAGGTTGTTGCAGGAACTCGACTGCAAGCTAATCGGCTAAGAAAGGGCAAAACTCGGTAGGAGGTATCTGGGCGTGAGCCACGGGCCTTAATTACGCCAAACGACGGAGCTTTCAAGGCTTAACCTCTCAATCCTCTTTCATTAGACACCGATTTGGGGGAGTATAGTTCTTGCAATTCCCACCCCCGGTTAATCTCTTAGTGAGCCTAAGATGTCCCTAGGGCCAATTTCTATCAGTTTTTAGTTAAGGCTTGGGTTGTGTGAGTGCACTTGGAGATGGTGTTTAGGCTAAGGAAGGTGATGAAATTCCCACCTTATCTTTGTTTATTTGGGGTTTTGCCCTTAAAGTCAATTGTGCAAGTGTATAGTATATTCACAACAAGATAACACTCAAAGTGATAAATCACTCTAAAATGTTGGTCCTATTCTATATGAATGCACACGTACCTTTCTCTAGCACTCTTCAACAAAAATTGAAATGAATTGAAATAGACACGTGCCCTAAATGCAAGAGCCTAGTTCGATTTTCAATTTAGCAATAAATGGATTTTTGTTGAATTATTACAGGTGTAAAGGTGAAGCATACAAATGAACTAAAAATTTGAGAAAGCAATTTGAGCAATTTTTGGCATCCCTGTAGAAGAGCTTCTGTTAGTACTTCAATCGAAAAAATTCGCTTTTACATGAATTTTCCGAGGGCAAATGAATTCCTCGTGCAGTGTCTTTGGCCACCTCTCTTGCTTTCCGTAATAGCTGGCTCCTTGGTACTTCTCCTACACAAAAAAACAAAGAAAAATCTTTAGTATTGAAAAATAAAGTTGTTCCCTCCCCGGCAACGGTGCTTCTTTGCACAAGTACGGTACTTCTTCTGGGAAGAGTCGTATCTCTTTAAGTATTGTCCTGACCAGATTATTCGATGATGTATACCAGAAGAAGAACAGAGGAGTGTGCTTAGTTTCTGCCATGAACTTGCATGCGGAGGACACTTCGGTCCCCGCAAAACCGTAAAGAAAGTTTTATAAAGTGGGTTTTACTGGCCCACTTTGTTCAAAAGACTCATTCCATTTTTGTAAGTCATGTGCAAATTGTGAAAAGATTAGAAAAATTTCGAGATGAGACATGATACCCTGAACTCGACTCTCGAAGTTGAAATTTTTGATGTTTGGGCCATTGACTTCATGGGACCATTCCCAAATTTCTTTGGCAACTAGTTCATCTTGGTTGCAGTAGATTACGTCTCGAAATGGGTAGAAGCTGTGCCTACTAAGACCAATGACAACAAAGTGGTTGTCAAATTTCTTAAGGAAAATAACTTCTCCTGTTTTGGCACCCCCTAGCTATAATTAGTGATAATGGGTCGCATTTCTGCAATAAAGTTTTTGAAGCTCTAATGCGGAAATACTCCATCAATCACAAGTTATCCACTCCGTATCATCCCCAAACAAATGGGCAAGTCGAAGTGACTAATTAACAAATCAAGCTCATTTTGGAAAAGACAGTTAGGCATAACCGAAAAGAATGGTGAGTCAAGCTAAACGTTGCGTTATGGACTTACCGAACTGCTTTTAAGATAGTCCTGGAGATGTCGCCATATAGAATTGTAATGAAAAAGCCTATCATCCGCCCTTCGAGTTAGAACACCGCGCCCTACGGGCTATAAAGCAACTCAATTTCGATCTGACTAAAGCCAGTGAACTAAGGAGATTGCAGTTCTCAGAGTTGGAGAAAATATGGAATGAGGCTTATAAGAATACGCGGATCACAAAAAGCAGAACTAAAATTTTTCATGACCAGATCATCAAGCGGAAAAACTTTGCCCTAGGGGAAAAAGTTCTGCTATACAACTCAAGACTTCACATTTTCGTGGGGAAGCTAAAAACTCGTTGGTCTGAACCCCTCATTGTACGCACCGTCTTTCCACACAGTGTTGTGATAATTTTTGATCCAAAGAGTAATAAGGAATTCAAGGTGAATGGGCAAAGACTGAAGCCATTCCTGAGTGCTGAGCCTGAGTCACTGGCTGAAGTCGTCCTGAGTCTTTTCGCTCCATCTTACATGTGACCATAGCCATCCACACACCACAACTAAAAAAAATTAGGGGTTCTTTATAATTATTGTTTATATAATATAATCACTTCTTGTATACTTGTAAATAACCTTTTGGAAAATTTCTTTTTCTACCCCTATTTTTACTCTCTTCTCCCTCTCCCTTAGCTTATTCTCACTTGGCCAGCCAGAGTCGAGGGAGACGGTGATATCTTTTCTTCCCCCTATTTATTATATTTGCATGCCTAGCATTGAGGACAATGCATTAGATAGGTGTGGGGGGATGCTAACATTCAATTTTCTTTTCTTTTACTTCTTTCCCCAAAAAAAATTCTCTCAAGAACGAAAAAGAAATTTTATACTCTTTATAAAAATACCAAAAGGTTGTAAGAATTAAGGGAACCTTAGTAAAGAATCTTTATTCTAGGCTAAATAAAAAGAAATATTGGTTTGACTGAGAGTTAGGAGGGGTAAGAAAAATAACTCATATCTTTTATTTAGCCTTAGTAGAATATGCATAAACCACACACGCTTGGGATTTAGAGACACAATTTTGAATGAAAAAAAATAAACTGGATAATTGTGCCTCAAGAAGTATGATTATTCACGTCTAAAAGAAAATAAATAAATCTTAATTTCGTGGCCTACTCTACTTGCATATTTGACCTGAGGGGCATTTTTTCACCTGGTGTCCTAAAACCATCTGTTTTGGGAGTCATCGGCTTGATATGTGTTACAAGAGTAAAGTAGAAAGCATGAAGAAACCAAGAATAAACATCTACATAAACGTTAATAAAATTAAATGATATTCAGAGTTGAGTTAAGAAATCCCAAGCACATCACACTTACACATGATGCATTCTATTAAAGCAAAATAACAGAATAAGTTAAAAACACAAGATCCTTTTTAAATTCAAAGGAAAACCATGATTTCTTCTTTTATGAAGGCTAATGTATATGAGGACTTATGATGGTTAGACCTAATTCTTATAATCATTCGGTCATTTTTTAGATAATTAAAAGTTCTTTTTCTTGAAAGAGGTTTGCTTGCAACTAACATTTTTTCTTCATTTATCGGATTTTGTGGGTGCAATCCGCTGAAAACCCTCAGGAGACAACACTCCTCCTCTCAAGAAAATTTAGAGGTTTAAAGACTTGTTGCACATGCTCAGTGCAATCGTGTCACCTGCGAAAGTGGTATAATAATTCTCTTGTTTTTTGTTTTGCTCGGGACGAGCAAAGGAATAAGTGTGGGGGTGTGATTAGTCTCTAATATCGCATAATTTTTACACATCTTCACATTTATTAAATATAAAATATTGCTAATAATAGTTTGCTTGTGTGATCCTGGTGTGGAATAAAGAAGAAGACCCAAAATCACCATTTAATGGGTGATTAAGGCCTACAAGATAGCCATTGACTTAGGAGGAAGATTCTGTCAGACCTGAGTGCTCAAATCAAAAATCTAGAAGGTACAACCAACAGGGGACTGAAGAAACCGCGCACAGCAGGCGACGCTGTGCGTGCCGCTCTAGTACAGCCACGAAAACACAGCTCTGGCCACATTTTCGCGGCCGTACTGGCGCGGCCGCTCCAGTGCTTTGGACGAGGGTTTGTCCCCCTAGCCCCCTTTCTCTTGATGTCTATAAATACCGCTTGGGATTCTTCAGAGCAGAGTGTTTAGAATCTTTATGTTAGTTTGTTTTTAGAGTTGTAGTTGTTTGTGTTTTCTTCTTCTTCTACCTTAATTTAGCTATTAGAGTGAAAGAGAGAGTGTGTACAAGTTGTATTTGAAGGTGACAATTTTATACTAGTAATACTTCTCTTTCTTCTTTCCATTACTTGGTGTTTTCATTTTCTTTTACTTTCTTATTTTAGTGTAATACTCCTTCTCTTTACTTCTCTCTTGTTATTTTCTTTTCTTACTCATGTCTAACTAACTCTTTCATTGCATGGCTACCTAACTACTAACTCACTAATCTCTAACAACTTGATTGATAACCCAAATAAGTCAATAGTGTCAAACAAGCCTTGTGCAAATAAGAGCTATGACATCTTAAGACAAGGGTTCTAACTCTAACTTACTTACAAGTATTTCCTTTCTTATATTTCATGCTTAACGGTTTTTGATAATCTATAGATTATAAACTTTACTTGTTTCCGTGAGTTAGAGATATTCTTATTAATCTTTTCCGATACCATTAGTGCACTTGTTTCTTCCCTTATTCTTACCTTCAATTGGATCTTGATAAGGGAATGTTCAAGTTTTTACTATATAAAACTAAGTTAAAGGAAGAACTTTCATTCGATCTCCAACGTGAATAGTTCCTATGCATAAGGGTTATGCTTGCCTATAATCCATTGCGAGGCTAAATCTTCAAGAAGTTAGAGATTAGTGGGAGCACTTAGTAGAAAGTTAGTCATGCATTTTTACCTTTAAGAAAACTCATCTTTACAAACATTAACCAAATCTAAGAAATTTTTGAAACAATACTTGTTTTCTTTTTAATTCTTTATTTTGAAACAAAGAACTTTCTCTTTACTTTGAACAAAGAAACTGCATCAAAGCTTCTATCGCTCTCCCTCCTTGTGGATACAACCCGTATAGCCACTTTACTGTTACAGAAGAATCACAAAAGTAGTAACATCGACAATCACCTTTTTACTTATTTTTGTGCATGCTTTTTGCCGATCAACTTACACACTTAAGGATCAAAAACAAAGATTCTTATTCCTTATAAAAAATGAAAAGAAAAGAAATAAAAATTATATATATCAAAAATTCTCTGATTAAGCTGGGTATTTATGCCTTATAAAGCATAAGTATTCACGTTTAAAAGTGGTACATATAATTAATAAAATTTTTAGTTTTGTGGCCTTGTTTGATCGAGCCCTTAGGTCCTTGGGATGTTTTCTTACCCGATGTCCTAAGACTGTCCAGTTTGGAAGTCACCGACTAAAGGCTCGTTACATAGGCAGATTAGAAAACCTAATATAACTAAGGGATAGTACCACAAAAATTATGAAAAATAAGGCATAAGAGTTAGAGTTGAAGAACCCTGAATTAAAATTTCACTGTCACAAGGTGCATAATGGACAAGATGAGAAATACAGTTTGACTCCTTGCCGTGATCGATAATAAGTTTTTGAATAGAGACTAAGTTTAAGAATAAAAAGTTTGGTTTTCCTATAACTTATAGTTGCTTGAATTTTTACAATAATACTTCAAATATTTTCTCATCTTTTCAAAATATGTTTTCAGAATATTAATACTTTGTTTCTCTTTCTTTTTGGATTTTGGGGGTGTAATCCACTGAAAACTCTCACGAGACAAAATTCGTCCTCCAGGGGTAACCTAGAGGCTTAATAATTTGTTACACGTGCTAATTGCAACCTTGATTCCTACGAAAGTTTGTTAGATTAGGTTAACTCTATTTTTCCTTATTTTGCTCGAGGACGAGCAAAAATAGGTGTGGGGGTGTATTTATAAACGTTTATTATATTATTGTTATTACATTCTTACATCTATCTTGTAATAAATCATGCTAGTTTCTTGTCTTAATGTCTTATTTTGCAGGTTTGTCTTAATAAAGGGAGAGAAGATAATACCAAATAAAAGACAGTTAAATTTTTATTTAATTGGATCATTTGATTAACTGAAGATAAAGCCAAATAAATAAAGTTAAAATCAGATTTAGAAGAATCAATTTGGTTAGCCTGAAGAAGCAAAGAGATATTGTCAAAATCAAAAGATTCAAAAGAGATATTATCAGAAATTCTTTTCTGTTAGCCAAGTGATCTTGTCCATATCTCCAACCTTTTCCCTATCCTTATCAGAAATTCTTTTCTGTTGGGTCAGCGATTTGGTCTCATCTTCAAGCACGTTTTTTCTTATCCATTTCAACCTATAAATACCACCACTTCAAAAGGCAATGGGACACCATTCAGCAGAGATAGATTCTAGGCTAGGTTATTTTTCTAGTTTAGTGTAGGTTTTTATTTTTCTTTTCATGTAATTTTTATTTTTGTTTATGTAACTCCGAGGAGAAAAGAGTTTCATGAGAGAATGAGAGTGAAGTCTGTACCGAGAGTGACAACGATGTAAGTGTTATTCCTTACTTTGATTGTTACTTTATTTAATCGAAAGTTATACTTTTATGTTCTTCTTTTACTTTTTTTGTTCTTCATTTTTGTTTTTCTTCTACTTCTCTCTGAGTAGCTTGTAAATTCAAATGACTCCGACAGCCTAAATTTATCTTGCCCTTACAAGAGCCGTTGATGGCTTATGGTGATGGATAGCTATTACTAAATTATTTTTAGCTTGCACCTAAATTTCTTAATTTAGCATGAGAATGGAGAAGATCCTATCTATCATACTTCGATCGCCTTTAAACCAAGGTCAATCACTACAGCGGATCAAAGGTAAGCAAGCGCCAAAGAGGTAAGTAAGTATTTTAGTTTTTCTTTCTGTCTTTTAATTCATTAGTTTAGATTACTTTCAATCACTAACTCTCTTTTTTTTACTCTTGTCATTTCTTTTTTCTAACTAAGTTTTCTATTTCAGTAATCACCATCTTCTCCTATCTACCACTTTCTTTAAATTAACATAGCTTTCTTTCTCTTTTCTTTTTAAAGAACATAGAAGAACTTTTAATCTTTTTTTGTAACTTAAAAGAGAACTTACAACACGATTTTATCGCAAGTCCCTCCTTCTGGATCATGACCCGTATAACCACTTGCTATCACGGTAGAATTGAGAACCTCTACTTCTATTCTTCATTTCTAAAATTTTGTATTTTCTGTGCACGTTTTACTCATTCATCTCCATCTCTGACTTTTCTTGTAACATTGACTCTTCGTCAATGACCATATCGCTACTGGTAAAGGCACTCCTTGTCTCGGGATCCCAGAGTCTAAAACCCTTGACTCTTTTGTGAACCGATAAAGATACACTTCTTAGATTTAGACTCCAGTTTGTTCCTTTTCTGACTATCAACCAAATTATACGCCAGGCAACCGAAAACTCGTAAGGTTAAATAGTCGACAGACCCTCTTCACCATATCTCTTCTGGAATCTGAAGATCAATAACTGTTGATGGTGACCTGTTTACTAGGTAACTCGCATGATTCACCACCTCTACCTGAAATCTTTCTGACATGTCAGCCTGTAATCTGATATTGCGGATACGCTCTATAAGTATCTGATTCATTCGCTTGGCTACTCCATTCTGTTCTGATTGCCCTGGAATACTTAGCTGGTATTTGATGCCTTTAGTTACTAAGTAATCTTTGAATTCTTTGGAGATATACTCGCCTCCATTATTGGATCTCAAAACTTTCACCTTCTGCCCGGTCTGTTCCACCATAGTTTTCACTCCTTGAACTTTTGAAATACTTTCGATTTCTGCTTCAAGAAATATACCCAAACTTTTCTGGAGAAATCATGTATCTGAGAAACATAATACCTAGCACTCCCAATAGATGCTATTGGCGAAGGTTCCCACACATCCGTGTGTATAAAATCTAGCAAGCTCTTTGTCTTATATTGTGATGTGGAGAAAGCTACTCTATGTTGCCTACCCATAATCACATTTATAAAGATCAAGTTTGCAATATTTGATACTTGTAGAGCGCTCTTTTTATGTAGGGCTTGAAGACCTCGTTAGCTCATGTGTCTAAGACGTATGTGCCAAAGTCTTGTAGTATTCTTCTTCTCTGTTGATGCTGAAGCATCACCAACAATAATGCTTCTTGTCAACTTTTAGAAATTTGTTGTCCGTTCTCTTTAGAGAATCTTTATGGAGCCTTTGGTAACTTTGATTCCTCCATCTAAATCGAAAAACTTGTGCCCTCGAGTTTCCTAAGCTCCCAACAAGACAAGATTCTTCTTTAAATTCAGAACATGTTAAACGTTCGTGTGGGTTCAAAACTGTCCATCAAACATCCTCATACAAATGTTGCCAATGCTAACAGTCTTGCATACGACATTATTACCCATCAGGATAGAGCCTCCATCATAAGTACTGAATCACTCATTGTTTGGACACATGAGGTATGTGCACCCCGAGTCAAATAGCCAAGTATTTGATTATTTACCTTTTTCTAACTCAGCCGTCAAGACATCACATGAGTCCTCATCCGCTTCTTCGACAGACCCAGCTTGATCTGACTTTTCACTGAAATTATCCCCATCAGTATCCTTGCCAATTTTTCTCTTCAGCATCTCCTTGTATTTCATACAATTCTTCATGATATGCCATCGTCGCCTTTGTGTGAAAACCAATGTCGTTTCACTCACCATCCTCCATTTTCGATGGCTTCTTCTCAATACCAAGTAGGGCGTTGCATGTGCCTTCCTTCACGAGCAATGATGTTACTCGCATCTTCTACAACAAGAAGTTGGACTTCTCATCGAATTTCTCCACCTTGAACTTAGTTGTTGTGATCATCTTGCTATCCATTGCTCTGATACTAATTGTTATAATCTATCACCGATCAAATAATAGATAAACACCGAGTTAAATACTCGGCAGTGGAAGCGAAAGCGTAGAAGCTCTACCACTAGAAAGCAATTGAGACGAATAATTACATAACCAAAAAATACTAGATTTAACATGGTTCGGCAATGTACCTACATCCATGGTAAGGAGGGGAGAAATCTTTATTGAAAACAGAGAAGAAAATACAAGAGTTATAAGAAGATCTCTTTCACTCACAACTCTCAATGGTTGATATCTGAATTTTTCGTGAATTCTTGACTCACCTTCAAAAGGCACCCCCAAGGGGTTTATATAGGCACCTAGGATGATTCTAATCCAACACAAATTTCAACAATCCAATCAGCACCACTTCAGAGAAAGAAAAAAAACGCAGATCCAATCCAAAACAGGAAACAGAACCATATTTAAAAACTATTAGAACCTGATACTAGTCGATTATGGCCAAGTATTAGTTGACTAATATTAAGTATTAGTCGACTATACAAAATATCTAGTCAATTATTGTAACACAGCCCGAGAACCTAACTCTCTGTTGCAGGGCCAAGTCGACTAACCCAAAACCTAGTCGACTAATAAGATCTACTAGTCAACTAATAATCAAGCACAATGCATGTATATGTGCGTGCTTGATTTATGAAGTTTGTAACACCTCCACCTGAAGCTGAATTCTTCTCCAATAAATATAAGTCGCTACAAATACTAACAGGATTGACAACCATTGATTGACAAAATAGAGAAAAAATAGGTAATGTGAAAATGGATTGGGGTAATGTTAGAAATCAGTAACAAATCTAAACTTACTAGTTTCACTACAAGTTATGATCTTCGGTAGGAATAAATGTAAAACTAATATATGACAAGATGGATTTTGAGAGAAAATTGATACTCACAATGTAGACAATTTTAGTTGTCACTAACTACTCGCAATACTTAGTTATAAGAAATAATCCGACTTGCAATATCAAAATAGTATAACACAAGGGTACCATAATCACGCACGCTCACCATTATATGTGGACAACAGAGAAATCATGATAAAATACTAGAGATAAACGTAGCGTAACCTAAGAGATATTCTGATTTGCTGAAAATAAAGTTACCTCCACATTCTCGGGTGTCCTTTTGTTGTTATTATTTCCCTTAACCACCCCTACTCTAATTTGTTGGAAGTGGAACTTATTGTTTGTTTGCTGCTTGCAAGGTCCTGTAGGCATCACTTGGCTGGAACACTTGCGACGGGGAAGTCGGCTCTGTTCCATAAAGCAGAAGGGAAGAGAGGAAGCTTGTGATGGTTGCTGTTGGTGCTCCGGATTGGCACAGGCAGAGAGGGGGATAGGGATGGAAGAGGCGGCAGAGGTCAGGTGGTGTCTTGGTGGCTTATTGCTGGCTTTAAGATGGCGCATGCACCGAAGGGAAGAGGAGGGGGCGTACGTCACTTTGGTGCTTGATGGCTACTGAATGTTTGTGGATGTTGCTACAAGGGTGGGGGCTGCCATGGGACTTGTGATGGCGGTAGTGATAGGCTGGTGGGGGCGGCTGCTGAATGGAGGTGAGTGCTGTGTTTGGTAGATTGGTGGAGGATGCCTTGGGAAAGTAGGCTTGATTTGTTGCTGATTACAGATTAGGGGCTTGGGCTTGTATATTTGTATTATTTTTTTATGTTAATATTAAATTTTTTTAATATTTAGTATTTTTAATATTTATTTGTAATATTAAAACTTTTTAAATCACCAAATAGTTAATTTTGTAGTCAATTTTTTCACTTACGTCTTACACATTACGACAACCAAACATCGTAAAATATAATACACTTTCTCACTTACAACTTTATATTACCAACCAAACGTTGTAAAACTTACATGCATGTAAATCATTTACAGCTGTAAAAGACTTTACCAATTACACTTATGAATTACGTCCAATTACGGCAACCAAACAGATCCTAAATAAAATTACTTACCTTAGCGGTACTAAATCATGCATGTGAACCCCGCGCTCCACCATGTGCTGCAATGAACTCATAGGCTGCCTTCACTGGTGAACGCCACCAGAGTGTTGCCTCTGCTATGGCACCAGGAGAATTAATTTCGTGGTGCTACAATGTTCTCGTGAGCTTCACTCGCACATGCTTTCCCTCTTGTTCTGTTACATGACGACGGGATCAATGGGCCCCGTTCCTCCCGCTTTCGTGTGTGATCACTAGCGCACGCACCTACGCATAGAAAAAAGAGACTGTTAGAGATATCAATGACAACACGTGATCCATGTGAAAGACACCCCTCATGAAATCAATCAGATCCTAAAATCTCTCCATGATTATAGGAACACATGGGACTCATGGGATTCATGCACCATGTGTTTCTCATTCTTTCTTTCAGTCAATATTTTCCTATTATTTCTCTCAGTCAATATTTTCCTATTGTACCTCCTAAATCAGTGTAAACATGTGACCAATATGTGTATATATATACAACCAAGAACCATAGCTAATGGTATCTTATCTTTACACAAATAAGTCTTCTTCTTATTATTATTTATCTTGGTATCAGAGCAACTCCTGTATCATGTCGAGTATTTCCTCTTCATTTTCCCTCACCTCCATTCAAACACTTGCATCCATGGTTACTCCCAATCCCAACATCACTCACTTTCTAAATGTCAAACTTGACAAGGGAAACTATCTGCTGTGGCGTTCCCAGTTCCTTCCTCTTCTCAAGCTCCACGATCTCGAAGGCCTCGTCGACGGAACCTCTCCATGTCCGGTCCGGTTCCTTCCTTCTACCGAGAAGGATGCTCAGCCCACTATCAATTCAGAATACACTCGCTGGATCAAGCTTGATCAGATGCTCTTATGTTGGCTTATCTCCTCGCTCACTGAGACTGTTCTTACTCATGTCGTCGGCCTCACCACATCTCGTGATGTGTGGTGCCCTCTGGAGCGAATCTTTACGTCACCCTCCAGAGCTAGAGTGCAGCAACTCAAATATCAGCTACACACCGTCAAGATGGGCACCTCTTCTATGTCAGAGTACATCCAGTCTGTCAAGTCCATCGTGGACAACCTGGCGGCAGTGGCTAATCCAGTTGCCTACTCCGACCTCGTCTCTACCTTGCTCAGTGGTCTGTCTTCCGAATATGACTCGTTCGTCACCTCCGTCAACACACGAGTCAACCCTGTACTGTCAGAAGAACTCATCGGCCTCATGCTTAGCCAGGAGATTTATCGTGGGTGTGCTATCACTTCACCAGACTCTACAACCCTCATCTCCCCTTCTCCTGCGGTTCATACTGTTTCTCGCACTCCAAGCTACCATTCAGCTCCATCTTTTTTCCGTGGTCGTGGACGTGGTCGAGGCAGGGAGCGCGGTCGTGGTCGTGGACGTTCCTTCTTACCGTCACATCAGTCCACCGGTGGTCGACCACAATGCCAGATCTGGAATCGTTTTGGCCATTATGCTAACCAATGCTACAATCGTTATAATGATTCGGCTATCCCAACTGCTCTTCTCCACTCTTATGGGATTAGTCCAGTCGATCTCAACTGGTATGTTGACTCCGGAGCCACTCATAACCTAACGGCTGACATTGCGAATCTGGCAGCTCACTCTGAATTTCAAGGACCCGACAGAGTTCGCATGGGTAACGGGACAGGTTTGCCTATCTGAGCTACTGGTGCTTCTTTTATTGTGTTCTCCTGTTTCTTCCTTTGTCTTGAAAAACCTTTTACATGTTCCTGATATCACCAAAAATCTTCTGTCTGTTAGTCAATTTACTGCTGATAATAAAGTCCTTCTTGAATTTCACCCTGACTCTTACTTTATCAAGGATCTCTCTACTCGAAAAACTCTACTGCGGGGACAACTTAAGGATGGTCTTTATGTCTTCTCCCTGGGAAATCATAACTTCACCCCTCTCCCCGGCTCTTCTCGGTGAGCGTGCATCTTCCTCCGTCTGGCATGAGCGCTTAGGTCATCCCTCCACCAGAGTTGTCTCCAGTGTTTTATCTCAGCATCGCTTCCTTTCCTCCCTGACCGTGCTGGTACCCCTCTCTGCATCCCCTGTCAGCAAGGAAAAAGTCACCGTCTTCCTTTTTCGTCATCTTCCACGATTGCTACTGCTCCTTTAGAATTTATTCACTCCGATCTATGGGGTCCGTCTCCTGTGTCCGCTGTAAGTGGTCATCGCTATTATATTAGCTTTGTAGATCACTACAGTAAGTATGTTTGGCTTTATCCTTTGATAAATAAAAGTGATGCTTTCTTCATTTTTCTTGAGTTCAAAATTCATGTAGAAATTTTTTTTGGGCATTCCTTTAAAGCACTCCAAACTGATGACGGTGGCGAGTTCATCAAATTTAAACCTTACTTGTCTTCTCAGGGTATCGCTCATCGCTTATCCTATCCACACACTAGTGCCCAAAACGGCACCGCAGAAAGAAAGCACCGCCACCTTGTCGAGATCGGCCTTACTCTTCTGGCTCGGTCAAATGTTCCATTTCATTACTGGCCCTATGCTTTCCAAACTGCCTCATTTCTCATCAATAGAATGCCCACCCCCATCCTCCATAATCTCTCCCCTACCAGAAATTATTTCATAAAGTACCTGACTACCTTTCCTTACGAATTTTTGGTTGTGCTTGCTACCCTCATCTGCGTCCATACCAAACTCATAAGTTTAGTTTTCGGTCCACCAATGTGTCTTCTTAGGTTACTCGGCTTCGCATAAAGGTTATCAATGTTTGCATGTCCCCTCTGGTCGTATTTACATCTCTCGGGATGTTGTGTTCGACGAATCTTCCTTTCCTTTCCATTCTCCTCAGCCCTCCCTCTCTTCCCCTACTCCCACGCCTTCCCCACAGATCCCTATCTCCATGCCTCTGTTATCTTCCATTGTTCCAGTCCCCTCTTCTCATGCGGGCCCCACCATTGACTCTTCTCCTCCTCCACTACCACCTCCATCACATACTCTTTCTCCACCAACTCCACCAGCACCCGCCGATGAGTCCTTCTCCTCATCCTCATCCTCAGACTCTCCCAGTCCCCCTCCTACCAGGACCCACCATATGGTCACCAGGACACAGGATAACACCAGAACACCAAAAGTCTGGCTAGCCACCGGTATCCCATGCCTACCTGTCTCATGGCTGACTTTGCCACCACTTATGTGAACCCACATGTTTCACGCAAGCTTCTAAAGATCCCAAGTGGCGCCAGGCAATGGACACTGAGATGAATGCCTTACTTAAGAATAAAATTGGTCCCTTGTGCCATACCACCTTACCATGAATCTAGTTGGTTGTAAATGGGTTTTCAAGTTAAAATATAAATCTGATGGTTCTGTTGACAGGTATAAGGCCCGCCTGGTGGCCAAGGGTTTTCATCAACAACTAGGATTAGACTATGGTGAGACATTCAATCCGGTCATCAAACCAACCACTGTCCGTACCGTGTTAAGTCTGGCCGTCTCCAAGGGATGGTCTATTCGATAGTTGGATGTGAATAATGCATTTTTGCAGGGTTTTCTTACTGAGACGGTTTACATGGAACAACCTTCAGGGTTCATCAATCCCGCTCATCCCAATCTTGTATGCAAGCTTCACTGTAGTATCTATGGCCTCAAACAGGCTCCACGGGCTTAGTTTTCTCGCCTCAGCAGTTATCTAGTCACATTGGGCTTTGTGGGCTCCAAGTCCAACACGTCTCTCTTCCTCCGACGGGTCGGGACAGATCTTCTTCTGGTTCTTATCTATGTGGACGACATTATCATCACATGTAATGACTCACGGGCTGTCACTCGTCTTATTCAAGAACTAGGCCGAGAGTTCTCATTAAAAGACCTCGGCCCACTGCACTATTTCTTGGGCGTGGAGTGTCATCGTACACCCTCAGGTCTATTTCTCTCTCAACAGAAGTACATCCGTGACTTGCTTCTCTGACTCAAGATGGATGGTGTCAAGCCTGTTAGCTCGCCTATGGCCACTTCCTGTAAGCTATCCAAGATTGTTGGCAAGTCTCTCTCTGACCCCTTTGTCTATCGAAGTACTGTTGGGGCTCTACAATACTTAAGCTTTACCAGACCCGATATTACCTTCTCGGTGAACAAGGTCGCTCAGTTCATGCAAGCTCCAATGATGAGCACTGGAGCGCTGTAAAACGGATCCTCCGTTACCTCAAATCTACCATTCAACATGGCCTTTTTCTCTCTCGTCATTCTTCTGTGTAGCTTACTGCTTACACCGATGCAGATTGGGCAGGGTCGATCGATGATCGAAAATCTACCAGTGGTTATTGTGTCTTTCTTGGTACAAATCTCATTTCTTGGAGCTCGAAGAAGCAGTGTACTGTGGCACGATCTAGCACAGAGGCAGAGTATAGGGGCATGGCCAATGCTGCAGCAGAGGTCGTTTGGTTGCAGTCATTACTTCGTGAGCTTGGAATTCCGCAATCTCCCCCAATAGTTCTCTGTGACAGCCTCGGTGCAACATATCTCTCGATCAATCCTATTCGTCACTCCCGCTCCAAACATGTTGAGATCGACATTCATTTTGTGAGGGACTATGTCGCCAATGGAGTCCTGGATATTCGGTTTGTCAGCACTAAAGACCAACTAGCAGACATCCTTACTAAGCCTTTGAGCTCTTTAAGATTTTCTATGCTGAAGAACAAGCTCTCGGTTCTTTCGAACCCGCTTCGCTTGCGGGGGGGTGTTAGAGATATCAATGACAACACGTGATCCATGTGAAAGACACCCCTCATGAAATCAATCAGATCCTAAAATATCTCCATGATTATAGGAACACATGGGACTCATGGGATTCATGCACCATGTGTTTCTCATTCTTTCTCTCAGTCAATATTTTTCTATTTTTTCTCTCAGTCAATGTTTTCCTATTGTGCCTCCTAAATCAGTGTAAACATGTGACCAATATGTGTATATATATACAACCAAGAACCATAGCTAATGGTATCTTATCTTTACACAAATAAGTCTTCTTCTTATTATTATTATTTATCTGAGACCTTGCTGCCCTTTCTTGCACGCATGAGGAAGCCGCCACTGCCAGCGGGCCCCACCTCCGACGGCCGCGTTCGTTGACGCCGTCACACCAGCGAAAAATGACAAAAAAAAAAAATCAAAGGAAATGTCGAAAACGAGAAGAAGATTTGTGGAGTATATTGATTGCAAAAGTATTGCAAAGTAAATAAAATTTTAATCTAAATTTTAAAAAGAATGCATTGCAGCCAGAACGAGGCCTTGCGGCCAAAATACCAGGCCAAAAACAGAGCCAAATTCGGCCAAACAAAAAGCAATCCCTCAAACCCTGACCTTTACATGGAATTTTTAGCTTAGGATTTGGTTATTTTATATAAATTCCGCCACGAATACAACTTTACACAAAAAAGAGAATAACAATTTGCAAAATTAGAATTTCAACCATAATCTATACTTAAGCCCTCGAACTTTTGTGAAACTACTTCTCAACTCCTATTGCACTCCAACTTCTTTGATTTAGTTGTAGCTTTCCTTACATGTGATCTTCAATAGCAGTAAAGCAGTCATGGCAATATCAAGTCTTCCATTAAAGCTCTTTTTGGCTTGGCCACTTCTAAAATACTAAATTGTAGACTTTTCTCTTTTTGGTAAACCTGTACTGCAAACCACGAAAAATACTCGAGTAGCAGCATTTATATACAAAAATATAGATAAATGAGGGCAACAAATGGTATAAATTCATGTCAATCAGCACTTCATCGAATTTACATGAACTTATTTTTGTGAAATTTATTGAGAATTATTGATATTTAAATGGTGATTTAAAAAGATGTTTTAATGCTTCAAAATTTAGTTTTTGGGCAGTAGTGCTAGCCAACCGTGCGATCGACTGACGTGCACAGACGTGCCCAACACAAGAGAGAGAGAGAGAGAGATCGACCGACCGCAGCAGAGATCAACCGACCGACCGGTCGACCGACTATGTTTGCAGAGCTCTCGCGTTTTCTCGATCGATCGGTTGACCAACCATTCAGCTGAGTCTGCACGACATCCTTCTAGCTTTTTGGCTATAACTTTTTATTTGATATTCAATATGATTCAAATTGTGTTACAAAGATAACTTCAATGGATACATTTCTTATTCAATTATTGTTTTCTGATTCAAATGTTAAAGATGTCAAATAATGGTTTGAAGTCAATTCATGTTCAGAAAATAGTTTACAGTTTTCTGGTTTAATACCTTTCAGTAATTTATCATAATTTTTTTACTCTGATATCAGATCAATTTAATTAAAGTTGAATTAGAAAGATAACGTAAAGATTTACAAATTCTTGCGTTATACTTATTTCCAAATTCTAATGTTTTGGGCCTCAAAGATATGCTCCACGTTGACATATTGCACAGAACTGGGTCTCTGAACGGTCGACTGATTGTACAGGTTTATTGCATATTTATTATTAGATTTCTACGTCTATCTTGTAATAAATCCTGCTAATTTCTTATCTTAATGTCTTATTTTGCAAGTTTGTCTGAATGAAAGGATAAAAAATAAAAGCTAGTTAAATTCTGCTTTAATTGGATTTATTTGGTTAATTGAAGATAAAGTCAAATAAATACAGTTAAAATCAGATTTAGAAGAATGAATTTGGTTAGATTGAAGAATCAAAGAGATATTATCAGGAGATTTTTTCTGTTGGACAATCGATTTTGTCTATATCTCCAACCTTACCTCCAACCTTATCCAACGATCTTTTCTATTGGGCTAACGATTTGGTCTCATTTTCAAGCATACTCTTCCTTATCCATTTCAATCTATAAATATCAAAACTTTAGAAGGCAAAGGGGAACCACTCAGCAGAAAATTTAGGCTAGTTTTTGTTCCTAATTTTTAACTTAGATTTTTTATATTTTTATTTTAATGTAATTTTCAACTTTCTTTATGTAACTGAGATTAGAGAAATGTTTCATGAGAGAAAGAGAGGGAATATTGTACTGAGAGTAATACTAGTGTAAGTTTTGTCTTTTCTTTCATTATTATTTGATTTAATCGAAAGTTACATTTTATGCTTTATCCTTTGTTTTTGATACTTTCCTATGAGGTACCTGTAAATCCAAATGAATCCCTGGCCTCGAAACTGCTTTGCCATTGTAAGTGCCATTGATGGCTTATAGTGATGGAATAAACCATTTCTATTTTATTTTATAGCTTAGGTTGGGAATAGGGAAGATCACATATTCTATGCTTTGATCGCCTTCAAGCCAAGGTAAATTATTGCAATGAATCAAAGGTAAAGCAAGTGCGGAAGAGGTAAGTGAATTTTAGTTTTTCTTTCTTTTAATTCATTAGATTAGAATCACATTTCAAAACCCACTCTTTCTTTATCATTTTGATTCTTTCTTTTAACTTATTTTTTTTCTTTCTTTAGAAAACACCAACACCTATATCTTCTATATTTCACTTTTTTTCCAAACTTAACAAAGCTTTCATTTTTCCTTTTCTTTTCTAAAAATAAAGAAGACTTTTAACCAGTTTAAGTAACTTAAAAAGAACTTACTCGAGCGCTTTCATCGCAGTCCCTTCTTGTAGATCACAAACCGTATAGCCACTTATTATAGCGGTAGCATTGAGAATCTTACACACTTCTATTCTTCATTTCAGAATTTTGTATTTTTCTGTGCAGGTTTATCTCAATCATCGACCGCCTGGTCGACCGTCAGGCTCCAACGGTCAGAAATTTGACCGTTGGATGGTCGACCGAGCAGTCGACCGATAGGCCAATTCTGACAGTTTTTTTACTCCAATGGCTAGTTTATCTATTGGTCGATGTATAGGGCTTTTTGGGTGAGTTTTTGACAAGATTTAAAGAGCCTATTTTTCTATCTTTCACAGAGTTTTCCCAACAAGTTTTTGAGCTTCATTTCTATATCAAATAAGAGTTTTCAAGAGTGGTTCTCTTAAGTTTTTCAAAAATATTTCGAGAGCTTCCCTCTCTCAAATCTGTTTAGTTTTCTCACACAAGCTTGTGCCTTTCATTGCTAAATCTATCCTATAGGATCTTTATTTATGAGAGCATTTATTTGTGATTAAGAGTATTGATTATAAGATTTTGTCACGCCCTACTTCCCAAAATACGCTGGAGCAGATACTCGACGAGAGTCGGCGACGTACATACGTGAGAAAAATACCTCATGTATACACGCTAAGCCTAAAGTAACTTGAACAAGATATAAAAGTCTACTACAATAAATCAATATCACTGCAATATTACATATAGGTGTCCACACATGATATCAATAAATACAGAAAAGAAATAATGACTATAGCATGTATAGAATCAAGGAAACTACATAATCAACAGGAATGAAAAGGAAGACAATAATACCAGAATAGGTAGAGAGAAACTCCAGCTCCTCGCAACATGTCAAGTCTCATCGAACCCCTGATCAATAACATGAAATACCCAGTATCTAGACGTGCAAATTCAAGGTCATCAGAAGCGACCTAATGAGTGTGTAAGAAAAAAAGAAAGTGTACATGCATATAATGTGTGAGCATATGAAATGAAACTATAAACTGGAATAAAACAGAAATAATATGTAAACATAAATAAACAGTAATAAGGACAGTCAATAACAGAATCAGACGTCCATTCAGGTCATTGGTATAATCAGATGTCTATCATATCATGTATGTATCAATGTCAATGTGAGATTCAGTTTTGTCATTAATTATGTCAGCGAACACTGATTGCCACCTGTAATAGACGCATCCCATACTACGCCTATCACACATCAATCGAAGTCCTAAGTTATTGAAATCAATAGAAGAGATATTGTGCATGCTTTAGGTGGGTTCCGTACATACCCGGAACCACGACCCAATCATCTGGTACTGAACCAGGTCCTACTACTAGGTAGTCAATAACAATAATAATATGAATAATAAAGGATGTCAGTCATCCCCGGAACCCTGCAGTGGAATCGTACTCGGCTGTGCAACCTGTATCCTAGGTCCACGCAAAATACAGACGCTGTCTCCTCTATTAATTTCCCCAATCCCTGTGTAAGTTGTCTATTATATTGTTATTTAGAACAATCAATATCCATATTATTTCGATTACTGGAATGATACAGTGACAGTAACGATACCAATAATCTAACAATAATAATGTTGACAATATTACCGTTTAAACAGTAGAACAATAGAATAATGCATGTGTTACGGTATGACAATATTTTCTCAGTAACTTTCAATAACATGAATAATACAATAATAAGTCCAGATACTGCTCAATAGACAGTTTCATGTAGAACTGATTCCTTACAGTATAGTCTCCTCTAGAATTAATCAAAATCTCATCCATCGGTAAATCAAAAGTTGATATCTTATACAGTAACCACCTCAAAAAAAATCAATAATCAGTTACCTCTATGTCAATCTACTTCAATCCTTTATATTATCATTATATCAATCCTCTAGTCACCAATATGTCAGAGTCTCACATAAACAGTCAGCTATATCTAGTCATAGCTTCAACATCGAATATCAGTAAGATCATCGATCAAGATCATCACACGTTCTCACTTCTATCAAGGTCAATCACAAGATCCAATATAAAGAATATACATCTCTGGTCAACTCCAAGCTCTAACAAGTGCATACATAGATCCAAATATCAAGAAAGAATCAATCTTCTAGTAAAGTAGCATCCTATTCTATCAGTCCACAATATCCAAAAAGGATTCTAAATAATCACCAATTAATTACCTCATAATACTTTACATGAAATATGTTACTCATCCACAAACACGAACTTCATTAGGTCCAGTCAAGTCACTGTTAAAGGTATACTACAAATAATCCTGAATCCGAAATGGTAAACACTCTATACATGAAATGATAAGACAAGAATATCTCAGTAATAGGGTATTGAATCCACTATATATTCATGTACTCTATTAATTCATATTATTCCAGTCTATACTCCTTCCTAACTCTAAGTCAATCTCCACTCCAATAAGAGTCCACTGATAAATCAAGCATCAACAAATCTAATAAATCTAATAATGTTACCCATCGATAAAGTGAGACACCCACATCTCTGTATTAAGATACTAACTCTGCATAATATATATATAGACACACACACACACACATCAACAATATATCAATTCATTCTCCATCCCTAAATCCAACCTCACATTAATATAGTCCACCCACTCAATCTATCAATGAAGCAAGTCTTCTTAATTAATCCTCAAATCTTCAATTTAGTTCTCATCCGCTTATCACTAATAAGGAAAGTTATGACTAATACTCGCTAGCTTAGAATACCAGAACAAAATAATAACAGAGTTGGCAATAGAGTAATGATATATCCATAAAATAATATGAGAGCATCATGATATAACAATAGTTGCCGGCATGAAGAAAATAATGCAGAATAATATATACATTCACATGAAACAATAAGGTAAAAACACCGAAATTGAAATAGACCAATAACAAACACTCACATGAAATGACGCAATTCTGGAACTGGCTCGCCATCTGGTCTCCACTGCATGAACTGGTACGAATCTCTAGAACATCCCATAGGTCAGTTTTCGAATCTCCAGTGTATTGGTTCATCTGCGAACGCGGATCAGAGTCTCCTGTAACAGGTTCGGATCACACCAAACAGGTCCGAATGTTGCAACAGCAACCCAACCCATGAACTCACACGAACATATACCCGTATGCATACACACACATGTACACCCATATATATAATATACATATACATACATATTATATACATATACCCAAACACACATTCATAGGACACATATACACTCACGCACGCACATAACAGCACACTCACTAACCCATGCACACAGTAACACATACACAATCACACAAATAATTAAACACATGCACATATATTAATACACACACTACTTTATACACTATGCATTAATTTACACTTAGGAATATAAAGAGAAGAGAAAAAGAGAGTTATGAAGGAGAGGAACTCACGACCGACCATGGACAGTTTAACTGCAGAGGAGGCGGAGGCCGCGGAGGATGTCAGGGTGTCGCGAGCTACCGACGGGGTCTCGCTGGAGAAGAAAGAGGAGGTCGCATGGTGGGTTGGGGCTGCCAGCAAAGGAAGGAGGAGGAAATTAGGTTACAGTTTTGATTTAGGATTTGATGTTTATATAGGAGATGTTAATTTGTTATGATTATATAGTTAGGACTAGGATAATTTACGATTAGATGGTTAGGATAATGAGAGATTAGGTTAATTAAGATTTTTATTTAATTAAGATAACTATAAGATTTAGTAATTAGGATTACGAGGATTGGGTTGGTTAAGATTTGTATTTGATTAATAGGATTAGATAGGATTAAATATAAGGAGAGAGGTATAGGGTTAGTGATTAGGTAGTTAAGATATAGGATTACATAATTAGGATTTGGGATTTAGTTGATAGGATAAGGATTAAAATAGATTTAAGATTAGTTAGGATTTTATTTTGAAATAGAATTATGATTCTGAAAATAGGATTTGGATTTGGGTAAGTTAGGATTAGATATGATTTTTGTTAGGATTTGGATTTGAGGTAAGATTAAAATTAGATATTGGGTAATATGTTTTGGTTTGGTTTTGGCTCAAATAAAAGAAAATTAGAAGGAATGAAAATAGGCTCATGGCTTAGGTCAAGAAAAAATAGAAGAAAAATATGAAATGGATATGGACTAACGATAAAAGGTAAAGCATACGGAAGTGCGTATTTGGGTTTGGATTTGACTTAGGATAAAGAATAAGAAAATGAAAGAAAAAAGAAGAGAAAATTAGGGTGCAAGAAGTAAGCTTGTCTAAGAATAATACACAAAATAAATATCAATAATATTAATAATAAGAATAATAACAATAATACACAAAGATATTTAACAATAACAATAATAATAATTACCAGTAATAATAACCATAATAATAATACATCACAACAATAATAATTAACACAAAATGCATGCAATAAAAAATACAATTATTCATTATTAAATCTTTGATTTCAAAAATAGAGGTATTATAGGTTTCTTTTCTTGTACCTGTGGAGTTGTAGGTTGCAGCCTCGGCAAGCTTGTGGGTTTGTGCGTATAGCTGTTCTTGCAGGAACAAGTGAGAGACTTGTGGGTCAAAGAGAGTTCTTGAGAAAACTTGTAAATATTACGTCACCGAGCGATCTTGTGGGATCGAGTTATAGTGAAAATCCTTCATTGCAGTGAAGGCGGGGACGTAGAGCAAGTGGTTCGAACCTCGAAATAATTCTCCCATGTTTGTGATTGCTTATCTTTCTCTTTACTCACTTGTGTTGATATATCGTACATGCTCATATTGTTCATATCTTTATATGCTTGATATTTCTTGTATTCAATTGATATACATGCTTGAAATTGCCTAATTGTTTAATATTGTTTACTTGCTTTATTTAGTGTAGAATTGTTAATTTAAAATTTTAATTTCACATTTGATTAACACATCACCTATTCACCCCTCTAGGTGATTACAAGTGGTATCAGAACTTCGTGCTCTTGATTTGAGTCTAACAACCTGAAGTTAAAGATCCTTAGTTTGCTAACCACATTATTTATTTATACATACACATGAATTTTCTTGCACCTCCCATGTTTGATATTCTTGACTTCTAAAATTAGAAATCTAAAATGTCTATGTATCTTAAAGTCTTGGTATACATATTTATCTTGCCACTATTAAAAATTTATATTTTGTAAATGGCAAATATCTTGAGGCTAATGCAAAAGTCAAATGATGATTAACTATCTAGGATTTCTAACATTGATTCAGTTTTTATAGTATGGAACACTTTTATCTCTCTTGGTGAACAAATGTAAAATGATAAGCAGAGAGACTCAGATGAAGAAAGTGATACTTCCAACATGTGCTACATGATCCAAATGGATAACCTCCTTGAGGTAAATTCCAATTCCGTGCTTGATAATAAGGATGAGATGCCATATGATGAGCTTCCATTGCTTTGTCAAAAACTTCTTGAAAAATATGATTTATTAAAGGTTGAAAACAAACGATTGAAGAAGGAAAATGATTTCATTTTAGAAGAAAAGGATTCTCTTCAAAATAAATTGGAAATTATTTCAAAAAAAATGAAATTTTGAAAAATCACGTTGTTTTGATTTCTAAAGAAAAGGATATTATTTTAAATAAAAATGAGCCTTTGAAAAAGAAAATTATTTTGGTTGAAAAAGAAAAGACTTCTTTTTCTCTTTCAAAAGAAAATGATTTTGATTCTCATGCTTGTCATGTTTCTCATGTTAATATTGATTTATCCTCTATTGACAAAAATAAGATTCATATTTTAAAAAATAAAATTAATTGTTTGTACTCAAATTTGAGCAATTGTACTTTTAATTATACTAGATTGAAAATCTTGCTTCAAAAGAAATAAGCTCCACATGTTCATGCACACCCTCTACGTCATATACCACATGCACATCATGCTCACACTCATATGTATGCTAGAATATACACTTGTATACATTGCGGCTGCAAAGACCATCTTGTAAAATTTTTCTATGATAGATTAAATATTTCAAATTTTGCAAATAAAAATGTTTGGATTCTAAATGCTGTTATATCTTTGGACCCAAGAAGATATGAATATCAAAATCCACATCAATTTGATGTGAGCTCTCATGAGACGTGAGAGGATTGATGCTTTGGTGGTGGATACAATCGGAGCTTGATGGACAAATCAATAAAAGCATCACTATCAAGGTGTTTACGTGGGAGGATCACCTCGTTTTAAAGAAATGGAGATTAGTTTTATCTGTTTGATAATTATCTCTATCCTCTATATTATGTTTACATATGTTTTAAATTAGATGATCCTCTTAGCATATCATAGTTTGCATATTTTGATCATATGTTCATATGCAAATCTTGTTAAAACTCGTGTTATCATGTACAACTCTTGAGACACACTTGATTCTAATACTTTACATGTTCTATTGCTTTCGTGTACTTATTTTAGCTTTTATTGTACTTCTATGTCCTACTTTTGATAATTCTTGCATGTTATTATGATATATCACGTTTGTGAAAAAGAATTTCATATGAGTATTGATGAGTGATTTGGAGCTTTATTGTTTTATCTTCTTGAGTATGTTTCTTACATGACTCTTGTACACTCACCTTTTTATTTTCTCATAATTTCATATTCATAAGCTTGTATGTGCCTTATAGATTTTGAGTGTCAATTCTTGCGTGATATATATGTTTCATAAGATATATAATTTGGTTTATATTTGAAGAATCTTGAACTAGTTTTCAAAACTATTTTAAATTAGTCCTTTTATTCTTCATTTAGTAGTGTTTTTAATCTATACTAAACTGCTTTCAAAATCATTATTATAGAAAACTGCTACCCTTTAGAGGGTGAATGGTTGAGTGATCATGCCTTTTATATGCCTTAATGGCAATTCTTTTAACATGTGCATATAGGTTGATGATTTCAATGAGTTATATACATGATTCTCATAATTATTTAATTTTTGCATACTCATTTTTATTTATCTATATATGGTATACATCATATTTGCAAGTGGTATTAAATTTTAATCGATATCATACATGTATATGATTAATTGTACTTATTTTATTAGTGTCCCTATATATTTCTATTGCACAATTAGGGTTCATGCTAAGCTTAATTTTATTTCAAATATCGGCATATTGTTACAAGCTTATGTATTGATTTTGTGGCTGTTTCATAAAAGGGAGAAACTTTTTTTTAATTGATATCTTTTCTTACTCCCATTCCTTTGAGAAAAATATTCTTTTTAGCAAAATGTTCATTTTTTCTATTGGCATCAATTATTACAATTGCTAACTACATTTCGAATTGTTTTGCTAATTAGTTTTGATGATTCAATTTACAAGTAGTATAAAAAATTTCTATTGGTATTGTTTTTTAAATCAAATTTCAATAGCTTTCAAAATTTGTTTATTATATGTATCACCTATATGCAAGGGAGATTTCACTTAATGTCTCCTCTATATGTAAATTTATGTTTAGTGTATGTAAATTTATGTTTAGTGTATTGTATAAAGAAGAGCTTAACCTCTCTTCTCTATATTATACACATGTGTAAGGGGAGCTTAACATATCCGTCTTCACATTGTATATTATGATTATGTGAATTAGGGTTTAGTCATCTCTTCTCTATGTAATGCATTAGGCAAGGAGACTTAACATAACGTCTCTCCTCTTTATAGATTTATATCGATATACTTTTATCATGTTTCTTTACCCCTTTGTGTATGAATTGACAAAATGGTAGAGAAAAATTTAGAGTTTATATATGCATATTATGTTTGTGTTTATGCATATATGCTTGTGTTTTATTAAACTTTATTGAATATCTATATTTTTATTTGTTGTGCATGAGTTAAGAGGATATTTTACAAGCTTTTGCCTATGAGTTTTGTCATCATCAAAAAGGAGGAGATTGTTGGCTCAATTGCCCATTACTCTAGTTTTGATGATGATTAACTCATGTAGTTATAATTCTAATTATCTTATGTTATTTAAGTTTCAGATATTCAATCAAGATCTTAGTTGGTGTTTAGTTTCAACAAAAAAATCAAAGTCAAGTTTTGAAGCTAGCACATGTTGATTCAAGAGTTCAAACTAAAAGATCGCATCAAGTACTCAAGAAGGAGTCTAACTAGATCGAATCAAGTTTGAATCAAGTCAACATTGAGAAAAAGATTTATTAAAGAGAAGCGTTGAGTAAAGAATTTGTAAGTTTAGAATCTTGTGTAAAGAATAGATTAACTTTGATTGCTCAACCTTACACATGCAAAAGTTTTTGTATTACGATTTAAAAAGGTTAAACTAAATGAGTATTGTGTTTTTTATTTAACTAGATTACGTTTTTGGTTTTATGAATAGATTTCATGATAAACAAGTTCATATCATTTTACATGTGTATTGGATTCTATCCAAATATATTGAGCTTCAAATAAGTTTCGATAACTTGTTTTTATATTTATGCTAGTTTTGGAAAAGCTAGATTTCCATTTAAAGTTTAGTTTAAAAAAAAAAATATGATTTTGGTTTCAGAATTGCATTTCTATATCTCAAAAACAAGTTTACATGTTTGTAATATGTGTTGAATTTTTATCACACAAATTTATACTTCATTGAGTTTACATGAACTTATTTTTGTGAAATTTATTGAGAATTATTGATATTTAAATGGTGATTTAAAAAGACGTTTTTATGCTTCAAAATTTTAGTTTTTGGGCTATTGTCGGTCCACCTTACGGTCGACCGATAGCAATGCGATCGACCGACGTGCACAGACATGCACAACTCAAGAGAGTGAGAGCTCGGTCGACTGATCGGTCGACCGACTATGTCTGTAGAGCTCTTGACTTTTCTCGGTCGACCAGTCGGCTGACTGTTCCACTGAGTCTGCTCGATATTCTTCTAGCCTTTTTGTCATAACTTTTTGTTCTGATATTCAATCTATATGATTAAAATTGCATTACAAACAAAGATAACTTCAATGGCTACATTTCTTATTCAATGATTGTTTTCTTATTCAAACATTAAAGATGTCAAATATTAGTTAGAAGTCAGTTCATGTTCTGAAAATAGTTTATAGTTTTCTGATTTAACACCTTTCAGTATTTTGATCATAACGTTTTACTTTGATATCAGATCGATTTAATTAAAGTTTAATTAGAAAGATAACTTAAAGATTTACAAGTTCCTGTATACTTATTTCCAAATTCTAGCATTTTGGGCCTCAAAAATATGCTCCAAGTTGTCCGATTGCACAAAACTGAGTCTCTGGATGGTCGACCACTAGGCTCCAACGATCAGAAATTTGACCGTTGGATGGTCGACCGGCCAGTCGACTGACAGGCCAATTCTGACAATTTTTGACCCCAACGACTAATTTATCTGGCTTATATATAGGGGTTTTGGGTGAGTTTTTGATAAGATTTTAAGAGCCTATTTTTTCATCTTTCACAGAGTTTTCCCCACAAGTTTTAGAACTTCATTTCTATATCAAAAATAAGTTTTCAAAAGTGCTTCTCTTGAGTTTTCTAAAGAATTTTCTAGAGCTTTCCTCTCTCAATTTATCTTGTTTTCTCATACAAGTTTGAGCATTTCATTTCTGAATCTATCATATAGGATTCTTATTTGTAAGAGCATTTATTTGCAGTCAAGAGTGTTGATCACAAGATTTCTTTTCTTGTACTTATGGAGTTAGAGGTTGCGGTCTCGACGAGCTTGCGTGTTCGTGTGTATTGTTGGTCTTGCGGGGACATGTGAGGGACTTGCGGGTCCAAGAGAGTTCAAAAGGGAACTTATAGGTGCTGTGGCACCGAGTGATCTTGCGGGATTGAATTATAATAAAAAATCTGAAAATACACCTAGAGGGGGGGTGAATAGGTGTATGGCTACTCTAATGTCAAATGATGCGGAATTAAAAACTAATTGCAACACACTATGTGTAACCAAAGAGTGTAGCCGAATTCCTGGTGAAGGGCTCAGGACTAACTCTTCTAGATTCCTCTAAATAAGAGTTAAGGTGCTATATGAAACTCTCTTGGTTCAACACTAGTGAGGCACACAATCAATACCAAGCATATATATGATATGAAAAATATGATGCAATGCAAGATATAAAAGAGAGAGAGTTTAGAGATAGTGGATCAAACGCTAATAGCGAGATATGTTTCGAGGTTCGAGCCACTGCTCTATGTTCCCGCCTTCACACAGAAGGATTTCCACTATGTCCATACATGACCTCCCACACAGGGAGCCTCCACCGAGGAATTACAACTCAACACTTGGAGTATGCAACTGCACTCTCAAATACAACCACCTCTACTCAAGAGGTAAGGCACAAAGCCAAAATAACAATCACCTCTACACAAGAGGGATAAGGCACCAAGACAAACAACAATCACCTCTACACAAAGAGGGATGGGCATAAAGCCAAACTCCACCACAATCATCTCTACACAAGAGGGATAGCTACAAACCCAAAGCACAACCTCAATCACCTCTACACAAGAGGGATGATCACAAACCCAAGGCAAAAAAAGGATTACAACTTGGTGATCTCAAAGACCACAAATAACCTTGGTGATCACAATAGACCACAGACCAATTTTTTCACAAAAACAAGATCCTATAGATAGGATAAAGATGATAGCTCAAGTGTGAGAATATAAGGTGTTTGGAAAACAAATCACAAAGAAAAACACTTGGGAAAAATACAAAAATGAAATAGATATGAAGATCAAAAACAATTTCCCAAAAGACTCTTTTTCTTTGATTTTTCTAACCCTTGAAAACAAATAAAAGATAAATCCTTTAGCTGAAAAACTCTTCTAAAACTTGCTGAAAAACTCTTATAAGATGGGAAGAGAAGCTCTAAAAATTCTTGTTGAAATCAGCCCAAGAGATGGCTATTTATAAGCCTCTCTCAAAAACTAGCTGTTGGCATCTGGAAAAGCTCAGATTGCCCTTCCGGTCGGCCGCCCGGTCGACCGGCCAATGGTCATTTTTCTGACCGTTGTGCCTCTAGTCGACCGCCCGGTCGGCCAGACCAAGCCTGTCGGTCGACCGCCCGGTCGACCGGCCGCACCCGAGAGTTGGGTGCATACAGTCGACTGACCGTACGGTCGACCGGCCGTGTAGGTTGGCCTTTTGTGAACGTCTGCACATCGGTCGACCGGTCCGGTCGACCCCTGGTCCGGTCGACCGTCCGGTCGACCGCCAGTATAGTCTGGCTGAAATTTTAGGACTTAAAACTTGGTTAATTTAAATCAAATAAAATCCCATAAATACTTATAAATTGTACAAAAATCAGTTCTTATAAATATTTGATGAACAAATATGTGTGACTAAAATTTAACACATATTCTAAACTATTTGAACCATTTTTGTGATATTGAAATTAGGCTTAAACATAAAAACCATATTTTCTAAAAACCAAACTTTGAAATGGAAATCCGATTTTTATCAAACTTGTATAAATACAAAGACATGATATTTAAACTCTTTTTGAAGCATATTGTGTATGGATAGAATCCAATACACATGTAATAGATATATCTATGTTTTTGATATGAAATCCAAAAATAAGTTTTGTTAAATACAAAACTCCAAACACATGAATAGAATCCTCAAAATAAGTTTTTCTAAATATTTGAAGCATGCATGTATATAGATCAAATTCAATATACATTAAATTATGTAAACTTGTTTGGATTCTATCTATTCATGAAAACCATATATATGTCTATTAAAAACCAAAACCGTTAAACCGAATACCAAACATATCAAACTTGTGTGCGTGTGAACTTGAGCATATCAATACTATCTATCTTTACACAAGATCTAAATACAAACTAAACAAACCAAAGTCTTCTTGTTGATCCTCACCTTCAAGATGACCCAATCCAAACACGATCCAACGAGCTTGACTCCATCCGAGTGCTAAATGCGATCTTAACGCGCGAGCTCTTGAATCTACATATAAGATAGCTCCAAAACTCCTTTGTTGAAGCTAAACACCTCCTAAGATCTTGATCAATAACTGAAACTGCATAAACACAAGATCATTAGTAAGCTAACCTTCATAAGTTAGTCATCATCAAAACTAAGGTGAAAGGCCTCTGGGCCAACAATCTCTCCCTTTTTGATGATGACAAAACTTATGAGGTTATATATATGCATCTATTAAGGATAGGCTTCATAGAAGCTCCCCCTTAACATATGCATATCCAATAAACATATAAAGATATGCAATGAAGTTCAAGATACCAATAAAACAAGATATATGCATAACACATAGTAAAACATGCATATATAAATCTGAATTCTTCTCCCCCTTTTTGTCAATCATCAACAAAGGGGTGAAGCCAAATAAACAATAAACATAAATAAAAATTTTGATACCAATAAACACAATCAATTGAAAGAACCAATTGAAAATAATAAACATAATCAATGAAACAACCAATTGAAAGAAACAATCTTTTGAATTTATATCAATAAAAGAACATGATATCAATTAAAATAAACACCAAATTTTTAGGTAAAAACTATATTCATTTTGCAATAATGATACCAAATGAAAATAATGCCAATTTAAAATTATTGATGCCAATATTGAAAATGTAAGCATATACCAAAGCAAAATATTTTTCCTCATAAAGACTGGGAGTAAGATACCAATTGAAAAGTAAAACCAATTGAAAGATAAAATAAGAATTTTTCGCCCCTTTATGAAATACCAATAAAAATAATGCATAAGCTTGTATGTGATACCAATCGAAAAATAATTAACATTAAGAGCTAAATCAAGCTGAGCAAGAAAAGTCATGAGTATACAAAATGAATTTTTATATTAAAAATTATGTATATCTCATACTTAAGAAATTTTGATACCAATTGAAATATATTGTAAATTTTTGATACTAATTGAAAGGTAACATATGAAGTATATTTTTGAAAATAAATACCAATTAAAATACCAATTGAATACAATGCATAAGCTTATTTAAATTTAAGTCAAGCTTTAGCATAAACATAATTTGTGCGTTAAGATGTGATTGGAGTTCATTTTGCATCATTTTATATCACATTACCATGCTTTATATTAATAAAACTTGAATTTTTAATGTTTTTCTCTCTTATTTTTTAGGTCCATTCTTTAATAGAGAAGAAGGCCCAAATTTTGGATTTTTCAAGAAATTAAAAGTGTTTTTAGGAGCACACATCAAGGAAGCCCAATTCTAACCAAGGAATATTCCCCAACTTCTAGAAGCTCCAGCTGGGCATATGCACCATGTCAGAGCGATCGCTGGCGCCATAACCAAGATGCTGCTGCAGAAATGCGGCTCTAGCTGCAGATCCGTGACACATCCTTGGTCATTGATCAGGCGATTGATCCTACGACTATTATGGGTTGCGATCAGCTCCTGAGGCCTATAAAAGGACCCCCAGGGCCTCTGTAAAATAGGAGGAGAGAATAGCATTTTGTTTTAGAAAATAGTTAAGAGTTCTTTAGTTCTCTCTTAGTCTTTTTGTGTAATTTTCATTTTCTCCTTTGAATCCAGAAAAGAAAGAGAGAGGGTAAGAGAGATCGCTGTAATTGAAGAAAGTGACAATTCAAATACAAAGGCTCAAGCTTTCCTTCCTCAAATTTTCTTGTTCTATTGCATTTACTTTCAAAGCTCTTTACCTTCTTACACTTATTGTAAGTACACCTAGAGGGGGGGTGAATAGGTGTATGGCTAATCTAATGACAAATGATGCGAAATTAAAAACAAATTGCAACACACTTAGTGTAACCAAAGAGTGCAGCCGAATTCTCGGTGAAGGGCTCTGGACTATCTCCTCTAAATTCCTCTATATAAGAGTTGAGGTGCTATGTAAAGTTCTCTTGGTTCAACACAAGTGAGGCACATAAACAATACCAAGCATATATGTATGAATGAACAATATGAAATAATGCAAGGTAAATAAGAGAGAGAGTTAAGAGATAGTGGGTCAATCGTAAACACAAAGATATGTTTCGAGCTTCGAGCCACTGCTCTACGTCCCCGCCTTCACACAGAAGGATTTCCACTATATCGTCCACACAGGACTTCCCACACAGGGAACCTCCACTAAGGATTTGGATAATATAAATTAGGAGTACACAACTCCTCTCTCCAACAAACACAACCTCTACACAAGAGGCAAGGCACAACAACAATCACCTATACACTTAGAGGGATGGACACTTAGCCAACCAACAATAACCTCACACTAGAGGGATAAGGCTCAAAGACAACACTCCAATCACAATCACCTCTACACTTAGAGGGACAACAACACAACCTCCACACTCACCTCTATACAAGAGGGAACTCAAATAAAAGAAGGTTTACAACTCTTGGTGGTCTCACTAAACCACAAATCAATTTTCCTCACAAAATAAGATCCTATAGATATGATAGATATGATAGCTCAAGTGTGAGAAAATAAAGTGTTTGGAACAAAGAAAACCACTTGGGAAAATCACCAAATAGATATTGAAATAAAGATCAAAAACCAAATCTCAAAAGACTCCCTTTCTTTGAATTTTTCAACACTTCAAAAACAAATAAAAATAAATCTTTTAACCACAAAAATCTTGCTGAAAAACTCTTGGAAGATGGGAGAAATTCTCTTCTCAAATCTTAGTGAAATCAGCTAAGGAGAGGGCTATTTATAACCCTCCAAAAAATCTGCCCGTTGGCAGCAGGAAAGGGCAGAATTGCCCTTCTGGTCGACCGCCCAGTCGACCGGTCAACGGTCATTTTTATGACTGTTGTGCCTCCGGTCGACCGCCCGGTCGATCGGACTATGATACAGAGAGCAGCTGCTCTCTGCTGGACGACCGCACGGTCGACCGGGGCTAGAACCAGAGAGTAGAGCTCTCTGGCGATCGAACGACCTGGTCGACCGGCCCTCAAGCCCAATGGCCGTGCACGTTCGTGCACATCGGTCGACCGGACCGGTCAACCGACTTCTGCCTCGGTCGACCAGCCGGTCGATCGGCAGAAGGCCAGGTCACTATTTTTAAGGGATAAAAAACTTATCTTTTTATCTTCAATTAAATCCCATAAAATCACATAAATTTTACAAAAATAAGTTCTTATAAGATATTTGAAATACAAATATGTGTGACTAAAATTTAACACATATTAAAAATAATTTGAACCATTTTTGTGATATTGAAATTTGGCCTTTAAACGAAAATCGTATTTTTCAAAAAACTAAACTTTGAAATGGGAAACCGTTTTCTCCAAAACTCATGTAAACATAAAAACATGATATTGAAACAACTTTGAAGCATGTTGCATATGGATAGAATTTAATATACATAAAGGATATATATATATATATATATATATATATATATATATATATATATATATATATATATATATATATATATATATATATTATATATATGTTTTTGACAAGAAATCCAAATCTGGTTAAACCGTAAAACAAAACAACAAACTTTAAACTTATGTGTGTATGTGAACTTGAGCATATCAACACTATCTAATCTTTACACAAGATCTAAAAAATCTAAACTAAACAAATCGAGGTCTTCTTATCTCCAAGTTGACTCAATCCAAGCACGATCGACCGAGCTTGACTCAACCGAGTACTAGATGCGATCTTGACGCTTGAGCTCTTGAATCAACATGTGAAAGCTCCAAAACTCTTTTGTTGAAGCTAATCACCTACTAATATCTTGATCAAATATCTGAAACTAAATATCACAAAATTATTAGTAAACTATAACTACATGAGTTAATCATCATCAAAACTAGAGTGATGGGCCTTTGGGCCAACAATCTTCCCCTTTTTGATGATGATAAAACTCATGGAGTTATATATGCATGAATTAAAGTTAAGCTTCATAGAAGCTCCCCCTTAACTCATGCATAGCAATAAACAATAAAGATATTCAATATATGCATAAAACAAATAACACATATTAACATATATGCTTTGATACCAATTGAAAACAAAACATATATGCCCTGATACCAATTGAAAAAAAAAATAAACATGCATATAAATGACATAAACATGCATATACAAAAACTCTCAAAATTCTTTTCTCCCTTTTTGTATAAAACAAGGAAATCATGCATAAACATGCATATATAAAACTCCATAAACATGCATATATAAAACTCCGAAATTCCTCTCCCCTTTTTGTCAAATCATCAACAAAGGGGCATAAATAAACTAAAAAAAAATTTCTCCATTTTTGTCAAATCAAACAAAAAGAATGTATATGCGATATACATTCATGAAGAGGAGAGACGTAAAATTAACTCCCACTGCATACATGCATTACATGAAACATAGATGACTAAACCCTAATCACATAACGCATAATATACAATGTATAAAAGAAGATGTGAAGCTCCCTCTACACACGTGTACTACATACCAAAGAGAGGTCAAGCTCCTTAAAATGAGAGACACTCGACATGAATCTATATACAGAGAAGATGTTAAGCTTCCCTTGCATATAAGCAATACATATCAAAATAATACCAATTGAAAAATATACCAATTTATGATAAAGGTATATATCGAAATATTATGATACCAATTTATGATAGCAATTGAAAATAAATAAAACATTTTTGAGATACCAATTGAAAGTAAACAAATTTTTTAAGATACTAAAAGATACCAATTGAAAATATCTTGATACCAATTTAAAATGTCTTGAAAATCTTGATATCAATAGAAAATGAGACATTGTATGTTTTGATACCAATTGAAATATATATATATATATAATATATATATATATATATATATATATATATATATATATATATATATATATATATATATATATATATATATATATATATATATATATAGAGTAAATTTGATACAACTTGAAAGTAAAAACCAATTGAAAATACAAACTAACTTTTTGGAAATACAAATCATTTTGCAATAAAGATACCAAATTGAGAATAATACAATTAAAATTATTGATACCAATATTGAAAATGTTAGCATATACCAAAATAAAGTATTTTTTATCATAAAGAGTGGGAGTAAGATACCAATTGAAAATTAAACCGATTGAAAGGTAAAACAAGAATTTTCTCCCCCTTTATGAAATACTAATAAAAATGATGCATAAGCTTGTATAAGATACCAATTGAAAAATAATTATCATTAAGGAGTAAATCAAGCTTAGCATAACCATAATTTGTGCTTTAAGATGGAAAGATATTGTAAGCACAATCAAATCATATATGTAGGAAAATGTAAATACCAATCGAAATTGATACTATTTGAAGTTTGAACCATACATATATAGAAAACAAAATATGAGTATACAAACAGAGAAATATCAATTGAGATGAGGATCAAATGTATAACTCATGCTACCTCCCTTTCAGGCACATGTTTAAAAAAATTTACAATTTGAGCATACATGACATGATCGCCCATCCATCCGCCCTTAGGTTGGTGGGATTTTCAAAAAATAGGATTTGAATTGAAAACTCTACCAATTGAAAATTAATAACTAGTTTGAAGATAATATTTGAAAACTAGTGCGAAATCCTTCAAGTAAGGAACAAAATATGAATATATTCTATGAAACATGTAAGTCACACGATGATTGACACTCAAAGTCTATAAAGCACATATAAAACTCATGAAAACAAAAATCATGAGTAAACAAGGATGATGTGAGTGCAAGAGTCATGTAATCAACAAAGTCATGAAAATAGATGATGAAGCTCAATATGAAATTAAAAGAATATGAAAATATAGAAAATTTAATTTTCATCATAATAATTCCAATTTTAAGGCCTATGTATGTTTTATCAAAAAACTAAAGGTATACATACATATCCTAAACACAAATGAGTCCACAAAGAATTTTGCATAAAGGCAAATGACTCAAGAGTATACATGTATATCTAAAGTTTAAACAAAACTAACATATACATGAAGCTAGACATATTAAAATGAAAAACATGTACAAAATAGGGAATACAAGTTGAAATGCAAGAATCATCAAAAGTAGGTTATACTAGTACATCTAATGGGTACAAATGAATAATTAAGCACAAACATACACAAATCAAATGTGGCTCATTAGTTGTACAAGTATCTACACAAGTTTTAATGAAAACTACATCTAAACATGTAATCAAAACATGAAGTGCAAAGTCATAAACATAAACCAATATGATCATTAGGCTGAATGCACATGTTTTAGAGCTATGATATACACAATAGCTAAACTAAAGTGAGAAATCAAGAGTAATGGTCCATATAAATATAGGCGAATCTCAAATACTACATATGTATATCACAAGTCTAATTATCATGACATTTAACATAATAATCATAAAAAATCAAAACATGCTAAAAATCAACAATATAAAAGCATGTAAACTAAATGTGAGTTAGAGATAGTTACCAAAACCATTAGGGCACATCTCTAGATCTCCAAACCATGGTGGTCCTCCCACCAAACTCCTTGAAGGTGAAGTATCCAAAGTAGTGTCCATCAAGCACAAGAGCATCCACCATCAAGGCACCAATACCTCTTACGTCATGTGAGAGCCCACACCTACATCAAATAAAATAGGAGTATATTTTGGTACCCATACTCTATTGGGTCCATGGGGGTTAGCATCTTTCCTAATCCAAACAAACTTATTTGCAAAATTTACATTATGTACTCTATCATAACAAAACTTTGCAAGGTGGCCCTTACATCCACAATGTATTTAAGTGTACACATGAGCATACATGGTGTTATGTGTATGAACATGAGGAGCATGTGTATGCCGTGATTTGTGTGCATGCATAGGAGGAGCATGTTTCTTGTGAAATATGAATTCGAAACGTGTGTGGTTCATGGCACATTGGCTCAAAGTGGAGCCGAAACAATCAACACTCTTCTTTAAAGTACATATATCATTTTCAATAATAGAAGAAGAGGTAGAGCATGCAATAGGTACACTAGATGATGAAGCATGACAAACATGAGTATCTAAATCATTTTTCAAAGAAATATTTTCTTAGAACTAAATCCAATTCCTTTGAAATTAAAGCAATTTTATTTTTCAAAGATTCATTTTCTTTTAAAACAAAATCAAGTTTTGAAGACAAGGTTTTATTTTTCTTCACAATATCATCACAATCATTTTTATTCTTTAAAAGTTCATTTTCCTTTAAGGCAAGGTCAAGTTGGGATTTCAATGAGTCCCTTTCATTTGAAATCTCATCCTTCTCTTGCAAAACTAAGTCAAGTCTAGAAGACAAATTTTTATTTTCTTCTTTCATTTTAAAAGTTTTCTTTTTCAAGAGTTGGTATTTTTGTAACAAGTTTTCACAAACAATAGATAGTTCTTCATTTAAAGCATCATTATCCATATAATTATCACCGGAAGAACTAGCACTATCATCTAGTTGAGTATCCGAGTTTACCTCAAGGGAGTCATTCCCTTGGACCATGTAGCAAGTTTGTTCGGATTCATCCTCACTAGATTCCTCCTCCATAATGTTTGGCGTTTGAAGCTTTAGAGAGGTCAAGGTGTTCTACACTGCAAAGGCGGAATCACAATGAGAAACCATACATAAATATTCTTTATTTAGAGTGCATATATGTGTCTCTAGGGCTTATGCATTGGCCTCTATATGCTTGCTAAGAAAATCTGAATAACCGCCAAGCCCTTCTCATCCATCTCCTGTCAAGTTTCTTCCTTCATATTTTTAGACTTTTTATTTTTTCCAGGTAGTGCTTTCTTCAACCTGATCTGAGTTAAGATGGCGTTCATTCTTATTTGCCACATGTTGAAATTGATGACATCATTGAATTGCTGAATATTGAACTGAATGTAGACCTCTTCACATTGACCTTGCTCTGAGACTAATTGTTGCAACGAATTGATATGCTCTGATACCAATTATTGGGAGGCGCAGGGGAAAAAAATAAGCTGGATCATCGTGCAACGTGAAGAAGAAGAGATAAGATATTCTGAAGTAGTGAAAGCCAACATACAATATAACATGGTTCCCCCGATTAAATATATTGTGTGTACGTCCATGGTAGAAGAGGAAAAACTTTATTAAAACTTTGGAGGAGTACAATGAGAAACACTACATGTACGCTAAGAAGATTACAAGCCCTTTAATGGCCGCTTACGATAGCAAACCCTTATGACTAAAACTTCTCTCATGAATCTCTCAATTATATTGATTCTCATCTTTTAGGAATTATATCGAATTAATACTTTTATAGTATTTTAAAGACCACTAAGGGGTTATTTATAGATCATAGGATCATCCTCGTCCTAAAAAAACTCTAGCAATACAAACAACACCGTCTTCGAAGAGAAGAAAACTCGAGTTCAACTCAAACTGAAAACAGATTCAGAAAAGAAAACTGCCAGAACCGCCCTATTAGTCAACTTATGTGCCAGCTTAGTTAACTAATAATATATTAGTCAACTAACCATTACTGTAAATCGACTACTGACATGTCCCACTTTCTGTTTGCGCTATTAGTCGACCACTGAGATGTCAGTAATCAAGTAGTCTGCTGCTACTTTTCGTGCTCGTCCATTCTTCGACCTCTAAAGTTTCGTCTATCTTCAAGATGTTTTCAAGTCACAATCTTAACACAGAGTAATTTTATTAGACCACGTCAAAACTCACTTTCAGTGCTTTTCAACGAGATTTCTAGGATAAGCTAGAGATCAATGCATGGATCTCGTGGTGAAGTCAATGCGCGTCTGTTGCTCAATAGAGTGATTGATGGCTAGGGGATTGTCGGTTGCAAATCTTAGAGGCAGTTGTTGAGCCGCATGTGACATCAACGAGACTCCCAACTGTAAGTGGTCAAGGGGCAGACCCAGAAGTAAATCGTTGGGGGGTGGTCAAGGAACGGACCCAGAAGTAAACCTTGGGGGGATTATACATGAATACTCAAGTTTGGTCCAAAATTTTCCCTTAAATGTTCATAATACTATAAATTGATATGACATAAAAAAAACGTGGTTTGAACCTTTTCAATCTATGTAATATAGGATTACTCATTGTAGGATCTAAATATTATGTCAACACAAATCTAAAACAAAGATAATTAGCGTTAAATATAAACTTACACAAAAGGAAATTAAATCACATAAAATAAATCAAACGCAAACATAAGTGATTTATTTTGATTCGGTCCTCTTGACCTACATCCAGTCCCCAAGCCACCCTCTTGAGATTTTCCTTTAACCTTTAATTTTTTACACCCAAAATCAACATCTTGTACAGCACTTGACAAATCCCCTTTGCCAAATCCGTACAACTTTTCTCTTCACCGAGAAGACAACAACTCCTTGTACAACTTCTCTTCTACACCAGAAGACGCTCTTGTACAACACTTTCTCTTTGATGAATACAATCAAATCCTATAAGCCTTGAGACTACATGTGATCGTGAACAGGGTCTCTTATAGGTGGACTCTCAGGATTCTTCACAATGGAGTAGGAATTGAGTAAAGAAGTGAAAGTGGAAACAAGTTTTCTGACAAACAGAATTTTCAACAGAGTTTGGACAGAGAAACTTTGTTTCGAATTGATGTAAACATCCTAGGACAACATCCCTATTTATAGTTGAAATTTAAGGTCAATTAGGGAAGTTATCAATATGAATTTGGATTTTAAAACGTTGGATAAAACACCAGAAATTAGAAACTGACTAACAATCAGAAACTTTCATTACTCAACTTGAGGAAGAGGGTTAGTCGACTAAAGTAACAAGTTTTGCCTATAGTAGTCGACTTATAAAGGGGGCAAGTCGACTAGGGAATGACTGATACAAATGACATGTTTCTGGAAACCGAACTTAGTCGACCAGCAGAATTTATAAGTCGACTATAACTATTATTAGTCGACTAGGGGAAAGTATAAGTTAACTAATCATGGTATGCAGAAGAGAAACAGAGAGTTGGTATGCATCTGACGCAAAAGTTAAGTCGACTATAGGTGACTAAAGTCGACTATATGGCTTATAATGTGTGTGTGTGTGTGTTCAAGACTTTTAACATTCTAATAAACATTACAATACACATCCATAGCCATAATCCTTGGGAAGTCTTGAGCATATAAGACTCTTGTATAAGCCTGTGAGATAGAGCTCCAATGAAATGGCTTCACAAATGTAACATCAAAATCAAGTTCCAACATTCTCCCCCTTTTTGATGACACTTTGTGTGCACGAAAACTCCCCCTGCAGAGAATATATTATATGTTCTCCCCCTGCATAGAACACGTTATAATAAATATAGAAAAACATGTGTTCTCCCCTACAAAAAATATATCATAATACATATATATATGATAAATGTTTGAAATATTTTTCTATCAAAATTTTTATACGGTATCTGAAAGATAAACATTAGAATGGTACCAATCATTATAAGATCAAAACATTAACCTTTAGGAATCTAAATCCAATTTGAATTTAGTTTCCATCTGTTAGTATACACATAATTGCATGAATTACATATAGATGTATGTATGATGCAATATAAGTATTTTTATCAAAAATGCTTAAGTTTTTAGGAATCTATATGTATTTGTTCTTATTTCTTTTTGAAATAATATCAGTATTTCTTTTCACAAATGGATTATGATTCTTTTCACTAACATATGTAGATTTTTCACTCTGATTTAAGGATCCAAGACCATAATGATTATGCGATATGTTTTGATATGATAACAAATCATTTAACTTTTTTTCCTTGATTAAATTTAGTCACATTTTTCAAAATCTCTTCATATTTCATTTTGAAACTTGATATGTCTTTATTTAAAAAAGTAATTCTTTCATTTAAAGACAAAGTTTTCTTACTAAGCAAAACATTTTCTTTTATAAAATTCTCACTATCCCTTTTCAATGATGGTATAACTTTTCAAAATCATCTTTTTGAGAATTTATAGAAGAAATTTGAGAATCATAACATGAATTTTCTATGATATGTTTTTCATTTTCCTTTGACAAAATTTTATTTTTTATCTTTTCATTCTTTAGATCATTGTATAATTCATGAAATGCATCTAAGAGTTCAGTATATTATACCTCATCTTCTTCTTGAGCCATGAAACAAATATTTGCATGTTCAGTGGCTTCTTCTTCGTCTGAGGAAGATGAATCACTATGCTCCCATGATGCTTGGTAATCTTTCTTCTTTTTGAACTTTTTGCTCTTGAATTTTCTTTTATTTTTGAGCAATAGGCAATCCTTTATCATATGACCTGTTTTATCACAATTAAAACATGTAGGATTAAACTTATCTTGCTTCAAGAACTTTCTGAATTTTCTTGATAGCATTGCCATCTCCTTTTCATCATGATCTGAATTGTCTGTATCTAAGGATGCATGGAAGGCAAATACTTTCTTCTTTGAGAGAGGTTGTTGTCATCCTTCTTTCTGTCTTCGAGTTGTACTTCATATACCATTAAATTACCAATAAGATTTTCTATTGACATAGTGGAAAGATCATTTGCTTCTTTGATTGCAATTGTCTTCTTCTCCCAATTTGATGTAAGTGCACAAAAGATCTTGCAAACTTTTTCGACTTGGGTGTATTCCTTTCCAAGAGATGCTAAGGAATTTGTTATGTCAGTGAACCTTGTTATCATTTCTGAAATTATTTCGTTCTCCATCATTTTAAAAAGTTCGAACCTGTAAAGGAGAACAGAAATTTTACATTTTTTTACCTTATTTGTACCTTCATGTGTTACCTGTAGTATGTGCCATATTTGATTTGTAGATGTGGCTATTGACACACGATTGAATTCTTCTTTGGTTAACGCACAGCATAACACATTCATCACTTTAGCATCAAGGTTCGCATTCTTCTTTTGATCATCACTCCAAGCAGTGTAGTTAGTTGTCGGCTTGGTGTACGGTGCTTCTACTATGTTCCAAAGTTCATAATTGAGTAATTGTAAGTAGATCTTCATTTTACACTTTCAGTAGTTGTAATTCGATCCATCGAATAGCGGTGGACATTGTGTAGAATGTCCTTCTTTGAATTGTGATGAAGGAAACTCCGTTGCCATCCTTGTAGGGTGTTGACCGGGTATGTAGGGCTCTGATACCAATTGTAGGATCTAAAATATTATGTCAACATAAATCTAAAACAAAGATAATTAGCGTTAAAATAAACTTGCACAAAAGGAAATTAAATCACAGAAAGTAAATCAAACGCAAACACAAGTGATTTATCCTGCTTCGGTCCTCTTGACCTACATCCAGTCCCCAAGCCACCCGCTTGAGGTTTTCTTTTAACCTTTGATTTTGTACACTCAAAATCAACACCTTGTATACAACTTAACAAATCCTCTTTGTCAAATCCGTGCAACTCTTCTCTTCACTGAGAAGACAACAACTCCTTGTACAATTTCTCTTCTACACCAGAAGACGCTCTTGTACAACACTTTCTCTTTGATGAATACAATCAAATCCTATAAGCCTTGAGATAGCATGTAATCGTGAACAAGGTCTCTTATAGGTTGACTCTCAGGATTCTTCATAATGGAGTAGGAATTGAGTGAAGAAGTGAAAGTGGAAACAAGTTTTCTGACAAATAGAATTTTCAACAGAGTTTGGACAGAGAAACTTTGTTTTGAAATTGATGTAAACATCCTAGGACAACATCCCTATTTATAGCTGAAATTCAAGGTCAGTTAGGGAAGTTATCAATATGAATTTGAATTTTGAAGTGTTGAATAAAATACCAGAAATCAGAAACTGACTAACAGTCAGACACTTCAATTAGTCGACTTGAGGAAGAGGGCTAGTCGACTAGGGTAACAAGTTTTGCCTATAGTAGTCGACTTATAAAGGGGGCAAGTCGACAAGGGAATGACTAATACAAATGACATGTTTCTGAAAACTGAACTTAGTCACCAACAGAATTTATAAGTCAACTACAACTATTATTAGTCGATTAGGGGAAAGTATAAGTCGACTAATCATGGTATGCAGAATAGAAACAGAGAGTTGGTATGAATCTGAGGCAAAAGCTAAGTCGACTATAGGTGATAAAGTCGACTATATGGCTTATAGTGTGTGTTTGTGTGTGTGTGTGTGTGTGTGTGTGTGTGTTCGAGGCTTTTAACATTCTAATAAATATTACAATACACATCCATAGCCATAATCCTTGGGAAGTTTGATCATGTAGGACTCTTGTATAAGCTTGTGAGATAGAGCTCCAATGAAATGCCTTCACAAATGTATCATCAAAATCAAATTCCAACACTCATTCTTTGTATATCGTTTGTTTTCTAGCTCTACATATCAAGATAAAAATAATAAATTATCATTTTCAAACATGAGACAAGAGAAAAAGATGATTGACGAAAAATCAGATTTGTTTGCAATATAAGATATTAATTAACAAGATAAAGACAATAAGAAATTTTAGAAGGTATTTAAATAAATTTGAGTGAAATAATTAAGAAGGAAATAGATTTATTAAGAGCCCTTTAAATTTGAATATAGAAACTTGTCCATAATATGGTTTTCTCCTCTTTAACATTTTTACTTTAACATATATATCATGTTCTATATTAAGGAGACTTTTTTTATGGAAGTACTATAAGAAAATTTCAAAATGTTTGGTGGGGGGTCCGCCCTTGTAAGTGGCACAAACAACGGAAGAGTGTTCGCTCGGGAAAAATAATTTGAGATGTGAATACGAGTCATAAAATTTCTTTGAATCAATGAAAGATTGCAACAATCTCAAACAATTCTGATTACAAGAGAGAGAAGATATTTAAGTTTAAATCTTATCTTTGTTAATGCTGGATTCTTGATGTAGTGGTGGAAAGTGAATCTTATTTTTCGTTGACCGTGAACATCAGTGTCTTCTGGGAATTTTCTCTTTGGATTGTGGATGAAGTAGCACAGCTCCTGTCCAAATAGAATCTCAAAGAGACTTGAGCAAAAACTTGAACTCAGCAAGTTGACAGAAGAGTTAAACTCTTTAGCATTCCTCAGCTGAAGATTCTGATCAAACTTCTCCAATTTCATCTTCTTCTTTTTTTCTTTCAATAGCGAACTAAGCTATTTATAGGGGTTTCAGAGGTAAAACTGTCCCCTAAAAACCCTCCATAATAGGGGTTAACTTCCCTCATTACGTGGGCAGTAATTGACCTAGTAATGCGGGCAGTTATAACCGAGACGCAGGGCTTCTCTGTAGTTGAAATGCGGGCTTCGAGCCTCGCGTTTTGGCATTATAGTGCTATTGGATGTCGACTTCAAACCCTGCTAGACGTAGGCTTCGAGCTCCACGTCTTGGTATTACAGTGAATCTGAGACGCGGGCTTTGATCCTTGCGTCTTGGTACTGCAGTGACGTTGAGGTGCATGCTTCAAGTTCTGCGTCTTGGCCATTGTAATGATGCTGAGACGCGGGCTTCGAGCTCTGAGTCTTGGTCATTGCAATGATGCTGAGACGCGGGCTTCGAGCTCTGCGTCTGGCCATTGCAGTGATGCTGAGATGCGGGCTTTGACCCTTGCGTCTTAGTATTGTACGAATTAGCCTTGCGTCTGAAGTATAGACTCGACTTTCTGATGACTTGTCCTCAGTGATTTTTAGACAGTCTACAGAACCCCTTCAAAGTTTTCAAAATTCCGCGGTTGACTGAAACGGATTTCGAAATACATTGAATTTTTTCTTCTGGCAGTAATGCTCTAAAGGTTGGACTAGCAATCTTCTGAGATATCTTGAGCTTGATCTTGTCTGGATTTTGATCTTTGTGAGTGTACTGTTAAACTCTTTGAAGCCACCAGAAATGATCATTGTGAGTGTCTAGATACGGAGTTCGGACCTCCTCGGTGCTCTGGGCTAGTTGTTGGTATTCTATTGAATCAGGAAAAATAGTCATCTGCTTTCGCCAGTGTACTGTTGAACTGATTGCAGAAGCAAAGACTGAACATCTCTCTTATAGACGCAAAGGTCATGTTGCTTTAGAAACGCGAAACTCGTTACATGGCCCTCATTCATCAGAGAGACGCGAGTATTGAAGTGGAGACGCGGCTCTCACTAGGTTGAAGTAACGCAGACTTCAAGGTGGAGACGCGGACCTCTCTATGCTAGAGAGACGCGGCTGGATGCAATGCCACGTGCCTGGCGGAGTTTAAAGAGACGCATTTCCCTTAATACGTGAGGTTCACGTTCAAGGCACGATGCCACGTGTCAGTCGGAGCTTGAAGAGACGCCTTTACCTAAATACGTGAGGTTCACGTCCAAGCCGCGATGCCACATGTCAGGCGGAGATTGGGCTCGAGATATGTGCCGCGTATCTCAGTGGATTACTGTGTCTATTAAAGACATCAGTCTTTCAAGAGTCATCATTATACCCTTTTTCTTCTCCGCTGAGCTTCGCGTCAAGAGCTTTCAGAACTCTTTAAGAAAAGCTTCAAGCTTTTTCTTCTTTCCTTCTTTTACAAAGAATTCTCAGTTAAAATGGCCCCAAAAACAAAACCTGTGGCTTTGTCCTCGAACGCTGCTGCTCCAGAGGTCCAAATGGGCTGTTCTTCCATGCAGGAGGCCCCCATTTCGAGTAAAGAACCATTTGACCTGGTTGTCGACATAAGGGACTTGAGAATTATCTTAACTCTTAAGTCTCTTCTGAACTGAACCGCCAACGTGGGGCTTACGCCCGCGTTTGATATTCAGATGCGGCTCTAGCACGGGTAGGCAAGGCGCGGGTTTGACGACCTCCTCGTCTTTGCTTCTTCAGCTTGAGTCTGTTTATACTTGTTGAACGCGGGCTTCGTTGAGCCTTGCGTTTTGATCCCAATACTTAGAGAATTGTTCTAAGTGGGGGAGTTCAGACGCGGATTTCATGTGAACCTCGTGTCTCTGAGGCTAGACGCAGGTTTTATTGAGTCTCACGTCTGAGTCCAACACTTAGAGAAATTTCTAAGTTGTGAAATTTAAAATGCGGGCTTTATGCGAGCCTCGCTTCTTTAAGTTCAGACGTGGGTTTTGCTGATCTCCGCGTCTAGACTCAATCCTGCGTCTGAGCCTCAAACACTTAGTCATTTTTTTTAGATTTTGACTGTGTGTTATCCTCTTTGCAGTGCGATATTCATCCAATCCTCTATCCAAGAAGTGCCATTTTGGACACGTAGGTAGCGCTAATCCAAACCTGATCTTCGTTCTCCAGAGGACTGCTCTTGTGACTACTGGTAAGTCAAAAGAGCGAAAGAATAGGATCAGCAATGCCAGTATGATGACCCTTCGGGAGATCATTTCTGATGGCCGATTTGAGTCGGATTCCCGTGCTTTACTGAGGAAGCCCGACTTCTTCTTTGGCGACTCGATTGAAGAGGATGAGGCTGCCCTTTATGACGGGAACTACAAATGGCTCCGCCAAATTGGCGATAGAAGGTTCTTCCTCCCGAACATGGAGAGGATGTATCCTTTGGCCTATCTACAACATATGTACGTGCGTCAGATGATGAATTGGGATTTGGTCAGGACATTCTCTGGGGTCTCCCTGGGCAAGATAGGTACCCATGAAGCCTACAACATCGGGCATGGGAGGGGTGTACTGGGGTTGTAGCCTGGCTTGGTCAGGGCTGAGTACCCGATGGGAGAGACCCCCCCAGCTTGGAGCCACCTTCATCAAACAATTCTTGGACGTGGGCAGTGACTTCCCTTCTGAATTTTGTGCCACCGGCTGGGTCCATTTTTCTGATAAGAACTGGTGGTGCAAAATGGTGGGGTTCGCTCTGGCAGAATTTGGAGACCTTCTGTACAGGCTGGGCTGTACGGGGCCATCAGGGCTGTTCAATACGGCATCCCATAGAGCACCCAACATTTTTACGCTATCTTGGAGCGTTATAATCCAAAGACTTATACACCCGTCAGGGAAATGGGGCTCGCCCTTCATGAGATGTATGAAGTCTCGGGGCTGATGACCGGAGACGCCTCTTATGAGGAGTACGTCCCGTCAACTGAGGAGCTGCATTTGCTGAAGTAGAGCGATCCTCTAGTGTACCAGACGTATTGGAAAGTATTGTGCCACTTCCATATTTGCGGGCAAGTGACCAGATGGAAGAGAGGGGGAATCAAGCCGATGCCATAGGCATCTTATCTGTTCCTCGGGGTGAAAAGGGCTACCCCGATGTCCTAGCTAGTTCCCAGCAATGATGAGGAAATTTTTGAAAGAATCAGTGCCTCCATCAGATCCTACACCACCGAGTCCAATGAAGACACCTTCAAATCAGACACGGTCTTTGAGAGCTTCCATCATCAAGCCAGAATTTCGATGTCTGACCGGGCTCTGTTGGTGGGTTTCCTCATGCTATGGCTAAAGCGATGTGTAGTGCTAACGCTACTGTATGAGGTGAATGTTGCTGACGTGGTGTATCTGGCGGTCCTACTTGCCCATGGGAATTCTATCGCCCTCCTTTTAGCGATGGTGGCTGGGATCCAGAGCAGACTGCACGCGTTAGCCAAGAGCTTCTACCAAGTGGAAGCAATTGTGGACACAAAGGGCCATCCAGTCACTGATTCCAACGGTCGTCCCTTGGTCAAGCTCCCAGCCCCAGGGTTGAGCTCCCATATATATACCTGATGGTCTGGTACGTTATGCACTGTCCCTCGCTGATGAAGGTGGTGTCTGCCTCTAAGGTTTCACGCCTTTCGTGCAGCGATTGGAGAATTCAGGCTGGCTGCAATATTATATGTTCTATATCTGGAAGACGATCCTGAACGGGAGCAACAACCAATTGGACAGGTGCTTCCCTAAGATTCATGACGCATCTTTCGGGGATCAGTTTGCAGATCTTGTTGGCGGGATGGCTTCACTCGGTTATCCTCTGGTGTCTTCTAGTGGTTAATAAATATCCAGCCCGGGTACTTGGTGTTTCGGGAAAGGAACTTCTGCATATTGAAGCCCTATATGCCTTGTCGGTTCGCCCGACAGTTTGGTTAAGACCAGTTGTATGTTGGCAACCCCAATCCAAGCCTTCACTTAAGTGGGAATCTCTTCAAAGGTGATCAGGCCTGGTATTTCAGTGTATCGGGAGGAACTGGAGCTGTCTTTACCCTCCCTCACAAGACGCCCAACTCTTATGCAAGTTTTGGCTTTTGTTCATGGTACTTCATGGCGAATCAGGTGCCCGGCTTTGGAATAAACACTTATTGTATCAGGGGCATCAAATTCACGTATAAGGACAAGGTGGGATCCAAGGGTTGTCGGATGCAGGGGATGGCTAAGTACCAAAAGGCAGAGAAGGAGGCGGGGAGGGAATCCAGGAAACATCGTTCGAACCCACAATGCGCATTTTGCTAGCGAGGTATATGGTCGATGTAGAAGTTTATGAACCTCTCTTCCATGCAAACAGTTGCGTTATGATAGGGTGCTAAGTCTTCACGTCTAACCTTATACTCCTCGCGAATTTGGTTGACGTTGAGCTTCGAGTCATCGTATGCTTCGAGATTTTTAACGCCAATCTCATCGGCGATTTGCATCCCGATCAAGAGAGCATTGTATTCCACTGCATTGTTGGAACATGGCTCAGTTAATGAGAATGCACGAGGAATTATGTAGTTCTGTAGGAAGACAAGTACTACCCCCACTCCTGCTACGATATTTCCTCATAGGCCCGTTCCCGATGCGCTGTCGAAGAAGAGTTGCCACACCTGTCCGGGTCAATCAAACTTCAGCGACCTCATCTGAGAGATTCTCATAAAGTTTGGTCGCCCTTGGATCTAGATACTCAGCCAGGAAATCCACCACCGTCTGTCCCTTCATAGCTTTTTGTGACAAAATTGCATCTCATATTGGGGAGCAACGTGGCCCATTTTGCCAATTGGCCATTCAGTGATGATGGCTTTGTCATAAGCAATCTTAAAGGATTAACTTTTGATATGACGTTTATAGTTTGGCCCACAAGTAGTGTCGCATTTCCTGGATGGTGAAAAGCTTTTTTTTTGTCGATCGGACTGTACCGATGTTTAGCTCTAATCATAGTTCTACTTAGGTAGTAGATTGCCTGCTTGTGTCCCTGATCATTATTCTGGGCTAGTAAAGCTCCTAAAGAATGATCCATTGCTCGAACATATATCAGGAAAGGTTTTCCTAACACCGGAGCTGTAAGGACAGGTGGATGCGCAAGGTACCGCTTGATTTCCCCAAACTCTTGTTTGCAAGCATCATCCCAAATGAATGAAACACCTGTTTTTCATTGATTTGCAAAGGGGAAAACTTACAAAAAAGTGTCGAGGAGCTAAATTATAAGTAATTGAAAAGAAAAATTACAGGTAGATCTCCTCTGAGATTTCTGGGGAAGTATGTCGGTAGGAATCTGATCAGCGCTCGACCACTTTATCCCTTTGACGATGCGATCGGTCAGATGATCAAACTGCCTCCTCTTGGGGAATTCTTTCTCGCCTGGTTCTGAAAATTCTTTGAGATGGAGGAAGATCTTTGGGTGTTAGCACCCTGAATTTATCCTTGTAGGATTAGAGAAACAATTCTCTGAATTCTTGGAAGCGAGAGAGTAGATCTCTAATTTACTCTCTATCCTGGCCCGTCTCTCCTCTTCCTTTCGTGCGTGCCTCTGGTAGGCTATTTATAGGAGAAACAAGGGTATAATCGCCCTGAAAATCTGAAAACAGATTGAGCCAATCCGTTTTACATCCGGAAAGTAGCCTTATCGCGAGGCTAGAAACAGCTTCTGTGAAGTTAGGAATAGCATATAGCGCTAATCCCTTGATTCGCTCCGCTAAATGAGGGATACTCCCTTGATACTCTCTAGTTAATTGAGAGTTCTCCCTTGATCTTCTTACCTGATTGGGAGAGTCAAAAGATCATGGCAGACAACTGCCAAATTTGATTTCAATCAACATGATCTCATCTAGAGATTTGATTTCATTTGTAGATTTGATTAGTCAAAATGACTATAAGGGACCCGCAGCGGAGTCGTTGCGTTGAGCTCATAGCGGAGCTGGGAGAAGCTTCTGGTGAAGCTAGAAAAAAGCTCTCAGCGGAGCTAGATAAAACTTGTGGCGCAGCTACCAGTCAACCTTTTGCGCAGCTGCGTGAGCTTCGAGCGAAGCTAACTTTCTGCAGAGTTAACTGAGCATTTTCAGGCGAAGCTATAAGTTAGATCGCAGCGAGGCTGTGAAGGAGCTTCCTGCGATGCTAAACAACTTTGGTTTCTGATGCGAGACTTATGTCGTGGGTTCATGCGAGACTAAGTGTTGAGCTAACTTAGTGTCTCTGGACCTGCTTGGGCCTTCTCACGGCCTTTTAAGGACGATCTTGGCTTACAGTCTGCTTCATTGGATCAGTAGAGTCCAAGTTGCTGATTCGTCCCTTTTAGATGGGTGAAGGATTGGTCGTCGGTTTGTCTGCCACTTGTCTGTTGTAGATGTCAACAAGTTAGACATTGTTCAGGCCAGTTAGGAATCTTGTCTTTTTTAGACTGTCAACGAGACCCCCTTCAAAGTTTTCGTGAGTCTGCAATAGAATGGTTCAGATTCTGAAATACTTTGAACTGCTTTGATTGATGGTATGTGAAATGCGAATGTCGCCATAGTGGTTGAGTTCAGCTTCGCTTTCAATCCTGCTTTCAGATTGGAATAAGTTCGCCGAGGAATCGTGTAGATTCGCGATTCTGGGTAGCTTCGCGTTTGGGTAGCTTCGCGTCTGGGTAGCTTCATTTTAAATCGAGGTTGGAGGGACGTTCCTTTCCCGAGGCTAATTGCTTTTTTTTTGCGAATTACGAGAAGGATTACTCCCTTTTCCGAAGTTCAATTAACTTCGTGTGTATCCACGAAGGGAAAGTATTCCTTTTTCAAGGCTAAGCATTTAAATGCTTTAACTTCGCTCGCGCTCCTAGCCTTGAAGCGGCAGCGGCATGGTCAGGCATGAGGCCTATAAATAGGACACTTATAGTCCTTTTCAGAGAAACATACTTTTCTCTTTTTGAAAAGTTTGTTCATGACAACTCCTCGTTGCCCAGGAAAGGAGATTCAGATCTCTTAAAATAGTGGGGACGCCCACTCCGGTCGTTAACCAGCCAAGAGCTGGTGTCTCGGTCATCCAGAGACTTTTAGGGAGTTTATCTCCCTTAATTTTCTTAGCTTTACCAGCTATCTTAGGGATTAAATTCCCTTGGTCTTCGCATTTGGCTGACTTTCAGAAAAGGGTTTCAGCCCTATTTTCCAGCTTCTCGACGAAGCTAACATTCTCGCTCTTTTCATGTAGAGTCCTTGCCTTAATCTGTTAAATCTGCCATATAGGCAAGGCTTAGGACTTAGCCTCTTCAAGGTTTTTTCCAGCCTAACTGCCTTGGGTAGGGCTAAGACTTGGCTTATGCTAAGCTAGTCTATCATTACTGTGCAAGCGAGGCTATCCTCTGCTTAGCTGAAATCCGTCTTCAAGGCACATCTGGATAGCTTCGCCCAAAGAATTTTGACTTAGCATTCCATCCTTTTTTTGATTTAATGCTAACTTGCTTCCTGTTTGCGTTGCAGTGAACTATGCTCGCTAGTCTTTCGTCTCGATGAAAGAGATTAAAAACTTGCCCCTTGATTTTCAAGTTGAAGCTTTGATCATAAGCAGGAGGAACATATTGGAGCAGCTGACACGTGTTCCAAAAGGAGGTTGGCAGTTGCTTATCCGAGATGATCCACTTCGGGAAGGCGGACGTCACCTGTAAGGTCTCGGATCCTTCCTTTGCCAATTTTGTTTAACGAAGATCCAGCTTTCTGGTGGTAACCAATTTTCATCAAAGAAGATCCAGCTTCTTGATGGCAAAATCTGCCATTAAGCGAAGGATTACGGTCTTGTGCAGGAGGAAGGCCTTTCGTGTCCAGTTGGTTTGGCTTATCACCCTGAAAGTAGATAGGACAACTTGTATGCCTTTGGAGCAAAGATTCTGTTCTATGAAAGACAATCTTGATGTAATATCAATGTATCTTCTCTTTTGAATCAATAAAAATGTTTATTTTCTGCTTGTCTACTCTGTTCCCCTCCTTTTCGATTCGAGAACACCTGGAATAGACTAGCTTAAGTAAGTCTTTTCCTTAGGAGGAAATGAAAGCTCTTAGCGGAGCTAAGCTTCCAGCGAAGCTGAAGACAGATTTCCAACTGAGTCAGGAACAAGTTTCTGGTAAAGCTGGCACGGAATTTCCGCGAAGCTAGAGATGTGCTCTTAGCGGAGCTAAGGCACGTTTCTCAGCGAAGTTACTCAAGCATCGCGTGAGGTCAACGCTGAACTCACAGCGGAGTTAGCCCTTGGCGGGGCTGGCAGTTCGGCTTCTCGGGAAGGCGCTTAGGCGCCGTTTCAAATTAATTTGAAATGACCGCCTGCGCTCCTCTTGAGGAGGCGAAGTTAGGCAATCTTACGCCTATAAAAGCCCGACTGGGGCTGAAAGAGAAAGAATTACTTCTCTTTGAATTTTCAGAGAAACAAATCTCTTTTTCCTCCTTCTTCTTCGTTGATATTTTAAGAACTTTTCAGTTCTTCCATGGCTCCCAAAAGACGAGCAGGCAAAGAGGCAGCGACCTCTACGACGGAGGGGCCTTCTCCTCCTCCGGTCATTGAGCGCCCCATTGCGGGTAGGGATTTTTTCCTTTTACTCAGAGATTTTCATCTCTTTTTGAAGCCAATTTCTGGCTATTTCATGATGAATCTAGAATGATTCATTGTGATCCAGTGATCTCAGGGAGTTCAACTCCCTTAATTTTCTTTGCCGAATTTTTAGGGAATTTAATTCCTTAATTTCTCAACTGAAAATTTAGGAACCGAACGGTTTCTTCTCTAAGCTTCTGTGCAAAGATAACCCTTAAGGCGGTTCACATCCTATCGAATAATAGGATGCGAAGCTAGCCTTAGAAGCTTAGCTGGAAAAGGACTTTAAAGTCCTTAGAATAACTTTAGGCACTAGTGCCCTTATGGCGAAGTTAGCCCTTGAGGGCTTCTTCGCATTCTGTTCAGCGATAGAATGTGACGCTAAGCTTCTAGAGCGAAGCTAACACTAGGATATTTTCTCCATTCTGCCTTCGTGCAGAATGCGAAGCTACGCTGCAGTTGCGAAGCTAAGCTTTAGGGCGAAGCTAATGCTAGGCTAGCTTCACTTGGAAAGCGAAGCTATACCTTAGCAAAAATTTTTTGCTCTAGCTTTTCTTTTCTTCAGCAAATGAACTAATATGATTTCTTCTTACTTTTACAGTGCACTATACTCCGGGTCCTTTGAGCAGTCTCTTCGGAACAGCCAGGGGACTGGATGGCAATGTTAACTTGCAATTTCAGGGGCAACCTCATTATTCAGTCAGCGAAGTTTTCCCGGTCGGGATGCCCTTATCTACGCCGGAGATCAGCGTACTATGAGGAGCATCTTAACTACTGCTCCCCTCGAGGATTGTGACCGAAAACTCTATCGAAAGCCCGGCTTTATGTTTGGGAATGCAGCGCCAGATGCCAATCATCAGCTGCTGGCCGGAGAAGGGCAGTGAATTTTCAATCTGGATGGCGAGAAGTATTATCTCCCATCTAGCAAGCGTCATTTTCATTGTCTTTCTTCCAATTCGTGACGAGGGTTCGGAAGATTAAGTGGCAAGTGACTCGGACTACCGACTCCGTTCACGTGGGGAAATTGATAACTCCTTCTCCCGGTTATACAAGGGCGGGTCCTCCTTGCTGCGTATTGGGTCTCCACCCTGGGAACGTTCTCCAAGACATCCCAATGGGGGAAAATCCCGTCGTGGCTCAGACTTTTGGAAACCAGTTCTTCAAGGCTCGTGGTAATTATCCAGCCACTGATTTCAGGACCCCTGGGTGGATTCATCCCCCCAAGGCCTGGTGGAGGGACTTGACCTTATATGTCTTGGCCCATTTTGAAGAGGATCTGGAGAGATTGGGACTCTACGAGGCTGTCAGGGTGACCTGTTACGGCATCCAGATGAGCGTAGCGAACTTCTACGCCATATTTGAGTTATACTGTCCAGCTACAGGGACTTTCTTCACCGCTGTAGGCGAATTGGCCTGGCTTTACACGAGATGTGGGAAGTCTCTGCTCTGCCCTTGGGATATCTCCCATATGAAGAATATTTCCCGTGCGAGGTGGAATTGGCACTTCTGGAGAAGCACGAGCCCGCTTTGTTTGAGACTTATCGGGAATTGATGTGCCATCTCTACATCTGCTCGAGTATGCATGGGAGCTACAAGGGAGCTTCATGCAGTTCAAAGAGCTAGGGGAATTATTTGTTCCAAACCTGGAAGATGCTCCCAAAGCGGCTCATTATGGGGTTGCAGACGAGGACATTTTCCGGAGGATGCAAGAACATTCCCAGGGGGATATGATTTTGGAAGAAGATGATGGACCTTATAAAAAGGTGATATTCTCTGGAGTTTCCATCACCAGGCTCGTCAACCGATGTCTCAGAAGGCACTTTTGGCTAGTTTTTTATCGGTTTGGCTGAAGAGATGTGTGGTGCCATCTCCCTCTAGTGACGTCATCCTTCTGACTGTCTTATTGCTGGCTGTTCGTCTAGCCCACGGTCATTCTCTTGGACTTCTCCCAGTAATGGTGTGTTGTATTCAGCGGGGCCTTCGTGCATTGACGGAGGCTTTCTGTAGGCCACCAACGACGAAGAGTGAAAAAGGCACTATCCTGCCTTGCCACGGACCAAACCCCAGGATCGGTTTGCCATACACCTATTTGATGGCATGGTTCGCCCTTCGCTGCACCTCCATTATCCAAGCCGGTGAGGATCCTCCAGAAGGTGTCTGGATGGCGCTTCTTCGTCGATTTGAGAGATGTTCGTGGTCACGGACTTATGTGGCCGCGGTTCGCAAACTACTGTGCCGACACGATGTTTACAGTCTTTTTGGTGTTTTCCCTATATTCGCGATGCAGGTTATGGCGAAGAATTCATGGATGTAGGAGATGGGCAGACGTCGCTGAGCCGGGGGGTCTTCAAATGGCTAGTTAGCATCCGGCCATCCCACCTGGTGTATAGAAGCGGGGATACCTGCTACTTGGAACCCTATGTCCCGAGCCGGTTTGCTCGTCAATTCGGGTATGACCAACTATATGTAGGTAACCCGAACACCAGCCTGGCCTTCATGGGGAGCCTCATTGTGGTGCTCGTGTCTGGCGATTCTACATCGCTGGCTATACTGAGGCGCGGCTGTGCATGCTGCTGAGGACTCCGAACCTTCAGACAACTTTGGGGTTCTGTCAGTGGTACAAAACTTTGAACTCCATACCAATCAGGTTTTCTATTAACTCATTTTGTGTGAAATTAATCTCTCAGTGGCTGAAGCGAAAAGTCACCGAGTGAGGCGAGGGCAGGAGAGTCCGTGTGCCAGGCCTCGGGGAGTTCGTCACTACTGTTGATATTGAGGCCTCGGACGCGAAAAGTCCCCGCTTTGAAGGAAATACGGCTATTGAGGCTCCACCAGATGTTCCTGGTGGGGTAGGCACGGCCCTCATGGAAGATGTAGAGGTAGAAGAAGTGGAGAAAGAAGATCCCGACGTCCACTTCAAACGAAAACGGCAGGGTGGATCTCGTAGGAAGAGGGTAGTGAAGAAGCCTCGTCGCTACACTCCCAGCATTGTTGCAGAGGGTGAATCAGCCACAGTGCTTCCTCCTCCTACTCTGTTAGTTAACAAGCTATCGGCCTCAAGGCAGACTATTGATAAAGCTGCTCCTGACCTGAGTAAGATCAGTTCTGTTTTTGCGACATATATTTATATATATTTCATACAGCTCATTCGTTTATCCTACGATTCAAGAACTGAGACGGTGAGAGAACCGAGAGCCGAGGCTGTAGGAGAACAGGGGGATTATTATGATCCTCTGTTCACTTATAAAGAAGGTGACGAGGCTAGCTACTTCGTCGTCTAAGAAGACTCCAGAGGTGACGTGGCTAACGTCGGTCCTTCGGGTGTTGGGACCTCCAAAGGAAGTCCTCTGGCCTCCAGCTCTATAGGATTGACCACAGAGGGTTCGGCGAGTGAAGGTGAGCTGGCCGTGCCTCTTGACTCTGCCAAAAACATTCCTATGGAGCCTGAGGGGATTGATGCCGCCGTCGAGGAAGTTCAAAGAGAGGCTGCGGCCGAGGCAGTTGAGGCGATATCACTTCTCGGTAATACTTTGATCTTTTGTGAGTAATTCTCTCCTGATATTCATTATACCTTGCACAACAAAGTCTTGTCACAGGTGTTCCGCTTTTGGGTGCATCGACTTCAAGGGAGCCAGCCAATCTTCCTGAGGGAATCAGGGGTGAAGTAAGTACTTCGACCGCAACGGACGCTGCTGAGTTGGATGCCTTATATCACGACCTACCCTCTTATCAGCCTGAACCGGTCTGCGGAAAAGAGGCTGAGGGGACAGTGGTTATGGAACCAATCTCACTTTCGACTACATCGGTAAGTGAGATGCCAGTGGTTTCGCCAACGCTGCCCATCTTGACAACCGTGGAGCTGAAGGTAATTACCAGTCCTACTTCTCCAACACTGGTTGTTGAGTCAGCTCTTCCAAAAATAGTCACCAGCCCTACTTTGATTGTGGCTAGTGTACTGATTTCAATGAGGACTCCTCCGAGATCACCGGCGACCCCTCATATTTCTCCAGCCAGTGCTCCTGCCATCGCTTTTACGGTTATGTCAGTGAAACTGGTGGAAGCTTTGTTTTCAGGGGCCACTCGTTCACCGAGAGTAGTTGAAGCTGAGAATGAATTTGTGACTGAGCTTGTCGACAGTTTTTATAAGGGCTTGAAGCGATCTGTTGCTTTGGTCTTGAAGGGCTCGACTACCTTGTTCTCTGCTTTGAAGGTGGTCCTCTTTCGAAGTATTGACAGCATTCGAGACTTTGAAGGGGATGACCAAGCTGCCACATTAGAGCTTCTGGTGGAGAGGCTTGAGAGGGATATAGACGAATGGCGCCGTCTCAGCCATTCAGATTTGGACTCCTCAATTAATGAACAGCTTAAACACCTCGCTGTTCAAATGCGTGAAGCTCATCTTGCCGCACAGGAAGCAGCTAAGGCAATTTTTTCATATTTGAAATCCTTGGAGACAAGGAAAATAGAAATTGGGGATGCCATAGATGCTTCTAATAATGCTCTTCTCAACGCTGAGGATAAGATTGAAAAGGCCAAGGAAATGATCAAGAAAGCCAATCTTCTTCTGTCCAAGGCTGAACTGGTGCGTCTTGAGGAGATCGCTCGGTTAGAGCAGCTTAAGGCTCAGAATGACGAAGTCCTGCAACAGGAACTAGCACAGAGGGCAACTTTGGCTGAAATTGAGGCTCGTCTGTCCCAGACAACGAGCTTTAATGAGGCCGAGTTGAGGTCACAGGCATTCATCAGAGCTGCTGAGGGGAGGAAAAATAGGCTGGCCATCCTTGAACAACGGATCAAGTCTTACGAAGCACCCTCGTAGCTTGTAATCCATGTATCCATGTATCCCTCTTTTGAATAAATAAAAAGTAATTTTATTTGACTCCTCTGTTGTATTTTAACTTGTTTTATCTTCTGAATTTGAAATTCTTAGTTTCAAGTTGTACTACAATGGTATAACTAATCTAATCAAAGGTGATAAACTGATAAGATTAGTTACAAATTTGAGAAATGGCTCGACTCAAATCATATTGAGATGAGGATGGAAGAAATGAGCTTTGACGATCTTTACTGTTCAGAGATAAATATTAACTTAACAGTTAAAGATCATTGGATGACCCGGACATGATGATTAGGAATCACAAGATACGAAGCCTTGTCGTTCAGAGGTGACGAACTGGACATAACGACAAAGAAAGATGAGATTGGATATTCATCGGTTCAGAGGTGACAAACTGACATAACCGATTTAGAAATTACCAAACTCGGAGTGTTTACTGTTCAGAGGTGACGAACTGGACATAACAGTAAGCAAAAAGGGAGACTTCGCTATCTGTTGGTTCAGAGGTGACAAACTTGACATAACCGATTGAGAAGCCATCAAGCTCGAAATTTTGTCATTCAGAGGTGATAACCTGGACATGATGACAAAGAAGGTGAATCTGATTTTAGGGACTCATCTATTCAGAGGTGATACACTGGACAGATAGACTACGACACACTAAACTCTGAATCTGCTGCCAGAGGTAGTCGCATTAACTTAATAGCTAGCCCACTAGGGACTGCAAGGGTGAATTGGATCTGGGCACCAGTTGGTTCAGAGGTAATATGGACATAACCAACTAAGAGACATCATGCTTACAATTCGCTGTTCAGAGGTAGTCGTATTAACATGACAGCAAGAACTCCTGACCTTGATAGAGGTAAGGAGAGCAAAGTTATGGACTTATCTGTTCAGAGGTGGCGAACTAGACATGACAGTTGAAGTACCATAAGAAGGGAGATCTAGGTATCCGTCGGTTCAGAGGTAATATGTACATGACTGATTGAGAATTGCTAGACTCAAAGCCCTGCCATTCAGAGGTGGCGAACTGGACATAACGGCCAAGGAATAGTCCCTACTGGACTGAAAGATGAGAAATCAGTTCAGAGGTGATAACTGGACATAACCGATTGAGAAATTACCAAACTCGAGATTTCTACCGTTCAGAGGTGACAAGCTAGACATAACGGTAAAAGAAATAACCCCATGGGGGAAAATAGGATTTGATTATAAATTCCATGGGAAATTGATATCTCCTTTGGATATTTTCGGAAGAAATTGTCAGAGGTGTATTGTTAACGTGACAACTAAGAAAGTCCATTGGGGACTGAGTGGAAAATAATAGACTTTGAAGAGAGCCTACTAGAGATTTGCTGGGGAGCTGAGAAATATGAATCTCATGAAAGATTATATGTCAGAGAACTCTGTGGGGATTTGTAAAGCAACTTGTCAGAGGTGTAATGTTAACTTGATAAGGATTCATTTACTGTTAGAGGTGTTTGAACATACCAGTAATTTGAGTGGACCTGTCATTCTATTGAAGAGAGTGACAAGCGGAGTTTATTCACTGGGGATGTTGACCAAACTCGCAAGAATGTTGGTTTTATCTGCGAGGGAATAGGCCAGAATCTCACCATCAGAGGTTTAATGTTAACATGATAGGTTAGACTCGTCATTTTGCAAGGGACATGAATACCGTTCTATGTGGTCTTACCATTCCATGGACGGGAATTGGTAAGTGATTTTGGAGAGGGAATCAAATGGGAACATGTCCCTTAGGATTTTTAGCAAATCCTCAGCTGTCAACGGATTTGATATGCCTTTACCAACTACCGTTTGAGTTGGGCTAGCCATGCTATTCCCCTCAGCATGATGAGTTGTCAAGGACTTATGTTGGGCTTAAAGGCCAACATTTTCTTCTATCCTTAGCCGCTAGCGGTGCTGGATTATTTTGTTACTTTGAGTAACACGATGCTTTCCCTGGGTTTTCACTCTATAGGTGAGTTGGGGATTAAAGGAGTAGACATGAATTCCGCGAGATCTTGGTCTGAAGATTATCATTCCTCGTGGATTCTCTGCCAATCCTTACCATGTTTCCATATTGGAAAGATTCTGCAGAAGGATGTGTCATGAACCTTCTTCGATAAGTTCAGTTTGACAAGTCATCAGATGGACTTATTTGTTTGATCGGACCTTTTGTCGTTGGGTCGAGCTTCGATCGATGAACCAGAGCAGGGAGGTATGCCACCATTATACACAAAAAGTCAGGCTAAATAAGCCATCTGCCGAAAACCGTGGCTTAGGCATGCTTGGCTTCAAAAATATGACCCATTCTTCTAAGTTGAAGATAGGTACATGTTTATATGAGAAGAGTGACAAGGCTAAAACAACTTGATCCCTTGTTTTTTTTTCTTTCTTCAATGTCTAAGGCGTTCGATCGGCTTGATACTAGCTAATAGTGAATTCGTAATCTTGATTCAATCGGTGTTCGATCGGCTCGACGCTGGTTTATAGTTGTATAATCTCGTTAGAGAAAGAGAGGAGCGCTCTTTCTACATATCTTGGATCTGAAGGTCTTGATCAGAGGTGTAATGTTAACTTGATCATGGGAAGGATCTTATCAAGGATAATACTTCTTTAAGAACTTGCCGTTGATTGGCATCATGAGTAAGTCTCCGTCTGAAGTCATAAGGCGATATGCTCCATTTGAATAGACATTTCTATCACAAGCGGTCCTTCCCATTTGGGCTGAAATTTGCCTTTAGTTTTGTGTGTCATTGTAACGCCCCGATCCCACGGATACGGAGATGTTACTGCGACGTATATACGCAGGTCAGAAATACCCTCACGTTATACTCTAAGCATCAGTACAAGCAAGTATCAGAGTACGGAAGCAAGTGGTGCATTATACATTCTAACAAATGAGTACAATTACAAAGTTATCACCAGATGTGACACAATATTACAATAATATTACATCACCGATAGGTGCAATTACGAAATACAAAGAGATGTACAAGTATGAACAGTACAAAAGAGGCTCATAGTCATAACAGGAAAAACTCTAGAGCCGAGTAGGGGGACCTGGAAGGATGGGGCTCTGGACGGTCTGCCAGAGATCCACGCTACCCTGCGCTTCTTAGGTCAGCAACACTCGCTGCAAGCTCTGAAACCAGGACATGAGGATCCAGAGGAGTCAGAACTCCCCAGCGAGTGGTGATGCAAATGCCAAGTGGCGTGCATAGATAAGCACATATGTATCGATAAATCCAAGGCATAAACATGCATAGAAAACCGTGTTTGTGAGTACATGCATACAGAAACAAGAAGGATATAGCAGGTGACATCCAGTAGAGAATACGCATGATATAATAAGATAAGAGCAGGTAAAGAGACGAGAAGTAAAGTAGATAGGGCAACACCAGATATCTCCTAAACTAACATAAAACTGATAAAACCGAATAAAATCGATTACGAGCAAATCCAATTGTATAGGTTTAGGTCACAGCTCCATGAGATTAGTACCTCGAAGGAATAATCCAAACAAGGAAACTCTCATCTATATACCTTTACCCCATGTCACCGTGATCCGAGCACATACAACCCGAGTTACGAAACAACACAACAAATTGTATATTAGCATCTTATTATAATTGGGCTGTCTAAGTTGTAGGTTTTAGTATGCGTCCCATTCACATACTTCTACTTACAACTTATAGAGCAAGTTATTTAGAAACTGATGAAGTTCGACGAACCATGTTTAGGATTGGCCTCGTACATGCCCGGGGCAACGGTCCAGGAGTATCTGGTGCTGAGCCGGAACGTACCGATAGGTACTAGGACTTATGTACGCCCGAACAGGAATATAGTATCGCATATCTCATAGAAATAGGCCTAGGGCGTGGCATACTCGGCAAGAATAATCAGGAGTAGGGATGCCAGCACACACCACGGAATCCCTAGTGGCCGCCAGGTGATCCCTCAAGTATGTGGCCACGCGTGACTCGATTAGACCACCATAAACATGACTATTCAGGACCCATCAGTTTCCCCGAACTGGGTGCAAGTTGTCATATTGTAATTTATTATGTAATTATCAATTTACGGGAAGAGCAAGAGCTGGACATGATCAGGAATTCAGGAGTACATGTATAACAGGATTACAGGTCACTGTACATAGACAGGATAACAGGTCACTGTACATAATACAGGATAACAAGGCAGAATTCCCGTAAATGTGATAATCACAACTCAAGTATTAATATGACAGGAGGTAGGTGATAAGTTGTAGCATGTCAGGTGTCAGGTGATAACACATCAATTGTTAAGTGATACAGACAGGTGTTAGGCATGAGCATGTAGCTGACATGTGTTAAGTAATAGCACGTCAAGTGTTGACATAACATGTATGTATATGGCAAGCTATAGAGTAATAGCTGAGCATAATCAAGCGGAGCTAAGAAAGCTGGAGGTATGGACAGCAAACAATATTTAATACTAGAGCGCTTGGCGAGGTTACCAGGACGACTCGGCTGAAGTGCGAGTAAAAAATCCGGCAGCATCTCGCCTAGACGAATCTAGTGGTAAAGTACTGAGTGCTAAGCACGCCTACTAGGCGGAGCTAAAAGACCTGATGGTCTAAGCGCACTCCTCTTTTCAGGAAGTGGACGGAGCCTGGAGGCTAAAGTACGCTCGGGGTTTAGGCGCACTCTCGGTAGCTACCACGAAACCAATAAGGGTACAGGCCTTAAACCATTGGGTAGCCAGCCTAGGAGTGGGCATAACCCAGAGTCGGTACAAGAGTACCTGCGATGTTAGTACTACACGAGCAAGCTATATTGAGATAATATTTATTCTACTGAGGAGTAGTGAAGCCTGAAGGCTGAGTAGAGAGCCCGGGACCAAAGTACGCTCGGGGTTCAGGCGCACTCTCAGTAGCTACCACAAAACCCATAAGGGTACTGGCCTAAAACCATTGGGTAGCCAGCTCGGGAGTGGGCAGAAACCCAGAGTCGGTACCGGGTGCCCGCACGAGTTGTTCTATCCTATTACAAGCATTATAGTATATCAGTCCGGTTCAAGTCAAGACATATCCACAGAATAAAACACACACACCCATACAATCACACCAGACTGATACTAAATACAACATAATTCTAATTTTAATACAAGTCCATTTTTTGGCGAGGAAAGTCACTCGCCTAAAACGCCACTTTTTGAAGCTTTGCGCGTCCGAATTCCCGGGAGAGGAAAAACACAAAGCGAGCGAAGGAAAGGGGGCCTTGGCCCTTGGGTGGCCGCCGGCTCTAGGGGTGGTGCACCACCCCTTGGTGGCCTAGGAAGTGGCCGGCCTCAAGGAGGAGGAGGGAGAGAGGAAGGGAAGGGTAATGGCTTTGGTGGTGGTGTTATTTGGTAAAGGAGATGGATTTTGATGGAGGAATGAAAGGAAAGTGAAGGAGGTGATGGTGAAAGTGATGTTGTAGGTTGAAGTAGTGGTGGAGGAAGTGGTGTTGTGATGATAAAAGTGATGGTGGTGATGGTGGAGAAGAATAGATGAGATGGAGATAAAAAAAGGGTGTAATAAAAGATAGTGGTGGTGACGTCGTCGGAATAGTCTCCGGAAAGGTCGTCGGAATGGTTGTCGGAGGTGTTGCCGGAGAAGAGGGACTCGGCCCCTAGCCAAGGAGGGTGGCCGGCCTATGTATAGGTGGTGGAGTGGCGGTTTTGTGGAGGGTTTTAGTAGTGGTGGTATTTTAGAGAAGGTAAAGGGGATGTTTGAGATTTTGGTGGAGTTTTTAGAGTTTATGATGGTTTAAATGGAGATGGAGGAGGAAGAATATGATGGTAGGGAGTTGGAGAAGTTATGATTGTGGTGGTTGTGGTGGAGATGAAGGAGGAATTGGTGGTGGTTAAGGTTTTGATGGAGAAATGAAAAGGGAAGAAGAAGAAAAGGGTTTTGTATTTGGTATTGAATTTGAAGGAGATGAAAAAGGATTTAGGGAGGGTTTTTTTTTTATAAAATGGAGAGGGTGAGGTGGCTCTTGGCCGTCCATGGTGATGGGAGAGGGGTTTGAGTGGTTTGGGATATTTTGGAGGAGATATTTTGGTAAAAAGGTGTAGAAGGTAATGAAAGAATGGAGAATGTTGTAGAATATGGTGGAGAGAAAAGGAAGGAAAGAAAAGGAAAAAGAAAAAAAATGAAAAAAAAAGGAAGATATTTGATTGGAAGAAAAAGTGAAAATAATTAGAGTGGCGGATTTCCCGGATTCGGTTGCGGATGCGGAAGACTTTCGGAAAAATACCGGAATCGTCCGAAAATCAAGTATCTCAGAACGACCCGCAAAAATTCTCAAAAATAAAGAATATTATTTTAAGAATCATGGTGAAATCCATTTCAAGAAGTTATTTATAATTTTTATATTAAAAATCTTGGAATCGGCCGCCAATATCGGTCGACACCAAATCTGGCGGAAATCTGTTAAATTCTGAAAATTCTCAAAAAATATATTAAGATAGAAAATATTATTCTAAAAAAATATGTGAAAGCGGTTTCTCAAAATTCGAATTCATTGGTAAATTAAAAATCTTAGAATAAACCAGCGGTACCGATTAATCACGATTTTAGGTTTTTATAAAAATAATTCAGAAAAAATCTGAAAAATCATGAAAAATCTAAAATATTGAAAAATAGTGTTTGAAACTGAAATTAGTCAATTTGGACTATGGAAAAGACTAAATTGAGTAATACCCTAAGATCGGGTCCCCGGTTCAGACTAGGCTGACTCCGAGTTCACGAATCCGGATCCAAAGCAAAACGATCATATAAATAATTCATAATACAAAATAAATACAGAAAATAAATCAAAAAATATGATCAAAAAATCTGAATACGCAACAAGTACGTATTTCGGGAGCGGGGTGTTACATTCCATCCACCTTACAAAAATTGTGTCCTCGCAATTTCGATAAGGGGTAAAATGAACACAAAGAGGACATGGATCGGAATTATACCAATTAAGATATGAATTACTGCAGGTAGGGCTCTCAAGTCGACTGAACAATAATCAGAATATAGACATCTTCTGCACTTCCTGCTGTATAAATCTTTGAACGATGCCAAATAATATTAACCTGATAACACAGCTTCGCAATAGAATTCCCGCTGTACTTAATGCCACTCCGAGAATGAGCCAGAATACCGAAGCTAAAGAAAGCCCCAATAATACTGAGCATAATAAAGAGGACCGATAATTAAGAATTTCGAATACCTGGCGTCGATTACTCTGAAAGATATAGCCAAGAATATATAATAGTCGTAAGAGAAATCCGAATACCGACTTCTGAAAGATAACCCAATCGTGGATCAATCCTCAGAATACCCGAGCTTCATAGAGTTGGCCGAAGAGATCATAAAATAGCTTCATTCAGAGCCAACCACTACCTCTCTAGTATATCCATATCTTAAGTTGGCATAAAGGCTTCGAAAAACCAAAACAGTGGAAAGATGGAAGAGATTAGGATTCAAAGGAAGGATGATCAAGAAATAATAGATAACTTTATACTTGTAGTTGGACTGTATAACCAGGACTCATGCATTCCAGTTGCAAATTTCTTTACCATTAATTTGGCGTCTGGAAGTACTGAGGATGTGAGAGCCTAGGCTCGATACTATCCTGTAACGCCCCGATCCCACGGATACGGAGACGTTACTGCAACGTATATACGCAGGTCAGAAATACCCTCACGTATATACGCTAAGCATCAATACAACAAGTATCAGAGTACGGAAGCAAGTGGTGCATTATACATTCCAACATATGAGTACAATTACAAAGTTATCATCAGATGTGACACAATATTACAATAATATTACATCACCGATAGGTGCAATTGCGAGAATATAAAGAGATGTACAAGTATGAACAGTACAAAAGAGGCTCATAGTCATAACATGAAAACCTCTAGAGCCGAGTAGGGGGACCTGGAAGGTTGGGGCTCTGGACGGTCTGCCAGAAATCCACGCTACCCTGCGCTTCTCAGGTCAGCAACAGGGAGAATCCACTCGCTGCAAGCTCTGAAACCTGGACATGAGGATCCAGAGGAGTCAGAACTCCCCAGCGAGTGGTGATGCGAATGCCAAGTGGCGTGCATAGATAAGCACATGTGTATCGATAAATCCAAGACATAAACATGCATAGAAAATCGTGTTTGAGAGTACATGCATACAGGAACAAGAAGGATATAGCAGGTAACATCCAGTAGAGAATACGCATGGTATAATAAGATAAGAGCAGGTAAAGAGACGAGAAGTAAAGTAGATAGGGCAACACCAGATATCTCCTAAACTAACATAAAACTGATAAAATCGAATAAAACCGATTACGAGCAAATCCGATTGTACAGGTTTAGGTCACGGCTCCATGAGATTAGTACCTCGAAGGAATAATCCAAACAAGGAAACCCTCATCTATATACCTTTACCCCATGTCACCGTAATCCGAGCACATACAACCCGAGTTACGAAACAACACAACAAATTGTATATTAGCATCTTATTATAATTGGGCTGTCTAAGTTATAGGTTTTAGTATGCGTCCCATTCCACATACTTCTACTTACAACTTATAGAGCAAGTTATTTGGAAACTGATGAAGTTCGACGAACCATGTTTAGATGGGCCCCGAACATGCCCGGGACAACGGTCCAGGAGTATCCGGTGCTGAGCGGGAACATACCGCTAGGTACCAGGACTTATGTACACCCGAACAGGAATAGAGTATCGCAGATCCCATAGAAATAGGCCTAGAGCGTGTGCATACTCGGCAGGAATAATCAGGAGTAGGGGTGCCGGCACACCGCACGGAATCCCTGGTGGCCGCCAGGTGATCCCTCAAGTATGTGGCCACGCGTGACTCGATAAGACCACCATAAACATGACTATTCAGGACCCATCAGTTTCCCCCGAACCGGGTGCAAGTTGTCTTATTGTAATTTATTATGTAATTATCAATTTACGGGAAGAGCAGAGCAGGACATGATCAGGAATTCAGGAGTACATGTATAACAGGATTACAGGTCACTGTATATAATACAGGATAACAGGTCACTGTACATAATACAGGATAGCAGGTCACTGTACATAATACAAGATAACAAGGCAGAATTCCCGTAAATGTGATAATCACAAGTCAAGTATTAATATGACAGGAGGTAGGTCATAAGTTGTAGCATGTCAGGTGTCAGGTGATAACACATCAATTGTTAAGTGATACAGACAGGTGTTAGGCATGAGCATGTAGCTGACATATGTCAAGTAATAGCACGTCAAGTGTTAACATAACAAGTATGTATATGGCAAGCTATAGAGTAATAGCTGAGCATAATCAAGCGGAGCTAAGCAAGCTGGAGGTATGGACAGCAAACAGTGTTTAATACTAGAGCGCTTGGCGAGGTTACCGGGACGACTCGGCTAAAGTGCGAGTAGAAAATCCGGCAGCATCTCGCCTAGACGAATCTAGTTGTAAAGCGCTGAGTGCTAAGCACGCCTACTAGGCGGAGCTAAAAGACCTGATGGTCTAAGCGCACTCCTCTTTCCAGGAAGTGAGCGGAGCCCGGAGGCAAAAGTACGCTCGGGGTTTAGGCACACTCTCGGTAGCTACCACGAAACCAATAAGGGTACAGGCCTTGAACCATTGGGTAGCCAGCCTAGGAGTGGGCATAACCCAGAGTCGGTACAAGAGTACCTGCGATGTTAGTACTATACGAGCAAGCTATATTGTGATAATATTTATTCTACCGAGGAGTAGTGAAGCCTGAAGGCTGAGTAGAGAGCCCAGGACCAAAGTATGCTCGGGGTTTAGGCGCACTCTCAATAGCTACCACAAAACCCATAAGGGTACTGGCCTGAAACCATTGGGTAGCCAGCTCGGGAGTGGGCTGAAACCCAGAGTTGGTACCGGGTGCCCGCACGAGTTGTTCTATCCTATTACAAGCATTACAGTATGTCAGTCCGGTTCAAGTCAAGACATGTCCACAGAATACAACACACACACCCATACAATCACACCAGACTGATACTAAATACAACATAATTCTTATTTTAATACAAGTCCATTTTTTGGCGAGGAAAGTCACTCGCCTAAAACGCCACTTTTTGAAGCTTTGCGTGTCCGAATTTCCAGGAGAGGAAAAACACAAAGCGAGCGAAGGGGGGCTTGGCCCTTGGGTGGCCGCCGGCTCTAGGGGTGGTGCACCACCCCTTGGTGGCCTAGGAAGTGGCTGCCTCAAGGAGGAGGAGGGAGAGAGGAAGGGAAGGGTGATGGCTTTGGTGGTGGTGTTATTTGGTAAAGGAGATGGATTTTGATGGAGGAATGAAAGGAAAGTGAAGGAGGTGATGGTGAAAGTGATGTTGTAGGTTGAATTAGTGGTGGAGGAAGTGGTGTTGTGATGATGAAAGTGATGGTGGTGATGGTAGAGAAGAATAGATGAGATGGAGATAAAAAATGGTGTAATAAAAGATAGTGGTAGTGACGTCGTCGGAATAGTCTCCGGAAAGGTCGTCGGAATGGTTGTCATGCAAGAGAAAAGGGGCTCGGCCCCTAGCCAAGGAGGGTGGCCGGCCTAGGTATAGGTGGTGGAGTGGTGGTTTTGTGGAGGGTTTTAGTGGTGGTGGTATTTTTGGAGAAGGTAAAGGGGATGTTTGAGATTTTGGTGGAGTTTTTGGAGTTTGTGGTGGTTTAAATGGAGATGGAGGAGGAAGAAGATGATGGTAGGGACTTATAGAAGTTACGATTGTGGTGGTTGTGGTGGAGATGAAGGAGGAGTTGGTGGTGGTTACGGTTTTGATGGAGAAATGAAAAAGGGAAGAAGGAGAAAAGGGTTTTGTATTTGGTATTGAATTTGAAGGAGATGAAAAAGGATTTAGGGAGGGTTTTTTTTGTAAAATGGAGAGGGTGAGGTGGCTCTTGGCCGGCCATGGTGATGGGAGAGGGGTTTGAGTGGTTTGGGATATTTTGGAGGAGATATTTTGGTGAAAGGTGTAGAAGGTAATGGAAGCATGGAGAATGTTGTAGAATATGGTGGAAGGAAAAGGAAGGAAAGAAAAAGAAAAAAGAAAAGAAAATGAAAAAAGGAAGATATTTGATTGGAAGAAAAAGTTAAAATAATTAGAGTGGCGGATTCCCCGGATTCGGTGGCGGATGCGGAAAACTTTCGGAAAAATACCGGAATCGTTCGAAAATCAAGTATCTCAGAACGACTCAGAAAAATTCTCAAAAATCAAGAATATTATTCTAAGAATCATGGTGAAATCCATTTCAAGAAATTATTTATAATTTTTAAACTAAAAATCTTAGAATTGGCCGCCAATATCGGTCGACACCAAATCTGGCGGAAATCTGTTAAATTCTGAAAATTCCCAAAAAATATATTAAGATAGAAAATATTATTCTAAGAAAATATATGAAAGCGGTTTCTCAAAATTTGACTTCATTTGTAAATTAAAAATCCAGGAATAAACCAGTGGTACCGATTAATCCCAATTTTAGGGTTTTTATAAAAATAATTCAGAAAAATCTGAAAAATCATGAAAAATCTAAAATATTGAAAAACAGTGTTTGAAACTGAAATCAGTCAATTTGGACTATCGAAAAGACTAAATTGAGTAATACCCTAAGATCGTGTCCCCGGTTCAGACTAGGGCTGACGCCGAGTTCATGAATCCGAATCCAAAGCAAAACGATCATATAAATAATTCATAATATAAAATAAATACAGGAAGTAAATCGAAAAATACGATCAAAAAATCTGAATACGTAACAAGTACGTATTCCGAGAGCGGGGTGTCATAGTCATGATCATCGATCGTCTGTCGGCTAAAACTAAATCTCCTTTCTGGAAAACCCTTTACTTAACCTTCTTTTTGAAGGCCTTTGAGATTCGCGCTTGATACAAATCAATATATTGTTGAGCTTGTAACTGCTTCTCATCTAAGACTTCGAGCTCTTAAAGACGTAACCGATCATTGTCCTCCTTTGTCATTTAGTCATCAAAGCGACTCATAATGACGGCATCTGGATTTCTAACGGTATGATTGCTTCGTACCCGTATACTAGGGAAAAAGGTGTATTGCCTGTCGGGGTCCGAACTGTGATTCGGTAGGCCCAAAGACATTCACTAAGCTTCTCATTCGAGTCTCGCTTATTCGATGAAACGAATTTTTTGAGTAGCTTAATGATTATCTTGTTGAATGCTTCTGCCAAGCCATTAGCTGCGGGGTTATAAGCAGTTGATTCTACATTCTGAATCTGGTATCTATCATAGAACTGATAGAATGTCTGGCTTGGAAATTGGGGACCGTTATCATGGATGATCCGCCTAGGGACACTAAATCAATGGATGACATGGTGTTTGATAAAATTAACCACGTTAGAAGTTTTAACTTTCACCAGTGGTATAACCTCTGCCCACTTTGAAAAATAATCGGTCATTGCCAAGATAAACCGGTGACCTTTTGTCGAAGAGGGGCTGATTGGCCCTATGACATCGATTCCCCATGCTTCAAATGGCCACGAAGCAACAGTTGGATGGAGCAACTCTGGAGGCTGATGTATGAAGTCAGCATGGATTTGGCATGCTTTACACCTTTGTGCATATTGGATGGCATGGCTACCATAGTCAGCCAATAATATCCAAGCCGGTGTAATCAGTCTTTGAGTTTTGGGCCTGGCTGATGAGCCCCGCATATGCCGTCGTGTGCTTCTTTAAGCACTTCTTGTGCTTCTGAATTAGAAAGGCAACGGAGGAGGATACTGTCATATGAACGGCGGTAGAGTGTCTTTATTATTGGATCATAGTAAAAACAGAGAGCCCTTCGTCTGATAGATGCTGTTTCTTTAGGGTCATCCGGCAGTAAACCATGCAAAGCATGGTCGATGAGGGGAAATCGCCAATCTCTCGGTTCAAGATCCGTCGAGATGCTATAGACCTCCTTAGTTTCAACACATGTTTAGGACAAACAAGGTGTCGAGTAGCCACTGTAAGGTGACATTTTGTGTCGATTGGTAAGGCTAACGTTACCGCTAGTGCAGCCAGAGCATCGGCCTTAGTATTCTGAGATCGGGACACATGACTGATATAAAAGCCATTAAATAGATTAGCCATTTTGATGACTGCGTGATGATAAGGTACCAAATCTTCGTGATGGACCTCATTCTCCTTTAACCTAATTGACAATCAATTTTGAATCACCATAAGCTTCAAGGTAGCGTACCCCCATTTCATGAGCGAGCTAAAGGCCAATGAGTAGAGCATTGTATTCTGCCACATTGTTGGATAATGATTCCGTCAGAGAAAATGCCCTAGGAAGGACATGGTTTTGTGGTGAGATAAATACAACCCCCACACCAGCAATGATTTTGCCTTTAAGGCCTATTCGTGATGCTCCATCGAAGAACATCTGCCATACTTCATCCTCTGAAGTTATATTAGATTCAAAAATCTCATCTGGAATATCTTCATGAAGTTTTGAGCTTTCCAGGACCGGATAAGCAGCCAAGAAATCTGCAAGCGCCTGGCCTTTACCGCCTTCTGAGGGACAAAGAGCATGACGTACTGAGACAGAAGGAGGGCCCACTTAGCTAATCTTGAATTTAATGATCCTGATTTCATCATGAGAAGACGCAAATGATTCACTCTGGAAATGACATGTATGGTTTGGCCGACCAAATAATATCGTGTCTTCTGAATAGCAAAGACAAGAGCTAAGCATTCCTGCTTAATAGGGTTATAGCGAGATTCCGCCCCTATCAGAGTCCTGCTCAGACAGTAAATAGCCTGTTCATGACCATTATCATCTTTTTGAGCAAGCAGAGCACCGAGAGAATGGTCCATAACTTTCACATAAAGCAGGAAAGATTTTCCTGATGTGGAAGCCACCAAGACCAGAGGTTTAGTGAGGTATTTTTTGATATTCTCGTAAGCTTCTTGACAGGCTTGGTCCCATACAAAAGAGACACCCTTTTTCATGAGTCGGGTGAATGATTGACAGCGGCCCGAGAGATTTGCGATGAATCTTCTGATATAAGCCACTCTGCCTTGTAGGCCCCTAAGTTCTTTGAGATTCTTAGGTGGATGCATGCTCTGAATGGCTTTGACTTTGTCTGGGTCAAGATGAATTCCCTTTGATGTAACAATGAATCCAAGGAACTTGCCACTCGAAACCCCCAAGAAGGATTTTGTCAGATTCATCTTTAGTCGATGAGCCCGCATTATGTCGAACATCGTTCTCAAGTCACGAAGATGATCATTCTTATTTTGGATTTTGACAACAATATCGTCGACATAACATTCTACCGTCTTTCGGAGATGGTCACGGAAAATTATACTCATCGCGCGCTGATAAGTTGCTCCTGCGTTCTTTAATCCGAAAGGCATCACAGTATAGCAATACACCCCAACAGTGTCCGGAATGAAGTATGCTTCTCATCCTCTGGATACATCTTAATTTGATTATACCCTGAGAAGTCGTCCATGAAAGACATTCTTTCGAATCCGCAGGTATTGTCAATCATGACATCGGTGATGGGCAAGGGGAATTCGTCTTTAGGACAGGCGGTAATCAATACAGATTCGTATTTTCCCATTCTTCTTGAGAACGGGAACGATGTTAGCAACCCAATCTGGATGTTGTTCCTCCCGTATGAAGCCACATGCAATGAGTTTATGGACTTCAACTTGAATAGCCTGCATAATGTTCGGGCAAAATCGGCATTGTTGTTGCTTAACTGGGTTGGCGTCTGGCTTGATGTTCAGACGTGCATGGCTACTTGTTGATCAAGTCCGGGCATATCCTCGTAGTTCCATGTGAAGACATCAATATACTCTCTTATGAGTACTATCAATTCTTCTCTTTCCGTAAGTGATAAGCTTTCACTTATACAGATGTGTTTAGGGTGATCTTGACTGCTCAAGTTAACCTGGATCACTTTATCTTTAGTAGGTGGCTCGCGTTGTTCGAATTGCTTTTCCCACTGGAAATCCAATTGCTGAGCCCATGGTTCAACATCAGTAGCTTTCGCTGGCTCCAATTGGCTGCTTGAAGTCATATTAACGGTGAGATTCTCGAACATCGTTCCCACACTGACGTCTGAGTCCCATTCGGAGGAAGAGGCAGAGCGTGATGGAATTGGTTTGTTATCTCTGCATTGAACTGTTGTAGGCGGTGAAAATGTGACGTATCCCAACCCCCTGCGTGTGTTATCATAATAATTTGCCGGTTTCCCTTTTGGCACAAAATTACGCAGAAAATCACGTCTTCCTTTTCCAAAATTCAGGCCATTCCCACGCTGCAGGTTATACCCCATTTTCTTCATCATACGCTGTGTTGATCGTGCATAATGGAAAATTTGTGGGGTCTCTGAGTCTGAACTTGAATCTGTGACTGTAGACCTTTGCAGTTGGGCTCTACAGAATATTATTGATGATTGACCCTTTTTGGACGGAGGAACCACTAGAACGGATCCTTCTATGCATTCCACAAATATTCTTGATGTACTTGGTTTATGCAAGGGCATGTGTAGAAAGATATCCGTAACGGATTCAAGCAATTCGACACTCACAGGATAATTAAAGGAAATATTGTCATTAATTACCCATTCATCTTCATCTTCAGAAAGAGTATTACATTGAGGATTCAAATATGCTATAATTGGTTCGCCGACCAAAGTAGCTGGCATGTCACCTTTAGACTCTGAATCTGCTTCATTGCCACTATCATCGTTGTCAGGCAATGACTCCTGTGCTGTTTCACTGACTTCCTGATATAGAAGAGCATCAGTAAAGTAGTTTTTCACCCCCTTTGAATGGTTGTTTCTCAGCAAAGACAGTTCGTACTGTTGCATCATCTTCAACATATTTGAATCACTAGTGCAAAGTAGAGGGAGCAATCCAGTTAGCATGGATCCAGGGTCGTCCTAGTAACAAGTTTATGATGTGTCAGCGTCAATGACGTAGCACGTCACTTCTGACTTCAGGCTCCCGATTCGACAACGGAGTCGAATCTTTCCAATTGGATGACTACTACCTGCATTAAAATCGTATATTGTTATAGTGGTTGCAGACAACAGATACAGTGGTATACCAAGAAGTAGAGGAGCCTTTTGGGATGATACTGAGTGCAGACACGGGATTAACCCGTACCTTTTCAATGCATGTCGAACCGATGTATCCAGTATAGTACAAAGGTCAATCGTGCTTATTATCCTTGAGAAGAATATCCTCAGCTATGAAAGTAATAGCAGGTACTTTCGATTGTACATGATGACATTCAGGGCAAGAGGGCTGAGTGTCACCCCTAGGGATTTCTGGCATATGTGTCAGAAATAATTCTGAGTTAGCCAGTGCATCCCTAAGTGCTTCTCTTGTCTCTTTTGAGAGACGAAGGAGCTCGTTTATGGTGATATGAGCTGGGATATTAGCCAGCTGGGCCAATATGTCAAAACGAAAAGGCATGTTAAGCCTTGGGCCTGAAGGCTTCTTCAGGACATGGTCAAACCAGATTTCTTTCTGCTTCACTTTTCCCGTTGTCGAGAGCGGAGCCGGTGTCGGTATTTGTACTGACATCGTCTGCTGTTGTGTTTCATTAGTAACTTTCTCATACTGTTTTAAGTATGTGATGATTGAGATTTTCCCTGCACACAAAGTATAGAATTTTAGATTTAGAAATAAAGATGTGCAAGGTGCTCAATTCTATCCGCTGTAGCAATGGCTATGCGGGTCGTGATCCATAGGGAGGGACTAGCGATGGAAGCTTGTTTAGTAAGTTATCTCTTTTTTATTTATTTTGTTATTTACAATGGTATTTACAATGAGAAGTGTGAAAGAAATTGGAAAGATGTGGAGTTGGTGATCTAAACTAAACTTACAAAGAAAGAAAACTATAACTAAAAACACGTACCTACCTCTTCTGCCATGTTTACCTTTGATCCATTGCAACGACTTACCTTGTCTTTGAAGGCATTCAAGCATGGCGTATAGTATCTTCCCCCTTCTCGATCTACACTACGAAAAGAAAAGACAAACTACACTGGCAAGAGACGGCTTGTTCATCACCATAGGCCATCAAGGGCACTTCTTCGGCTAAGCAGTCTCGAAGCGATCAGATCTCATGGTTTGCAAGACATCAGAGAGAAACAATAAAATAAAACAAGAATAGAAAAACAAAAATAAAACAAGAATAGAAGAACAAAAACAAACCTTGAGTTCATTCTATTAACAATGGAGGAAAAGTTTGACTTACACTGATGTCACCTCAGTACAAGCATGATCTCCTTCCTCCATGAAAGCATCCTCTCCTCTCAGTTACATAAAGGAAAAATAAAAATTACAAAAAGAAAATAAAACCTAAACTACAATCTACAAGTTAGCCTAAGAAAACCCTAGATTTGGCTCTGTACTACGCTGCACTGTACTTGAGATCAGCCCTTCCTCTGTTGCTATGCAGGGGTATTTATAGGAGAAAATCAGAGGATAAGAAGCGTATGAAGATAAGAGGAGCAAAATATCTCTGAATTTGAATTCTTCTTTTATCTCCAAACTTGTTTTGACTTATCCATAGAAGTTCAATTCTGTCCTGCAACTTGTTATCATGTTGATCGCCGAATATGGCTTATCTGCTGACAAAATTGGAAAGTTTGATTAACATAAGCGTTGTAGGCCTTCAAATCTTCTTTCTGGAGCATCTTGAATCATTGGATTTACATATCTTTAGAAAACGTTATGATCTGAATACTAAAATGTGTACAGTCTGAATCCGAATTTTTTGAATTTTTATCTTTGCACTCTTCTCCTTTTATATTTAGCCTTTTTCTGCAAGCAATTAGGGTTGAGTAGAAGTCCATCCCTTTTCTCTTCTTTTAGCAATTAAGAGTTCTTTCTTATCCTTCCTTTTCCTCCCTTAGATTTTAAATAAAGAATTTAAAAATCTAAGTTTAGATTAGGTTAGATAATAAGAAACTTCTAAATTACTACAAATTTTGCACATGGGCTTGCACATGGGCTTTTTGGGCTTCTTTTAAGGCTTTATTCTTTATTTAATTAATTACTCAAGGCCTGCACACAATAAATAATAAAACATTAGTAAGTGTGCATAATTATAGGAATAAATATGAAAATGTGATAGTAAATATAGTGATAAATATGCATTTTTTACTACCTATCACACCCCCACACTTATCTTTTTGCTCGTCCTCGAGTAAAAATCAAAAAGAAAAGAAAAATTAATCTATCCTAACTCACTTTCGTAGGAATCACGATTGCACTTAGCATGTGCAACAAGCCGTTAAACCCCTAGGCTACCCTAGAGGACGAGTGTTTTCTCGTGAGGGTTTTCAGCGGATTACACCCACAAAATCCATAAAAAAGGAAAATATTTGAAATATGTTTGAAGAGACTAAGTAGTCTATAAGTTTTAGGATTATCATTTTTATTCATTCTTAAACTTAGTCTTTATAAAGTAAATTGTTATCCATTTTAGGTAAGGATCAAATTGAATTTTTGTATAGTCTTTTTCGTTACCAAAAGTCATACGCATCCTTGTGAATCTTTATTAGGATTAACTTGAACTCTCATGCCTCTTTATTATTATTTTCTTTTCTCTCTCTTTTTTTTAATATGTATAACTCATCTAATTTTCTTTCGTGTAAGTATCAAGGCTTCTTGAGGCCCTCATACCTAACTAATTGACTATTAGATGTGTTAGTACATATATAAGCAATTTTTCTTAGTTTCCTTAGCCTTCTAATCCACCCATGTAGTGAACTTAAAGTCGGTGGCTCCCAAACCGGTCGGTTTTAGGGCACCGGGTGAGAAAAACACCCCACGGACTCAAATTCGAGTGAACTAGGCCACAAAACTAAGGACTTTATTTTATTTAGAACTCACTTTTAGGCGTGAATACTTGCTTCTTGAGGCACATGCATTCAGCTTAATTGGTGATATATATATATTTTTTATTATTTTTATATTTTTTTTTTATGAGGCACAAGGGTCTTTGTCTTAGAATCCTAGATATGCATTAGGTATGCATATTTCATTAAGGTAAAAATCAAGACTAATTACTTATTCAATTTCTCCTCCTATACCTAAAAATTAAACAATTTAATTATTTTGACCAAGTTTTTAGAAATCCTAATCATGATTTTTCTAATTCTTAAGACTAACTTAGATTTCTTTCAAAAGATAAGTCAAAATATTGTCCCTTTTTTTTAATTTTTTTAATTTTTTTTAAATTTTTTTTTTAGAACATTTTGTTAGTTTCTACCTATGTTAGTATGTTAGTAAAGCCTCCCCCACACTTATCTCATGCATTGTCCTCAATGTATGAATGAATGCATGTATGCATGAAAAAGAAAAAGGGAAGGCAGATGTTACCTTAAGGTGGTGGTTCCGGTGGTGGTCTAATTGGTCCACGAAATGCGGCCCAACTACTTTTTTGTGGAATTCGGAGGAACCCACCAGAAATCTCTCTTGTATAACCCACTAAAATGTATGTATGATCATTTTTTAACAATTTCACCCCATCAAATTTTCAAATTTCATAATTATTTTCAGAGTCAATTGTGTCAACCGCCTTGTCCCAAAATGGAGTGTGAAAAGATGGAATGATTGACTTGGACGTCAGAAGTATGGGAACGAATACCGACTCAGGAAAGAAACTTAAATCAAGTAAGGGTTCAGGAGTCGACCTCGGTTCAAGAAGTGTGTCCAAGTTAAGAAGTTGAAACTCAAGTCCACAATCATTTTCCACAATGGAATGTGACTCAATATTGGTGATTCAAGTTCAGGAATGATAGGTGTGGGAATCAAAACTGACTCTAAAATATTACCTAAGTTGGGTAACAAAATAGGAGTCAATAATGATTCAGGAATTTGAACTTGATCATAGATTTGAGAATCTAGGTCACATATCTCATTGAGTTCAATATCATAAAAATGAGAACTTGCCAATTTATCCATGGGACTTTCAAAATTATAAAATTGGTTGAGTTCAATATGATCATCAAAAATGGGTGATTCAATTTCATGATGAATTGGCACAGAATGTTGACTCGGGAAAAGTAAAATCAGGTGAAGACACCGGAGTCATTATTGAATCAAGAAGTAGAATTGAATCACCAAGTGGGAGATCATGATCATATTCATGCTCAAGTTCTATTTCAGAAAAGGAATAACTTGCCAAACTATCAAAAATTGGAGTTTCGGCAAGTTCAAATGATGGTACTGAATTAGAATCTTGTTTTCCAAAGCAACTTGACTCGTCGGCTCTAACAGAATGGTTAGCGACATCAGAAATGGCCGAACGGTAAGAACGTAAAGTTTGAACCATCATATCTATTTCATGATCACGAGCAATTCTAGCCTGAGTCATGGCTTCAAGCATCTTTTCATAGTCGATTGGTGCATCATTTTGTTGTGATTGGACTTGAAAAGATGAAGTGTTGTTGTGACACTCGTGATGGAATTGTGAGTCGATCAGATTCTGTGATTGTTGCTTGGACTCACGCATCATCATGTCTAAGATTGATGGTGATCGTTGCTTGGACTCATGCATACTCATCATTTCCAAGATAGATGGTTTTCTATTCTGAATTGGTGGATCTGAGTATGAATCTTGGAAATATTGTGGACAAGGTGGATACGGAGGACAAGTTGGTTGAAAATTTGACTCGGGGGAAGCGAAACCCCATGGACTCTGTGAAGAGTTGAAATTGTTATGAAAATTATGGTCATAAGATGGGGGTATGGGTTATATTCATTCGGATAAGACCACTCCGGCACACTAGGTTGGTCAAAGTTATGATATGCCGGGTTGGTAATATCCGAAAAAGAGGTTGGTGTGTAATATGGATTAAAATTGGAAAAAATGTTGTTATATGCCATATTACACAAACACAAACAAAGAAAAAGAAAACAAATAAATAAGCAAACAAAAAAGAAAAAAAAATTCTAACCTAAGTTAGAGTTGACCTATGACCTAGACGACTCCTAACTGGTTGACTGTCCACAGGAGGTAGGGTGCAGACTTTGACCACAAGTTAATCAGCCAGGTCAGGGCAAGATTGGTGAGAGGTTTTTCGTCAAAGACGTTCCTTAATTAAATAACCACCAATCTTCGGGCTTTCGGCCCTCAATCCCCTTCCTAGACACTAATTTGGCAGGAGTCAAATTCCAACATCGTTCCCCCTTAGGATAATCTCCTAATTGAGTCCGAGATGTCCCTAGGGCCAACGTCTACTCATTTTTTATTTAGGGTTAGGGTTGTGAGTGCAACGGAGATGATTTGTGGACCAAGGAAGGGTGATGAAATCCCCACCTTATGTTATTTATGGGTTATGCCCTTAAGTCAAATTTAGTGCACGTGTAAAGCAATAGACAAATATTCACTCAAAAGCAGTAAATCAGCCAAGGGTGCTTCCTAGTCTATATGCAATGCGAACGTACCTTGTCTCCAGCACTCTTCAACAGAAATTAAAAATTAAATAGACACGTGCCTATATGCAAGAGTCTATTTTTTTTCAACAAATAGGCTACTGTTAATTAATTAGCAATGTGCAGGGTGATCACAGAGAAAAGTTAACAGAGCAGTAAACATATATTGCAATTTGCAGCAACCTGCAGAAATAGAGTGAGTAGTGAACTACTCAGGCCGCAGAAACGCGGCTATTGTCGCGCAAACGCGGCTCTGTAGTAGGCTCTGTTGCTCTGCCTTCGAGGGCAGAGGCACAGAGTTGCTATGTGTCCTTTATTGCTGTTAGATTTCCTGTTCTCTGAACCTGCAAACAGAAAAATAAAAGAATTAGTTATTTATTTTTATTTTTTTAGAGAATAACTTACCATCCCTCCCCGGCAACGGCGCCAAAATGATGATTGAGATTTTCCCTGCACACAAAATATAGAATTTTAGATTTAGAAATAAAGATGTGCAAGGTGCTCAATTCTATCCGCTGTAGCAATGGCTATGCAGGTCGTGATCCACAGGGAGGGACTAGCGATGGAAGCTTGTTTAGTAAGTTATCTCTTTTTTATTTATTTTGTTATTTACAATGGTATTTACAATGAGAAGTGTGAAAGAAATTGGAAAGATGTGGAGTTGGTGATCTAAACTAAACTTACAAAGAAAGAAAACTATAACTAAAAACACGTACCTACCTCTTCTGCCATGTTTACCTTTGATCCGTTGCAACGACTTACCTTGTCTTTGAAGGCATTCAAGCATGGCGTATAGGATCTTCCCCCTTCTCGATCTACACTACGAAAAGAAAAGACAAACTACACTAGCAAGAGACGGCTTGTTCATCACCATAGGCCATCAAGGGCACTTCTTCGGCTAAGCAGTCTCGAAGCGATTAGATCTCATGGTTTGCAAGACATCAGAGAGAAACAATAAAATAAAACAAGAATAGAAGAACAAAAATAAAACAAGAATAGAAGAACAAAAACAAACCTTGAGTTGATTCTATTAACAATGGAGGAAAAGTTTGACTTACACCGATGTCACCTCAGTACAAGCATGATCTCCTTCCTCCATGAAAGCATCCTCTCCTCTCAGTTACATAAAGGAAAAATAAAAATTACAAAAAGAAAATAAAACCTAAACTACAATCTACAAGTTAGCCTAAGAAAAACCCTAGATTTGGCTCTGTACTACGCTGCACTGTACTTGCGATCTGCCCTTCCTCTGTTGCTATGCAGGGGTATTTATAGGAGAAAACCAGAGGATAAGAAGCGTATGAAGATAAGAGGAGCAAAATATCTCTGAATTTGAATTCTTTTTTTATCTCCAAACTTGTTTTGACTTATCCATAGAAGTTCAATTCTGTCCTGCAACTTGTTATCATGTTGATCGCCGAATATGGCTTATCTGCTGACAGAATTGGACAGTTTGATCAACATAACCGTTGTAGGCCTTCAAATCTTCTTTCTGGAGCATCTTGAATCATCAGATTTTCATATCTGTAGCAAAAGTTTTGATCTGAATACTAAAATGTGTACAGTCTGAATTCGAATTTTTTGAATTTTTATCTTTGCACTCTTCTCCTTTTATCTTTAGCCTTTTTCTGCAAGCAATTAGGGTTGAGTAGAAGTCCATCCCTTTCCTCTTCTTTTAGCAATTAGGAGTTCTTTCTTATCCTTCCTTTTCCTCCCTTAGATTTTAAATAAAGAATTTAAAAATCTAAGTTTAGATTAGGTTAGATAATAAGAAACTTCTAAATTACTACAATTTTTGCACATGGGCTTGCACATGGGCTTTTTGGGCTTCTTTTAAGGCTTTATTCTTTATTTAATTAATTACTCAAGGCCTGCACACAATAAATAATAAAATATTAGTAAGTGTGCATAATTATAGGAATAAATATGAAAATGTGATAGTAAATATAGTGATAAATATGCATTTTTTACTACCTATCAGTACGATTTTTCGGATCGAGTGCCTGTCGGTTGAGGTGCATCAGCCTGAACTGTGCAAGCGTGCTTTTTCCCTTCAGAATCGCTAAGAGAAGCTAATGTGAGACTGCCATCATCCGGCAAGATAGAGATAACATTACAAGATTTGCCCTTTGACTTGGATTTCTTCGAATCCCATTGTTCGTCTTGGGCAAGGTCTGGGTGTATCCACATGATTTCCCCTGTTTTCATTGTCAAGGGAAAAAGACCCTTACTCTCCTGAGTTTTGGCTGAAGGATGGTTTACTTCTAGCTGTGCTTCAGGGATTGGGAAGGTCCCATCAGGTACTGTGACTTTTGGGGTTTTACCGAACTCGAGGGTCACCATGTTTGCAGTGACTTTCTTTTGTTCTGATTTCAGAGTTAGAACTCCGGCGTCGACTAAAGCTTGAATTTTGTCCTTGAGGACGAAGCACTTATCAGTAGGATACTGAACCATCCTATGAAAGAGACAATAGTTGGGATCGTTCGTGCGTCCCACTTCATTAGGGTACCGAGCATCCGGCAGCTTCAATTTATTCCCTTTGTGGAGTAAATGGAATATTGCGACTACCTGTTCGTCTTTAAAGGAGTATTGTTTTGGAGAAAACTTAGACTCTTGATTATTGAAGCCGCTCTTCTTGGCCTTCGAATGAAGGTCCCCTGACAATTCAACGGACATAGTCTCTTTCCCTTTGGCTTGGGAAGACTGCGCTATGTCGCTGCGCCCCTTATTATTCCCATTTGCCTTTAGGGGTAGATGGTTCAAACTTCTTAGCCGACTTTTCGGCTATCTCAGCTTGTTCGACTAGTTCCTTCCATGTATGGGCTTTGACAGCCCCCATACGAATCTCCACTTGGTCCAGGAAGTTATGTCTGCATGTCTGCACGAGCATGGGTAATAGCATCCTTACTGGGCACATCAGAGACAAGTTTCTGTACCGCACAATATAGTCACGGACAAATTCGGCCTTCCTCTGTACGGTAGAGAGGAGTTTGTCCATATTTACCAAAGTGTCATTCTCATAAAAATGAGAAAGAAATTGAGTTTCTAAGTCGATCCAAGAATTAATAGAGCCCGGAGGAAGGCTCCGGAACCAGTCAAATGCTACTCCCTTCAGGGTGCCAATGAACAGTCTGGCCATAATAGCATCGTTATCCATAATGTTACCGGTCTGAGACCGGAAGTAATAGATGTGCTGGTTCGGCGAGCTCTTACCATCATACGTATGTAACGTTGGTGGCTTGAACTTTGGTGGGTATGGTATTGAATCCCATTCCAAAGGATAAGGACAGACTGCCTCTACTTTCTTTAGTTCATCCCTCTGGGTTAGGGATGCGATTTAAGCTTGGATGCCTTTAAGAACTTTCCTTTGACCTCTCAGTCTTGGGTTGTTCATCGTTATGATGTTCCTCCTCATTATGGTTACTCTAGGTATCATTGTTATTCCGATTAGTGAGGAGTTGAGCGAGCATCTGTTGAATATTATCCAAGGTTTCTTGCTGGGCCTTGGAGGTTTGCTCCTGAGCTTCCAACTGTCGACGGAGGTCATCATTACCGTTATCAGCCATATTCACCGACACCCTATCTGTCCGTATTGAGCTGACTGTTGCCGAAGAGGCATACTCACTGTCTTCGTTCTCCTCTTCAGACTATTGGAATAATCCTCTCATTGGTTCTGGTGAGGTTACTGTGGTTGAGGAGGATGGTTGCTCGTAACTATAGGGTATTGCGACCCTAGATCTGGTATTTCGGAAGACACCTTCTTCGTGTACTAAGACTTGGCCAAAGCCCGGGATATAGTTCAGATTTGGAGAACTGAAGGGAGGAGAATTAGCACTACGCGGCGCTCGTCTGCCCCTATGCGGTTCTCGTCCCCTTCCGATCATCTTGATGGATGCAGAGGGCGGATCTGGTAGATCTCGTGATATGCTCCTTTTGCGATGCTTCACAGGAGCTTGCACCGATAGTCGATAAAAAACTGACTGTCGGTTTGGAGGAGTGGCGGAGATTGGTCCTAACCGGCAATGGACTGAGTGGACCGTCACCAACTGACATCCCACTTGTTGACAACATGAGGGAAAAGTCTGGAGTGATTCTGACTTCCGTTTGCTTGCTAAGAACTCTCGCAAGTTGGACCCAGCCGAGTTTAAGCGACTCAACACAGAGGCTCGGGTAGATCGCACATTGATGTATTTCGGTAATTTCAATACCACCTTCTTGCTCATAACTCTTTGAGGGGTAGACTTGGCATACGTAGGTTTTGGAAGCGAAGCACGAGATGGTGCCTCGTTCTTCTCATCACCGTAGAGGTGATTGGCACTAGATAGTGCTTTAGCTCTAACTTCGCGGCTAAGAACTTTGGGAGTATCCTTAGGCGCTGAAGCTGCATAAGCACCGCTGTCAGCACCCAGGGACGATCCCTTAGCTCCGCTGCGAAAAGCGAACTTAACGCTTGAGGAACTGGGGAGCGAAGCATATTGTGGCGGTTTGTTCGCCACCTTGTTGCGAAGGTGGTTAGCACTGCTAGGTGTTTTAGTTTCAGCCTGGCGGATGGGAACTTCGCGCGTACCTGGAGGTACTGGCGCTATGCTTATCACGCCATCAACAACTTTGCTCGTGAGAACGAGGTTGGCGCAAGGAGTTACTGCTCCTGAATTAGGCGAAGGCATAGTTGCCGTTCTAGCCTCGCGGCTAATGACCTCGGCGACACGGGCACACATTTTGCCTTTATCTTCGCGTAATAGGCGAGCCTGTGGCGTAGCTACGCCTGAAGCTTCACACGGAGCTTTCTGTTTTGGCCTCCACATCTGCTTTGAAAGAGAAGATTTAGGTTCGCAGGGAACCTGGCTAGCCTCGCGCGAGGCTGAGAGGAGTTGGGAAGAGATCCGTTCGGTTACTTGCCCGGCTAGGGCTGGTTTCTGCTCCAAAACCTTGGCCATCGAGACCTTTCTATGCTTCCGTGCATGGAGCATTGGACTACCTCCAGGGAGCAGTTCCTCGAATTTGCCTTGGTCGAAATGAACGACCAAGTTTTTGAAAGTAACGGGCTCAGGATGATGACCGTCGCATTGCGACACCGTCTTCTTGTTGCGCCAGAAGACTGAAATCCCAAGCAGAGTTGCCATCTTATTTTCATTGATTTGCAAAGGGAAAAACTTACAAAAAAGTGTCGAGGAGCTAAATTACAAGTAATTGAAAAGAAAAATTACAGGTAGATCTCCTCTAAGATTTCTAGGGAAGTATGCCGATAGGAATTTGATCAGCGCACAACCACTTTATCCCTTTGACGATGCGATCGGTCAGATGTTCAAACTGCCTCCTCTTGGGGAATTCTTTCTCGCCTGATTCTGGAAATTCTTTGAGATGGAGGAAGATCTTAGGGTATTAGCACCCTGAATTTATCCTTATAGGATTAGAGAAACAATTCTCTGAATTCTTGAAAGCGAGAGAGTAGATCTCTAATTTACTCTCTATCCTGGCCCGTTTCTCCTCTTCCTTTCGTGCGTGCCTCTGGTAGGCTATTTAAGGAGAAACAGGGGTATAATCGCCCTGAAAATCTTGAAACAGATTGAGCCAATCCATTTTACATCCGGAAAGTAGCCTTATCCAAGGCTAGAAACAGCTTCTGTGAAGCTAGGAATAGCATATAGCGCTAATCCCTTGATTCGCTCCGCTATATGAGGGATACTCTCTTGATCCTCTCTAGTTAATTGAGAGTTCTCCCTTGATCTTCTTACCTGATTGGGAGAGTCAAAAGATCATGGCAGGCAACTGCCAAATTTGATTTCAATCAACATGATCTCATCTAGAGATTTGATTTCATCTATAGATTTGATTTGTCAAAATGACTATAAAGGACCCGCAGCGGAGTCGTTGCGTTGAGCTCATAGCGGAGCTGGGAGAAGCTTCTGGCGAAGCTAGAAGAAACTCTCAGCGGAGCTAGATAAAACTTGTGGCGCAGCTACCAGTCAACCTTTTTCGCGGCTGCGTGGATCTTCGAGCGAAGCTAACTTTCTGCGGAGTTAACTTAGTATTTCCGGTCGAAACTATAAGTTAGCTCGCAGGAGGTTATGAAGGAGCTTTCTGCGATGCTAAGCAACTTTGGTTTCTCATGCGAGACTTATCTCATGGGTTCGTGCGAGATTAAGTGTTGAGCTACTTAGTGTCTCTGGACCTACTTGGGCCTTCTCACAGGCTTTTAAGAATGATCTTGGCTTACTGTCTGCTTCACTGGATCAGTAGAGTCCAAGTTGTTGATTCATCCCTTTTAGATGGGTGAAGGACTGGTCGTCGGTTTGCCTGCCACTTGTCTTTTGTAGATGTCAACAAGTTAGACATTGTTCATGCCAGTTAGGAATCTTGTCTTCTTTAGAGTGTCAACAACACCCTTCTTCATCAATTTGGTGAAGGGTTGGCATCGTCCTGAGAGATTTGAGATAAACTTCCGTATATATGCTAGCCGCCCTTGCAATCCTCTAAGATCTCTAAGACTTTTTGGAGGTTGCATCTCCTGGACAGCGCGGACTTTCTCTGGGTCAAGGTGAATTCCTTTGGATGTAACAACAAACCCTAGGAATTTACCGCTAGTTACCCCAGGAAGAATTTGGTGGGGTTCATCTTCAGTTGATGCGCTCGCATAATATCGAATACTGTCTTCAGATCTGCTATGTGATCGCCTTTGGTATGGCTTTTTACTGCAATGTCGTCAACGTAGCATTCCACTGTTTTGTGTATATGCTCGTGAAAAATTGCATTCGTAGTTCTCTGGTACGTTGCCCCTGCATTCTTCAATCTGAAATGCATGATAGTATAATAATATACCCACAATGGTGTCCTAAAAGATGTATGCTTCTTATTGTCAGGGTACATATTAATTTGATTGTATCCCGAGAATCCGCCCATGAAAGACATCTGTTCGAACCCACACGTGTTGTCGATCATGACATCCGTGATTGGAAGGGGGAACTCATCCTTAGGACACGTCTCATTTAGATCACGAAAGTCGATACAAACCTGGATCTTCTCATTCTTCTTAGTAACAGGAACGATTTTGGCTACCCAATCAGGATGCTGTTCCTCCCTGATAAAATCGAAGTCTATAAGCTTCTTGACTTTCGACTATATTGCTTTCATTATCTCTGGGCGGAACGGTCGCTGCTGTTGTTTGACGGGCTTCTCGTCTGGATTGATGTTGAGGTGATGCATAGCTACTTAAGGATCAAGCCCAGGCATATCCACGTTGTTTCCTTTTGTCATAAGATCAGTTATATATAGTTCAAAGGTTTGATCTTAATATTGATTATTCTGTTATCTTTTATTTCAGTTTATCATGTTATTATTGCTTATGTTGTTATTATGCACGAGCACCTTTCTTTTTACGCACACACACATTAGGTCACTTCTGACGACCCTAGATTCGCACGTCCAGGATTTTGGACATCTTATATTGTTTAGGTATTCGTGTGATCGTACGATTCGCGAGGAGTTGGAGTTTTCTCTCTTTTGATTCTGGTATTCTCATCTTTTATGTCTTCCTGTTATTTCCTGATTCTTGATATATATATATATATATATATATATATATATTATATATATATATATATATATATATGAGAAAAATGTATATCAGCCGACGGCTGAGAGACTCTCTCAGCCTGCGGTGACATGGCACATTATTAGCCACACTAGAAAGGACGCCCCGCCTATTGAAACAGTTTAAATTACTAAATGCCCCTGCGGTAAAAGAAAATGGATCTGTATAGTTTATTATTTTTTATATTTCTGACGTTAGTCAATATTGTCACAATTACGAAACTGCGACCAATTTCATCAAATCACGAAACTAATTTGAATGCTTCTTTATTAATTTTTTTCAATTTGAAATTTACTAATTTGAAATTTATTGGTTTTTGTTTACCTTTTTCGCATGTAATGTATAAATTATTTTTTTTTTTACATATTGAATGCAGAAAAGGACTGCGACTATGATCGCAGTGCTTAACGAGAGGAAGTCGTCGACGTTTTTTTTTTTGCTAGGTTAAATGTAATAACGGTGACTAAGTACTGATACTATAGTCGCAGTTTACGTATAATTTATATATTTTTCTCTTCACTGTAACTGTTGTCTCAGCCGCCTATAAACTACGATTTTTTTTACTTATTGCATGCAAAGTAGGACTGCGATATGGTCGCAGTGTTTAACGGCAGCAGTCGCAGTTTTCTAATTTGTGATATACAGTGACATATACTGATTTGAGAGGACTGCAATCATGTTTGCAGTATTATCTGTTTATATAGTTTAATTTTAGACTGCGACGGTAGCTGTTTTTTGAATAACACCTAGAGGGGGGGTGAATAGGTGTGATTGCTAATCTTAAAAATTTTAACTCTCTAAATGCGGACCTAAAACAAGTGAGGCTCAACTTAGTACAATTCAACAAGTGTAGCCGAATTCCCCTTGCGAGGCTCTGGACTAAACTCCTCTTGATTCCCCTTGATATGGGTTGAGGCGCTATGTGAAGCTCTTGTTGGATGAGTACGGGATTGGCACACACAAGTATGAAATGGATGATATGAAGAATGATGCAAACACAATGATATATGGCAAGAATTATAAGCAAGCAAATAGTAGCACAAGAAAATTAAACAATATCACAAGTATGAAATAGAAAGCAATAAGGAACTATTGAAATGTAAAGCAAGAATTGGACGCAAAGGCAATCGCAAACAAAGTGATTTGTTTCGAGGTTCGAGCCACCGCTCTACTCCCCGCCTTCACCTCCGTGAAGGGTTTCCACTATCCACCGAGGACGCCTTTACAATTTGGTCTACCGAAGACCGAGCACCGAGCTCCACCAAGTACAAAGGACCTCTACCGAAGAGGTTGCTCCACAAGGAAAGGAATACAAGAACAAAGTGATCACAACAAGATCACTACACTCTTTCTCAAACTCTTTTACAAACACTCTCACTTCAATTACAACTTCACTATAGAATGAGTATAGGATTTTTGGCTCTATGAAGTGTGGTGAGAAAACTTCAGTTGTAGAGTGATATAGACAATCAAACACAACTGAAAAACTAGCTCAAAAAGAATTGGAATGAAAGCTTAAAAATTCTTTTCTTTTCTCTTTTGAAAACAATACAAACTTGAGGATTTTCTTAGTGAAATGCAAGAGAGACTTCTCCTCTATTTATAGGGTTAAAAATAGGTTAAAAACAATTTCTTTTGGTCTTATTTTCTCTGAAAAAGACCTGAAAAACACTGAAAAAGTCTGCCAAGAAATCAGATAAAAAACAGATTTCAGAATTGCACAAAAGAGGAAAGAGCCGTTGGGATTTTGCAGGCCTGGCGGTCGACCGGTCCGGTCGACCGCCAGCCCAGCTGCAAAGAGCCGTTGGCTCCCGGTCGACCGGTCCGGTCGACCGTCCCAAAAGAGGAAACACAGTTTCCTTCTTCCGGTCGACCGGTCCGGTCGACCGAAATAACCCGAGAGCAATTTGCTCTCCATCGGTCGACCGGTTCGGTCGACTGACAGACATGCACGAACAGTGCATGTCCAGACACATCGCCGGTCGACCAGGCCGGTCGACCGAAGTTGCCTGAAACAGAAAAACTGGACTGTTTTTGAGTTAGAAAAATTTTGAGAAATATTTTAAAAATACATATAGCTAAGTATTATGCAAAAAATAGTTTATACACATGTTTTATACAAGATTTTTAAGATATAAAGCTTTTGGTACATGTATATATAAACTAAGGCATAAAACTTAGAAATAACCATTTTCAAAACATAGGAAATATATGAAACAAATGTGTGTGCAAATCCTAGAGCCAAATTTCATATACTCAAACTTTAACATTCTATTTCTTACAATATTTCTAAGGACTTCAAGATCTTCAATAGGCTTCTTCATATGATCTTCAATACTTGTTCCTTGAGCCCAATTGGAGTTGACTTGAGTCCAAATCCTTGTATTTGTGAGAGAAGACTTCTAGAATGAATAGAAATCTGAAACACACTTAAACAACAAATGTTATTAGTACAAATAACTAATATGTTTTGTAATCATCAAAATACACTAATCATGGGTGATTGTAACCTTGGGCCAACATTTTTAACTTTATTGAATGAAAAACGATCAAACTGTTTATGACTGGACAGCGACCGTGGTCGCAGTTTCATATGTAATTTTTATATGAGTACTGCGACCATTATCGCTATAAACTATCAATTTTTTTTACTTATTGCATGCGAAGTAGGACTGTGATTATGGTCGCAGTGTTTAACGGCAGCAGTCGCAGTTTTCTAATTTGTGATATATATTGAAATATACTGATTTGAGAGGACTGCGATCATGTTCGCAGTATTATCTGTTTATATAGTTTAATTTTGGTCTGCGACCATGGTAGCTGTTTTTAACTTTATTGAATGCAAAACGATCAAACTGTTTACGACTGGACAGCGACCGTGGTCGCAGTTTCATATGTAATTATTATATGAGTACTGCGACCATTATCGCAGATAAGATGCAGAAATAATAACTATACGGTATACTTTATATGTATTTTAAAAATATGAAAGATTATTTTACAGATAGAAGTAAATTTTATTTATAACATAATATGGTGAGAAAGGGACCTTACTAAAAAAAGAGCATTAAAAGCTTTTAAAAGAAGACAAAATAACATTGAATATTAGAAGATCAGGAAATCCTAATCCTCATCATCATCACCATCATAAGCAGATTCGTCGTCTTCATTCTCCTCGTCTTCCTGTTCATCACTTATTTCATCATCATCTTCCTCTTTTTGAGGGTTTTTTGTTCATCGATAAACTCCCAGAATGGATCGTCTCTATCAAGCTCTTCGTCCGATCCGTGTCGAGAAAGCGAGCCTCCAGCATCAGAGGACATGCTTTCATCAAGCATGTCTCTATCAAGTGGCAAAGGATTAATTTCCTCGTCACTAAGCCCCATGAAAACTTCATCATCCTCATGAAGAGGAGGATCAGTTAAAATATTATTTGATGCAGTGAGATAGTCAAAAGGAGTGAAGTCCAAACTGGTATCAGATTCACTAGAATACCCTGAAGAAAGAGGACCGGTGGGGGAATGATTGAAGTTGAAATCTGAGTGTTCAGAGGAAGAAGATGGGGAAGACATGATTCAAGAATGAGTTATTTTTCTGGAAGTTTTTGAAATCAAATTGAAAAGGAAGAGCAAAAATATAGTTTTTAGATATGAGATAATATATTCGTTACAAGTACTATATAAAGGTAAAGAATGTGAAAGAATATGAATAGTAATAATAATTGTTATAGGTGACGGTTGAGTATGGGAAGAAGTGGTAAAAAAATTAAATATTTAATTGAAGAGTTATGGCGGGAGAATCCGAAGAGTTCCTTTTTTCCAGAGGTTTACTACGTGAAGTACAAATTAACTTTTTATAGAATGTTTTCCCTATATCTTTAGATTACGTATGGTGCTCATCTTTCCTTTATCGAGATTAATATTAGTGCATCTCTTTTTTCGAGACTGTTGTTGTATCACGGTAGATAGAATATTAATTACTTCATTTAATTCAGTGTAATTAATATAGTATTTTTATAAGATGTGATATACGCGAACTGATATACGGGTCGCAGTGCTAATCTACTTTGTAAACTTATAAAAAATCTGTTACATAAGGCATGCGAAAAAAGATTGTGACTTTGGTCGCAGTGCTGAACGAGGTCGTAGTGCTGAACGATAGCATGTTTCGTCTGTTATTTTTATGGGAATAAGAAATGCGACTAGGGTCGCAGACGTGATATAAAAAAGAATGCGACTAGGGTCGCAGACGTGATATAAAAAAGTTTTGTTATACTATGACTGCGACTAGTGCCGCAGCCGTTATATAAAATTGAAAGTTATATTATATTAATTCTGCGACGATGGTCGCAATGTTCGAAAGTTTTATTATACTATGACTGCGACTATGATCGCAGACTTTGTAAAATGGTAAGAATTCTGTTACATAAGGCATGTGAAAAAAGACAGCGTCTGTCGTCGGAGTGCTAAACGATATCATGTTTTGTCTGTAGTAGAATTAAGAATTTTATAACTGTAAATATGTTCAGCTGAAAATTCTTTAGGTAAATTTTGTTTGTGGATGAGTTTATTCTAGTTTAGAAGTAAAAAAGGGGTATTTTTGTCAATTTTTTTCACGATTGTTTAGGCGAGATTTTTTTGATTTTTTTGGCGCCTACACTCTGCGGCCGATATGTGGCATATATTCAGCCACGTCACCGTCGGCTGAGGTACAGTAACCCCTATATATATATATATATATATATATATATATATATATATATATATATATATATATATTGAAAGTACACCTAGAGGGGGGGTGAACAGGTGTACGGCTAATCTAATGAACTAAATGCGGAAATTAAAACTTAATAGCAACAACACTTAATGTAACCAACGAGTGTAGCCGAATTCCCGGTGAAGGGCTCTGGACTAACTCCTCTTGATTCCTCTGAATAAGAGTTGAGGCGCTATATGAAGCTCTCGTGGTTAAGCACAAGTGAGGCACACACAAAAAACCAAGCATATAATGAATGAGCAATATGAAATGATGCAAGGTACAAAGTAAAAGAGAGAGTTAGAGTCAATGGATCAAACGTAAACAACGCGATATGTTTCGAGGTTCGAGCACACAGCTCTACGTCCCGCCTTCACACAGAAGGATTTCCAATCCACTTGTCCACACAGGACTCCCACACAGGGAACCTCCACTGAGGATTTGGGGCAATACAATAACCGGGAGTACACAACTCCTCTCTTTACAAACACAACATCTACACTTAGAGGTTAGGCACAAAGCCACCAATATCAACCTCACAAATGAGGAATAGGCACAAAGCCAACCAATCAACCTCTCACTAGAGGGATATGGCACAAAGCCACCACTCCAAAATCAACCTCTACCAAGAGGGATAACACAAAGTAGGAGGGTTTACAACTTAGTGATCAAAAGACCACAAACCAATTCTTTTCCACAAGAACAAGGATCCTATAGAGAGGATAGAATGATAAGCTCAAGTGTGGAAAAATAAAGTGTTTTGATCAAAGAAAATCACTTGGGAAAAACACCAAATAGATATAGAATTTTAGATCAAAAACAAATTCCCAAAAGACTATTTTCCCTGAAATAAAAACACTTTAAAACAATTGAAGATCAAATCTTTGAAGCTCTAAAACTCTTTTTAAAACTCGTAAAAACACTAGAGAATGGAAGAATTTTTGCTCTTGGAAGTCTTACAAAAAACTGGCCAAAGGATGGGGTATAAATAAGCCCAAAACAGATTTGACCGTTGGCTGGCAAACAGGTCAATTTTGACCTTCCAGTCAACCGGCCGGTCGACCGGCCAACGGTCAAATTTTTGACCGTTGTGCTTTCCGGTCGACCGCCTGGTCGACCGGGCCCTGAACCAGAGAGCAACGGCTCTCTGGCCGGTCGACTGCCCGGTCGACCGGGGCAACCCGAGAGTGGGTTTCCTACAGTCGGTCGACCGGCCCAAGGGGCTGGCTGCGTGCACGTTTGTGTGCACGTCCGGTCGACCGGTCGGTCGACCGCCAGAGCCTGGCAGGGTTTTTAAGGGATTGAAAAACTTGATTTTTAATTCTCAATTAAATCCCATAAATTCTCTAAAAATCCACAAAATTAAGTTCAATATAATACATTGATATACAAATATGTGTGAAAAATTTCAACACATATTTCAAACTTTTTGAACCATTTTTGTGACTTACAAATTTTGCCGAAAATCAAAAACTGTATTTTCTAAAACTTGGATTTTTCAAATGGAAATCCGATTTGTCCAAAACTCATCCAAATACAAAAACATGATATAGAAACAACTTTTAAGGCATGTTGTATATGGATATAATCTAATATACATATAAAGATATATATCAATGTTTTTGATATTAAAGTCCAAAATTAGTTTTGTTAAAACACAAAACTCCAAACACATGAATAGGTTATGAAACTAAGTTTGTATAAATAGTTGAAGTATAGATGTATATAGAACAAATCTAATATATATTAAACCATGTAAACTTGTTGATTCTGTCTATTCATGAAAACCAAGATCGGTTAAACCGAAAACCAATAAACATGAAACTTAAACAAGTGTGTGTGTTGTGAACTTGAGCATATCACACTATCTAATCTTTAACAAATGGATCTAAAACATAAACTAAACTATGTACCGAAGTCTTCTTGTAGAGCGCCGTCTCCAAGTTGACTCGATCCAAACGTGATCCACCGAGCTTGACTCCAACGAGTGCTAGATATGACTTTGACGCTCGGGCTCTTGAATCACCATGTGAGAAGCTCCAAAAACACCTTTTTGAAGCTAATCACCCACTAATATCTTGGTTAAGTATCTGAAACTAAACATCACAAGATTATTAGTAAACATAACTACATGAGTTAATCATTATCAAAACTAGAGTGGATGGCCTCTGGGCCAACATCTCCCCCTTTTTGATGATGACAAAACTCATGAAGTTATATATGCATGGATTAAAGTTAAGCTTCAAAGAAGCTCCCCCTTAACTCATGCATAGCAATAAACAATAAGATATTCAATGAAGCACATGATATTAAACAAATGTATGCAACAACTAGGAAAGAGAAACATGCATAAAACAAACATATGTTTCAAAAACCTTCTCCCCCTTTTGTTTAAACTCTCAAAATCATTTTCTCATAAACTCAATATATGCAAAAATAAAAATATGCATATATAAACTCACAATCTTTCTCCCCCTTTTTGTCAATCATCAACAAAGGGGTCAAAGAAAACAATATTCTCCCCTTATTGTCTTAAACAAAAAAAATATCAATAAGGGGTGAAATCAAAACAAAACTTTCTTGATACCAATTGAAAGAAAAAATATCAATTTAGTGCATCAAGATATCAATGAAATATACCAATTGAAAGTACATAATGTGGTACATAAAACAAATATTTTTAATTTAAATAGCAAATGATACCAATTGTAAGTAAATACCAATGAAATACCAATTGTAAGTAAATAAATCAATTTGAGCAATTCAATCAAAAATTTTGATATCAATAAAACATACCAATTGAAAGTAAAACTTATAGGTAATCTTGATACCAATTTGTGAAGATTAGTACCAATTGAAAGTAATTTTTCATTAAATCATATGATATCAAAAATAATCAATATCCTTTTTCAATCATTTTTAACATAAAGTGTGGGAGTAGAATAACAAAACCAATTGAAAGGTGAAATATAAATTTTCTCCCCCTTTATGAAATACTAAATAAAATAATACATAAGCTTGTATATGATACCAATTGAAACATAGTCAATTGAAATAAAATAGTCATTTAAGAAATCGAGCTTAGCATAACTAAAATTTGTGCTCAAAGATATAGAGATATAGTAAGCACAAATAAAGCATATATATATGCATGAAAAATTAAATACCAATCGAAATTTATACTATTTGAAATTGAAGCATACATATATAAAAACAGATATGAGTATACAAAATGGAATGTCAATAGTGATACCAATTGAAAATATCCAATGATACCAATAAGATCAAGTGTATAACTCATATTACCTACCACCCATTTCATGCACATGTTTAAAAGGATTTTCAATATGAACATACAAGGCATGGTCGCCCAACCAACCGCCCTTCGATGGAAGGGGTTTTCAAAAAATAGGTTTGAAAATAGTTTAGCATAATTGAAAAGTCTTCCAAAATGAAAAATACGAGCTAGTTATATGAAAATTTTGTATACTAGTACGAAATCCTTCAAGTAAGGAATAAAACAAAATTATATTCCATGAAAAACATGTAAATCACATGATCACCAAACACTTAAAATCTATATAGCACAAATTGTACTCATGAAAACAAAATCATGAGAAAACATAAAATGAAGTGAGTGTACAAGTTTTGTGAAAGACAAGTCATGGAAATAGGCAATCAATCTCAATTATGAAATACCTTGTAAAACATGAAAATCATCAAAACTAGAATTCTTCAAAGGTATATGTATGTCATGTACAAACTACCGTATACATACATAGCCAAATATAAACGAGTCCACAAAAGTATATGCATGAAGGCAAGTGGCTCAAGGATGTATATGTATAACTAATAGTTTAGACAAAATAGACATATACATGAAGCTAAACATGTAAACATGAAAAACATGTACAAAATGGGAATACAAGTCAAATGTATGAATCATCAAAACTAGGCTATACTAGTACATCTAATGAGTACAAATGAGCGTTCAACCACAAACATATAATAGTCTATTTGTGGCTCACTAGTTGTACAAGTATATACCTAAGTTTTAATGAAAACTAAAATCTAGACATGTAATCAAAACATGAAGCATAGAAATCAAAACAAAAATTCATATGATCATTATGTATATGCACATGCATAGATCTAGGACACACACATTAGTTAAAACAAATGTCAGAACACAAAGATATAAATTCATATTAAACATGGGTGTCTCAAATAACTAAACATGTATATCACTAATCTAAATATCATGGCATATAACATATTAATCATGAAACATCAAAACATGCTAAAATCAATGTTATGAAAAGCATGTAAACAATAAATGAGGAGTAAGAGATCGTTACCAAAACCGAGAGGGCAACTCTCTATGTCTCCAAAACAAGGTGGTCCTCCCACCAAATTCTCCTTGAAAGTGATGCATCCAAATAGTTCTCTTTAAGCTCGGAACGCATCCACCTCAAGACACCATTACTCTCACGTCATATGAGAGCCCACACCTACATCAAATACAATAGGGGTGGTCTTTGGTACCCATACTCTTTTGGGTCCATGGGGGTTAGTTCCTTTCCTAACCCAAACAAACTTAGTTGCTAAATTTACATTATGTATCTTATCATAGCAAAATTTAGCAAGGTGGCCCTTACGTCCACAATGTGTACATGTGTACACATGAGCATACATCGTGTTATGGGTGTGTCCGTGAGGAGCATGTGTATGCCGTGGATGGTGTGCATCCAAAGATGGAACTTGTTTCTTTCGAAACATAGATTCCAACCGTGTGTGGTTCAAGGCAAATTGGCTCAAAGTGGAGCCCAAACAATCAACACTCTTCTTAAGCATAGATATATCATTTTCAATTATAGAAGAGGTGCATGCAATAGGTAAGCTAGATGATGAAGCTACACTAGCATGACAAACATGTGTATCTAAATCATTTTGTAAAGAAATATTTTTCTTTAAACAATCTTTTAATTCTTGTGAAATCAAATTTATTTTATTTTTCAAAGAATTATTTTCTTTTAATACAAAATCAAGTTTTGAAGTTAAATCCTCATTTTTCTTCAAAACATATTCACAATCATTTTACTTTTCAAATTTTGTTTTCATTAAGTGCAAGATCAAGTTGGGATTTAAGCGAGTCACTTTCACTTGAAATCTCATCCCTTTCTTGCAAAACAATCTCAAGTCTAGAAGATAAATTTTTATTTTCTTTTTTTAAACCAAGACTTTCCTTTTACAAAAGTTTGTATTTTGAAATCAAATTTTCACAATTTTTAGCAAGTTCATCATTCATGGCTTGTGCGTCTAAACACTCATTGCAATAGGAACTAGTGCTAGCATCTAGTTGAGTGTCCGAGTGTACCTCAAGGGAGTCATTCCCTTGGACCATGAAGCAACGTTCATCAAACTCGTCTCTCCTAGATCTCCTCTTCTTATTGATAAGCGTTGGTAGCTCGGGAGAAGTCAAAATGCTCCATACTGCAAAAGCGGACTCATAGTGAGAAAACACATGTAAATATTCTTTATGAAGAGATGCTCTAAGTGCCTTTAGGGCTAGTGCATTGGCCTCTATATGCTTGCTATCACTAAGGTAGGATTCCTTGATAATGGGAAGGTAAACTTTATATCCTAGGGCTTTTAAATGACAACTCATCATAACCTTCTATATATCAAGTTTAGAGATATCAAACATGGGAGGGCTATCCATGTGTGCAAACTATATGTGTGCAAATACAAATGCAAATGTAGATTAGCAACCAAGATCACACTCCTAGGTGGTTAAACCAAATATCAGGAGCGTAGGCTCTGATACCAATTGAAAGCAAAATAAGAGGAGGGTGAATAGGTGTACGGTTAATCTAATGAACTAAATGCGGAAATTAAAACTTAATAGCAACAACACTTAATGCAACCAACGAGTGTAGCCGAATTCCCGGTGAAGGGCTCTGGACTAACTCCTCTTGATTCCTCTGAATAAGAGTTGAGGCGCTATATGAAGCTCTCGTGGTTAAGCACAAGTGAGGCACACACAAACAACCCAAGCATATAATGAATGAGCAATATGAAATGATGCAAGGCACAAAGTAAAAGAGAGAGAGTTAGAGTCAATGGATCAAACGCAAACACCGCGATATATTTTGAGGTTCGAGCACACAGCTCTACGTCCCCGCCTTCACACAGAAGGATTTCCAATCCACTTGTCCACACAGGACTCCAACACAGGGAACCTCCACTGAGGATTTGGGGTAATACAATAACCGGGAGTACACAACTCCTCTCTTTACAAACACAACCTCTACACTTAGAGGTTAGGCACAAAGCCACCAATATCAACCTCACAAATGAGGGATAGGCACAAAGACAACCAATCAACCTCTCACTAGAGGGATAGGGCACAAAGCCACCACTCCAAAATCAACCTCTACACAAGAGGGATAACACAAAGTAGGAGGGTTTACAACTTAGTGATCAAAAGACCACAAACCAATTCTTTTCCACAAAAACAAGGATCCTATAGAGAGGATAGAATGATAAGCTCAAGTGTGAAAAAATAAAGTGTTTTGATTAAAGAAAATCACTTAGGAAAAATACCAAATAGATATAGAATTTTTAGATCAAAAATAAATTCCCAAAAGACTATTTTCTTTGAAATAAAAACACTTAAAAACAATTGAAGATCAAATCTTTGAAGCTCTAAAACTCGTTTTAAAACTTGTAAAAACACTAGAGATTGGAAGAATTTTTGCTCTTGGAAGTCTTACCAAAAACTGTCCAAAGGATGGGGTATAAATAAGCCAAAACAGATTTGCCCGTTGGCTGGCAAACAGGTCAATTTTGACCTTCCGGTCGACCGGCCGATCGACCGGCCAACGGTCAAATTTTTGACCGTTGTGCCTTTCGGTCGACCGCCCGGTCGACCGGGCCCTGAACCAGAGACCAACGGCTCTCTGGCCAATCGACCGCCCGGTCGACCGGGGCAACCCGAGAGTGTGTTGCCTACAATCGGTCGACCGCTCAGTCTACCGGCCCAAGGGGCTGGCTGCGTGCACGTTTGTGTGCACGTCCGGTCGACCGTTTCGGTCAACCGGCTCCTGGTCCGGTCGACCGGTTGGTTGACCGCCAGAGCCTGGCAGGGTTTTTAAGGGATTGAAAAACTTGGTTTTTAATTCTCAATTAAATCCCATAAATTCTCTAAAAATATACAAAAATAAGTTCAGTATAATACATTGATATACAAACATGTGTGAAAAATTTCAACACATATTTCAAACTTTTTAAACCATTTTTGTGACTTACAAATTTTGCCGAAAACCAAAAACTGTATTTTCTAAAACTTAGATTTTTCAAATGGAAATCCGATTTGTCCAAAACTCATCCAAATACAAAAACATGATATAGAAACAACTTTTAAGGCATGTTGTATATGGATATAATCCAATATACATATAAAGATATATATCAATGTTTTTGATATTAAAGTCCAAAATTAGTTTTGTTAAAACACAAAACTCCAAACACATGAATAGGTTATCAAACTAAGTTTGTATAAATAGTTGAAGTATAGATGTATATAGAACAAATCTAATATACATTAAACCATGTAAACTTGTTGATTCTACCTATTCATGAAAACCAAGATCGGTTAAACCAAAAACTGAAAACCAATAAACATGAAACTTAAACAAGTGTGTGTGTTGTGAACTTGAGCATATCACACTATATAATCTTTAACAAATGGATTTAAAACATAAACTAAACTATGTACCGAAGTCTTCTTTTAGAGCGCCATCTCCAAGTTGACTCGATCCAAACGTGATCCACCGAGCTTGACTCCAACGAGTGCTAGATATGACTTTGACGCTCGGGCTCTTGAATCACCATGTGAGAAGCTCCAAAAATACCTTTTTGAAGCTAATCACCCACTAATATCTTGGTTAAGTATCTGAAACTAAACATCACAAGATTATTAGTAACATAACTACATGAGTTAATCATCATCAAAACTAGAGTGGAAGGCCTCTGGGCCAACATATATATATCAGATTCAGTCTTTATTTCAGTTCTTTATTTATCTGATATCAAGCATGGATACTTATATGTAATATTGCAGTGATCGTTGATTTATTATGGTTTAGATTTATAGCTTGTTCAGGTTACTTTAGGCTTAGCGTGTATACGGGGGGTATTTTCATCGCGTATATATGTCACCGACTCTCGTCGCGACTCCGTTTTCACGCATTTTGGAAAGCGGGGTGTGATAGGTTTGTTTTGGTATCAGAGCCAGGTTATTGGGCCGTGGTTCGGGGTATGTATGGAACCCACTTAAAGTATGGACAATGTCTCCAACCGATCAGTTTCAATAACTTAGGACCCTGATTGACACGTGTAGTAGGCGTAGTTGGGATGCGTCTACTACAAGTGGCAATTGGTGTTCACTGACATAATTAATAATGATAAACTGTTATAGTGTATTATGACTGACCGTAATCACCTGATTGTACATATATATAAATTATGATAGACATATGATTGTACACATGACTGGATTGTATGCCGGACTAGTGATATATGCTAGGTTACACATCTTGACATTAGTTATTCCCTGTTATCATGATATCAGTTATATATCGTTCATAGTTTGTTATTGATATTGATTATTCTGTTATCTTTTATTTTCAGATTATCATGTTGTTATTGCTTACCTTGTTATTATGCACGAGCACCTTTCTCTTTACACACACACTCATTAGGTCGCTTCTGACAACACTGGATTCGTAGGTCCACATACTGGATGTTTCATGTTATTGATCAGGTATTTCGTTTGAGACCGGACATGTTATAAGGAGTTGGATTTTTCTTCTATCTACTCTGGTATTATCATTTTTCTTTTCATTCCTTTTGATTCTATAGTGTTCCTGATCATCCAAACTTTGCCATCAGTTATTATTCCTTTTCTTGTTCATATAATATCATGCGTGAATGCTTATATGTAATATTGCAGTGATCGTTAATTCATTATAGTATAGATTTATAGCTTGTTCTGGGTTACTTTAGGCTTAGCGTGTATACGTGGGGCTTTCTCCTCGCGTATATACGTCGCCAACTCTCGTCGTGACTCCATTTTTATGTATTTTAGGAAGTGGGGCGTGACACATGTCCTCGTAGTTCCAAGCGAAAACATCTATATACTCTCGCATAAGAGATATTAGATCTTTCTTCTCAGAGGGTAATAAGCTTTCACTTATAAAGATGGACTTAGGATTAACCTCATCCCCCAGTTTGATCTGGGTAACCTTATCCTCCGTGGGTGATTCGCGTTGCTCAAAGCGAATGTCCCAAAGAGCGTTTAGGTGTTTGATTCAAGGATCTGTATCCGACTGATCATTTTTTCATCTCCATCTTCCAGGTGGCTTGTGGAAACCATGTTTACTGAAAGTTCTTTTAAGATGTTGCTGACACTGACATCTGACTCCCACGAGATATGCCTGACGAGTGATTATAGTATAATGACTCTTCAGACTCATAGACTGACGGGATTGGAGTTGACACATAACCCAACCCTCTGCGAGTTTGATGATAATAATCAGGGGCTTCCCTTTTGGAATGAAGGATCGAAGCAGTGTTCTTCTTTCTTTGCCAAAGTTCAAGCCGGGACCACTCGTTAGGTCATATCCCATGTTCTCCATCATTTTGAGTACATTTGGCTCATAATGGGAGAATTGAGGGGGTTCATTCTCGCTTTCTGAGTCTTCACGAGGCATTAATTCGGACTCGATTCTTCCAAAAAGGATTGGACTTTGGCCTTGCGTCTTGCTGGGACTTTTAATAAAGATCCTTGTGCCTCACTGATGCCTTGGTATACCGTGAGGGATGACCTCACTGGTACATGCAATGAGATCAAGGCATCTATTGCCGACCAGGGGTCATTACCTACCGGTACTAGTATCTGATGGCACAGAATATGAAGCAAACACAAAAAGGTAAGCCAAATCTAATTCTTCATTAATATACCACTTGCCTACATCATTAGCGATTTTATTAACATCGAGCTTATTAATGCTCGTTACAAGCAGAATCAGCTCCCAAAAACATTCTTCCTCTGCCTCTAGTTCAATATCAACTTCATTACCAGAGTCTGGCTCTTCTGGCTAGAAATTCTCGTTCTTCTTTGGGGAATCTTGGTATAGGAGGGAGTCTGTGAAGTAGTTCTCTACCCCCTTGAACGGATGCTTTTCGGCGCTCAATGTTCAGACTTTCCATCTTCGTCAATATACTTCATGATTTGATGGAGAGTAGAAGGGACGATGGAGTTGCGATGAATCCACGGTCATCCCAGCAGCAAATTATACGAAGTGTCGGTGTCAATCACATAGCACGTCACTTCAGATCTTAGGTCCCAAATCTGACATTTGAGTTTGATCTTTCCCATTAGACGCGTACCATTGGCATTGAAACCATAAATGGTGGTTTGGGTGGCGCTCAATCGGTGAGTGGGGATCTCTAAGTGCTGCAGGACTCGGCGGGGCATAATGCTCAACGCTAATCCTAAATCTACTTGAATGCGGCTCACTTCAGACGATCTAATGTACCTTGTGAACTACAGTAGCCTATCTGTTTCCCCTTAACCTGCATATCGTCTGGTGTGAAGGTGATGCAGGGGACATGTTGAGAAGCATGGAGACAGTCTTCTTCATCTTCCTCCTGTGGTTCAGCCAGAATCCGGGCCGTGAAGACCTCAGCATCAGTTAAAGCTTCTCTCAAAGCTTCTTTGGTTGACTTTGACAGTCTTAGAGCTCGTAAAGGGTGATCCTGGTCGGGATGTTAGCCAGCTGAGCCAAGACATCGTAGCGGTAAGACGCTGAAATTTCATATGCTTTGTCCTTCGGGAGGGCCTTGGCATACCGAATCTTTTTTTTGTTTCTCCACGGGTTGCTTCGTGGATTGCTTGGTCGGTTCAGAGGTGGGTTTAGGTGGATTTGCCACCATATCATCGTACTTCTTCAAGTACGACTGACCCGAACGAGTTTCGGCCACGAGCGGTGCATTCAACTCTATGGCAAGGACAATTGTCTCCTCCTCTGAGTCGGTTAATGAGGGGACATCAGTCTCTGCTTCCCTGGAGGAAGCGCACACCACATTGCAAGGATGAACCACATGATTTCTCTCTGAGGAGTAGGAACAGGTATGAGATCTTTCTCCTGTTGGTGATGTGGATCAATGTTGAGTGCCCTTAGTTCCCCTTTCGGGATAGGAACTACTCCGGCCGGCGTTGGAGGCTGTACCCCGAGCTAAAAAAATGACGTCATGTTAGCTGTCACTTTCTTCTGCTCTGGATGGACTTGAGCACTGCTGCATCAATCAGAGCTTGAAGGATGTCTTTGAAGATATAACAACTCTTAGCATGGTGCCCCATCATCCTATAATACAAGCAGTAGTTGGGATTGTCGGTCTTGCTGATCTCCTCGGGACATCTAGCTTCAGGAAGTTTTAATCTGTTACTCTTGTTAAGTAACTTGAGCAACCAATCGACACGCTCGTCCTTGAAGGAGTACTGCCTGTTGGCGCGCGGCTGACTTGAAGAACTACCCCCTCTGGTCGGCTGAGGTTTAACGGGAGACTTCATCTATATTGCCAATGTATCCTTCCTTTTTGATTGGAAAGATACTTCCGGCGTACACCTCGTCGACTTTTTGGGTATGGGCTTGTTTTCTTCTGCCTTAACCCTAGCGATAATCTCTTCTGCCTATTAACCTTACTGGACCAACTGCTTCCAGGTGCAGTTTTTAGCAACTCCTATCTGGGCTAGGAGTGAGATTTGTAAATTGTGACGGCATGTTTTCACCAGGGTGGCATGGGTCATACCGCTAGAACATCAGAGTGTCATATTCTGAAATCTCTCCACAAATGCTTTGACCGACTCTCCTTTTTGTTGCCTTGTTGCTAGGAGAGTTGGCATGATGATCTCCAAATCGTCTTCGAAGAAGCGTGTAAGGAAAAGCTTCTTCAAATCACTCCAGTTCTTGATGGAGCCTTCTGGGAGTTTCATGAACCATTCAAAGGCGAGTCCCTTCAGAGTGCCGATGAACAAACGATCCAAGATGGCATCGTTTGCTACTATATTCCCTGTCTGAGACTTGAAGTAGTAGATGTGTTGGTTCGGTGACCTTTTGCCATCGAAGGCCTGTAGGGTCGGAGCTTTGAACTTAGGAGGGCATGGGACGAGATCCCACTCAACCGAGTACGGCCGGACCACTCCTGCTTCTTGGAGGCCTTTAAGATTGGCGAGAGCTTCCAGACGTTATTCCAGTTTATTCATTCTTTTCGAATGGGTGCTTCCATTCTCTGATTGCCTCCCTCTTCAGGCAAAGGCTTGGATGACTCAGAGTTGGACGGTTCCTCCTCCTCGGTATGCGTAGAAGACGAGCTCTTCCCTCCCTTCCGTTTGCCTTTAGACTTCTTAGAAGGAGTTTTGGGTTTCGGCTTTCTCCCGCCCTCAAGAAATTGTGAAAGCATTTGGTTTAGGGTATCGATAGATTCTTATTGGGCGCGAATAATATCGAGTTGTTTCCTCTGGGCCTGGGCTTGCTGTTCAAAGCACCTGGCCATCTCCTCATGAGTGTTTTTCATATACGCGAAGTTTTCCTTCTGTACAAAAGAGTTCGAGCCTGCGATTCCACAATGGCAGAGTGCGATTCGCTTACTTCGATGCCCTAAGTTAGGGCACTGTAGTCAACTGGGGCTACCGCGCCAGTCCAAGTGCGAGTATGCTGGTACACTCCTTCTGATTCAGTGTCAGACTCGTCTAAGCTGACTATCAGTTATTTTTTCTTACTTCTACTTGACGTAGTGCTTGAACCCATCATGTTCGCAGTGACTTCGAGGTACTCTGTATCAGAGAAATTTCTCCTTACGAGAAAATGATGCCTTTTGGTCGATCGGGAGACTGAGGTTAATCGTCTGAATACTGATTGCTTGCTTACATGTGAGCTGCAGTGATATTCAGAGAGCATTGATGTGATGAGCCATTCACTGCAACATTATGGAGCGATTTGATGAGCACTCCTCTTATTTGTCAGATAATCCCTTAGATCCGTTGAAAGGGGATCAAAAAGACTAGCCTCGATTTTATGAGTATTTTTTTAGCTTCTGAAAGCTAACCTTGCGTCGCAGATTTGAAACGCAAGGTTCAGAGACGCGGAGCTCACGTTTTGTGAAAAGGACGCGGCTCTCGCGTTTTGACATTGGAACGCGGGTCTCATGCCTCTACTGAGAAGAGACGTGGACCTCAGATTGTTGATCGTCGCGTTCGGTCAGCGACATTTGGGAAACGTGAACTTTCTGACTCCCGCATTTCGTCGTTGAGACACGGGTGTCGTGTTTCTGAGAAGAGACACAGACCTCGTGTTGCTGAACGTCACGTTTAAGAGGTGAGGCCTCAAAAATGCAAGCTTCTTGAGCTTCGCATTTTGATCTCTAAATGCAGAATTCGCACGTCTTGTGCAGCTCAGAAGGGGCGCAGGCATGAGCCTTGCATTCTGTATCTATTGGACAGATAGTTGTTCCAACTTCTGGAGTCTGTTATCGACGTGCGCGTCGCCTCTGTCGACGTTCGACATTCCAGTTATGCTATACTGGTTGTTGGGAACCCCTGGTAACCTGGAGCTGAGGAGAAGGAAGGGCGTAGTCGGGTTGACCTTCAACAACGTTGGCCTCGCGGGTCTCGTGAGAGACGTTGACGCGGGCCTTACGTGTGATGCGGCCAGCAAATGATGCTCTCTGTACATATCATCTTCAGAGAAGTCTCTGAAGAGACTTGAGAACAGATCTCTGAGGAGACCTTGTGGTACTGCCGCGCCCTAGGGCTCTTGAAGCCAGAAGAGAGGAACTTTTCATACTTTGCCTGGTCGAGTTTCATGACAAGCAATTCGACCGTTCTTCCCATAAAGGTGACGTCACCTTGCGCCACGACTTGCTCATCAGTAGAGAAAGTAGTCTCCAGCGGAGTTGCCATCTCTTATTTGCTTGGGAAAAATAATTTGAGATGAGAATATGAGTTGTAAAATTTCCTTGAATTAATGAAAGATTACAACAATCTCAAGCAATTCCGATTACAAGAAAGAGAAGATATTCAAGCTCAAATCTTCTCTTTGTTTAATACTGGGTTTATGATGTAGCGGTGGAAAGTGAATCTTGTTTTCCATTGACCGGGTGAACGTTAGTATCTTCTAGGAATGTTCTCTTTAGATTATGGATGGAGTAGCACAACTCCTGTCCAAATAGATTCTCAAAGAGACTTGGGCAAAATCTTGAACTCAGCAAGTTGACAGAAGAGTTGAACTCTTTAGTATTTCTCAGCTGAAGATTCTGATCAAACTTCTTCAATTCAATCTTCTTCTTTTTTTTCCTTCACTAGCGAACTAAGCTATTTATAGGGGTTTTTGGGGTAAAACTGTCCCCTAAAACCCCTCCATAATGGGGGTTGACTCCCCTCATTACATATGCAGTAATTGACCTAATAATGAGAGCAGTTATAACTGAGACGCATGACTTCTTTGTAGTTGAAACGCAGGCTTCGAGCCTCGCGTTTTGGCATTATAGTGCTATTGGATGTCGACTTCGAACCCTGCCAGACGCGGGCTTCGAGCTGTTTTGCGCGCAATCCAATCACAACAACCAAACAATAGAGAATCCTAAGATCTCCAGCACAAGAACAAACCCAAACAATCACACGAAGAACAAACTATCGCAAAAGACAAGATCTAACGAGGTTCGGCCAACGTGCCTACGTCCTCGGGGCAATCAATGGAGAGATTTCTATTAGGAAGATGATTACAATGGCTCTAAGTCTCTTTGAATGCAAGAGAACTTAGGGCTAATACTTTTTCGCAGAGATACTAAACCCTAGGATCAACATAGGCTTAAATACCTCATACAGCGGATCAGCAGATTTAACCCAGAACCCGACTGTCGGTAGACCGGGCCGGTCGACCGACTTCCTTATACCGGTCGACCGTGACGGTCGACCCAAGAAACCCGAGAGTTGGGTTTGTCAGTCAGGGTTTTCCGGTCGACCGGGCCGGTCGACCCAGAAAACCCGAGAGTTGGGATCTGTCAGTCAGACACTGCGGTCGACCGGGCCGGTCGACCGCTCCAACCTCTGTGCATGTTGTGCACGTCGGTCGACCGGGCCGGTCGACCGACCCTCCTGACTTCTGCTATCTCTGCTATTTTCTGCTGCTGCCCTTTGCCTTTCATCGTCGACTTCCTTGGCGATCTTCGACGGCACTTGGCACTCTTCTACAGCTGCTTGGCATGGCATCTCCTTTAATATCATCTCTCCTCCAACAATTCTCCACCTCGGCGAAGATTTCCAAATCTGAGCCGAATTTCGACTCGATAGCGGCTGCACCAACTTGGTTGCCTACGTACCCCTGCCCAAGGGATCAAGCCGTCCGTAGTTCATCCAAATGAGCTTCAGCAAGCTCACTTCACCTGAAGAACATGGAGCAAGTCTTTGCAGTGTGCAAACTTCACCCCCGACACCACCTTTGTTAGCATATCGGCCGGATTCTCCGAAGTGTGAATCTTCAACAAGTCAATGTCACCTTCCTCTAGAATCTCCCGTACAAAGTGATACCTGACATCAATATGCTTCGTCCTTGCATGATAGACCTGGTTCCTTGCCAAGTAGATGGCACTCATGCTGTCACAGTTTATCTTCAATATATCCTGTTCCACGCCCAGATCATCAAGCAACCCCTGAAGCCAGATTGCCTCCTTCATGGCTTCTGTCATAGCCATATATTCAGCCTCTGTGGTCGACAACGCGACGGTAGACTGAAGTGTGGAGCGCCAACTCACCGGTGCCTGTGAGAATGTGAAGACATATCCCGTCGTCGACCGGCGTTTGTCAAGGTCACCTGCATAGTCTGAGTCCACATAACCTGTGTACTCCTGCTTTCCGGTGTTGTCCTTCTCGAATACTAGGCCTACATCAACTGTTCCCTTGATGTACCTCAGAATCCATCTCACAGCTTCCCAATGACCCTGTCCAGGATCATGCATGTATCGACTCACCATGGAGACTGCCTGTGAAATATCTGGTCGCGTACACACCATCGCATACATCAAGCTACCCACAGAATTGGCATATGGAACATGAGACATATACTCACGCTCCTGAACACTCCTTGGAGACATCTTCGCTGACAATTTGAAATGCGGCGCCATAGGTGTACTAACAGACTTGGTATCCTTACTGATATTAAACTTCTGCAATAACTTCTCCAAATAGCCCTTCTGTGTCAAACTTATCCTGCCAGCTTTCCTGTCTCTAGTGATCTCCATGCCCAATACTTTCCGTGCTTCCCCCAGGTCCTTCATCTCAAACTCTGACGACAACATCTTCTTCAGAGAATCAATAGCAGATCTTGACCTAGAGGCAATCAACATATCATCTACATAAAGAAGTAGATAGATATATTCACCTGATGGTAACTTGTTGTAGTACACGCATGGGTCGAAATGGCTCCGTGTGTACTTCTTCTTCCTGATGAAGCTATCAAATCGCTTGTACCACTGTCTAGGAGACTGCTTCAAACCGTACAGCGATTTCTGTAGCTTGCGTACTAACTCTTCCTTCCCTGCAGCTTTGTAACCTGTGGGCTGTGTCATATAAATCTCCTCCTCAAGATCGTCGTGGAGAAAGGCGGTCTTCACATCAAGTTGGTCAAGTTCCAACTCATTCTGCGCCACAAAAGCCAATAGAATCCGAATAGACGAGTGTTTAACTACTGGGGAGAACACCTCGTTATAGTCGATTCCTTCTCTCTGAGCATAGCCTTTAGCCACCAGCCTTGCCTTGTAGCGCACTGCATCTTCTTGGAGAGATCCTTGCTTCTTAGTAAATACCCACTTGCACCCTATGGCCTTCTTCCCCTTGGGCAACTTGGTGAGTTCCCATGTGTTGTTCTTGTAAAGAGATTGCATCTCTTCATTCATGGCCTCTTTCCACATCCTAACTTCTGTACTGATCTCAGCTTCCCTGAAGGTAGATGGAATAGCCTCTTCAACAACTGGAAGTGCATACGCGACGACCATATCAGTGGTGAGCCAACCCGGTCTCCTAGTGTTCCTCCGTGGTCTTCCAACTGCAGTGGGATCTGGAACAGTACCCATGACCTGCTCCTGATCCTCTTCAACATCTTCAGCATTTTCTTCAGCTACTTGATCACCACCCTGTGTCACTTCAGGAATGATCCGAACTGATACTGAATCCTCTAGAGATGGTGGATCTGCATCACTCTCCACCTGCTGCAATAGCTCCTTGGTCTTGCTGGTCTCCACCTGCTTAGAGACCGTAGGCTTCATCAAAGAAGCCTCATCGAATGTGACATCCCTGCTGATTAAGAACTTGTTGTCCTTTTGGTCCCAAATCTTGAACCCCTTGGTTCCTCGCTTGAAGCCAACGAACACCCCTTTCTTTGCCCTTGGGTCCAACTTGTCTTCTCTGACATGGTAGTAGGCTGGACACCCGAAAACCCTTAGCATATCATAGTCTTCAGTAGTTCTTCCTGACCAAGCTTCAAGAGGAGTCTTCCCCCCTATTGCAGACGACGGCAACCTGTTCACAAGATGGCATGCATACCCCAAAGCTTCAGCTCAGAACTTCTTTGGCAGTCCTGTATTGGATAACATACACCGAACCTTCTCTAGTAAAGTCCGGTTCATCCTCTCAGCCACCCCATTTTGTTGCGGAGTCTCTCGTACTGTGAAGTGTCTCTCTATGCCCTCATCAAGGCATAGCTGTAGGAAAGGATCCGATTTGTACTCTCCTCCATTGTCAGAACGGAGGACCTTGACCTTCCTTCCCGTGCTTCTCTCCAGATTAGCCTTCCACTTCACAAACAGTTCTAGGACTTCATTCTTGTGTCGCATAGTGTACACCTAACAGCGCCTAGAATAGTCATCAATGAACGACACAAAATAGTGGTTACCTCCAATCGATGCAGTCTTGGTAGGTCCCCATACATCCGTGTGAACATAGTCAAGAATACCCTCCGTGCAGTGTGAAGCTGTGCCAAACTTCACCTTGGTCTTCTTGCCGATGATGCAATGTTCACATAGATCCAGCTTGCAGGTCTCAGCACCCTTCAGCAACCCTTTCTTCACAAGAGTTTGCATTGATTTCTCCCCTGCATGTCCCAGCCTCATGTGCCATAGCCGGGTCGAATCTTCTTTCTGACTGGTAGAAGCTGCCACCTGCCCTGTCACTGTACTACCCTTCAAGTAATACAAGTTGTTCCGGCGATCGGCCTTCAACACCACCATCGAGCCCTTTGTCATTTTAAGAACTCCTTCCTTAATAGACACTCCGAGCCACAGTGATTCCAAAGCTCCTACAGAGATCAAGTTCCTCTTCAGCTGAGGTACATATCTCACTTCTTTCAGCTCCCTCACCATCCCATCAAACATCCTATTGGAATAGTGCCAACACCCTCCATGATGCATGGGTGATCGTCGCCCATGACGACCGAACACCCCTCCAACTTCTCAAAACTGGTAAACCAGTCTCGATTAGGGCATACATGATATGTTGCACCTGTGTCCAAGATCCACTCGTTCTCCCCCGAGTAGCCTATGATGGGAGTGGTAACTGAAAACGAGAACACTGAAGAATCCGAATCTGATCCATCTGCCTGTGATTTGCTGCTTGTAGTTTTTACCACTTTTGCGAGATTTTCTTCAGATTTTGACTCTTTCTTCTTTCCCTTGAACTTTGGACAGTCTACTTTCCAGTGCCCAATCTCTTTGCAGAATGCGCACTGATTTCTCTTGAGATCCCTGAAGCCCGGCCTGGACTTTGATCTTCCTCTAATCTCCTTTCCCTTCCTTGATGAACCTCTACCTCTTACTTCCAATGCCTCTGCCGATGAACTTGTCTGAGAAGGATGTCTTTCATTCTTCCTTGTTTCATAACTCATCAATGAAGACGACACCTCATCATAATCCAAGCTCTGCCTTCCATTAATGAAGGTCAGTGTGAATGTCTCGTACTCCTCTGCAGGAAGTGAATTCAGAAAGATGACCGCCTTATCTTCCTCTTCTAGCTTGACATCCAAATTCAGCAGATCTGTAAGAAGCTTCGTATATCGGTTGATGTGCTCATTGACTGTGCTCCCCTTCTTCATCCTGAACTGATACAGCTTACTCTTAAGCTGCAACCTGGACTCTACACTCTTCTTCAGGTACTTCTTTTTAAGGGTTTCCCACAGTTTCTTCGCTGACGTCTCATGTTGTATAAGGTATTTTATGTCTTGTGACAAGCATGAACGTATCAAGCCACATGCCGATCTGTTCATCTTCGCCCACTCTTCATCAATGGTAGTGTTCTTCTTCCTCTCCAATAGGAGAGTGTCTTCGAGGTTTGATGCATTCAGCGCATCCATAACCTCACATCTCCACATGCCGAAATTGTTAGTCCCATTAAACTTAACAACTTCAATCCTTGGGTGAGAGTTCATTGTCTTAGCGGAAACTATTTCTTCTGCCATTGAGATTTTCCCTGATTCTCTATCTATGCGGAAGTAATCACCAACTTGAAATAGATCCCAACACAAATAAAAATCGGATTTTTACCTGTCCCTTGAAACCCTAGATCGAGTTTCTCTCCGGATCTACTTCACCACCGATTCAACGAGCCCTCCTTGAGTCCTTCTGAGATCGACACACGATCTCCACGAACCCCGTTACCTCTGATCTGAGATCGACACACGATCTCCACCGAATCAGATCTCGAGCCCTTCGAATCCTCAGAAATCCCAAGTGCAACCCGGAAGCTCTGATACCACTTGTTGTGCGCGCAATCCAATCACAACAACCAAACAATAGAGAATCCTAAGATCTCCAGCACAAGAACAAACCCAAACAATCACACGAAGAACAAACAATCGCAAAAGACAAGATCTAACGAGGTTCGGCCAACGTGCCTACGTCCTCGGGGCAATCAATGGAGAGATTTCTATTAGGAAGATGATTACAATGGCTCTAAGTCTCTTTGAATGCAAGAGAACTTAGGGCTAATACTTTTTCGCAGAGATACTAAACCCTAGGATCAACATAGGCTTAAATACCTCATACAGCGGATCAGCAGATTTAACCCAGAACCCGACTGTCGGTCGACCGGGCCGGTCGACCGACTTCCTTATACCGGTCGACCGTGACGGTCGACCCAAGAAACCCTAGAGTTGGGTTTGTCAGTCAGGGTTTTCCGGTCGACCGGGCCGGTCGACCCAGAAAACCCGAGAGTTGGGATCTGTCAGTCAGGCACTGCGGTCGACCGGGCCGGTCGACCGCTCCAACCTCTGTGCATGTTGTGCACGTCGGTCGACCGGGCCGGTCGACCGACCCTCCTGACTTCTGCTATCTCTGCTATTTTCTGCTGCTGTCCCTTTGCCTTTCATCGTCGACTTCCTTGGCGATCTTCGACGGCACTTGGCACTCTTCTACAGCTGCTTGGCATGGCATCTCCTTTAATATCATCTCTCCTCCAACACGAGCTCTGCGTCTTGCAGTGAAGCTAAGACGCAGGCTTCGACCCTTGCGTCTTGGTACTGCAGTGACGCTGAAGCGCCGGCTTCAAGCTCTGCGTCTTGGCCATTGCAGTGATGCTGAGACGCGGGCTTTGACCCTTGCGTCTTGGTACTGTGCGAGTGGTTATGATTAGCCTTGCGTCTGAAGTATAGACTCTGCTTTCTGATGACTTGTCCTCAGTGATTTTTTAGACAGTCTACAATGAGGACATCAACTACTATGTGCAAGTGGCCCGGTGCCAGTTGGAGATAGCTCAGCCCTAGGCACAAGCTATGCGAGCGTGGCAAAGCGCAGAGTCGTAGACAACGTGACGATGACAATCAGTAAAAAAAAAAAAATTGAGAGGCTTTGATATTATAAAATTATACCATTAAAAGGTAATGTTTGATGTAATAAACTACAACTAATCTAATTGATTGCGTAGAGATCATCTTTAGAGAAAATCTGAACCTACCACTCAGTGACACGATCATATTTTTCCCTTGAAACATAAAGGGGAAGCTTAGGAGACACCATGTGTTTAATTAATAAGAACTTCACAAAACTTTTTTTTTTATGACATTAGAAATATTTGACAAGATAGAAGAGTACATGTAAGAAACACTCATTCATAATGTGATCTTAAAACAAAAAAAAATGAAAAAAAAAACAACTAAATATCATAAAATACAAGATCATGTTCTTTATGATTCATGGTTCTTGAGTTTGCATGCTCCCCGGCATTTCAAAGAGACCCTTACTGATTGAACATACATTCACGCACAGGTACCGTTAATGTGGCTCAGTGAGCTTATAAACGCATGCGCATCGCAAGTAGTAACCAGAGATCCTCTTTCCTCTCCCTTGTCTCTCTTCGTCTTGGTCACTTTTCAATTTCATGGAACATAAACAATAGAAAACAAATCTTCTAAAACTAAAAAGAGTTGACTGACTTTTTTAGTTTTGTCGGACAACCAAGCTTGCCTCCATGATATGTTCCTGCTGCTCCTGATGTAGTCCCTGAAATATTTTTTCTAGTTTCCCAATTTTTTAACGGTTTATCTCCATTCGGACTTCAATAGCAGCCGGGTTCAAAGCCTGTTTTGCAGCATATGTTAGAAAATACAAATGCTTATTTATACATGACACAATGATTTAAGTAAAGAATCAAATTTAAGTAAAGAATCAATCACAAAACATTAATTCTAACAAAAACAAAAAGTGCATTACAACAATAATAAAACTAAATTATATATATAACAGAAAGATGATAACTCGTATGGCTCATGTGTGTTGAAACTTCAACCATCAGCACTTACAAATGGAGGGTAAAAGAAACCGAGATGGTCACATCTGTGACGATATATTTCCCGAAGCCATCCAATCCTAACAAACAATTCTTCATTTGCAATAGTGAGTGCCGCAGCCTCAAAACCAGCTGCCGTGGCTTGGTTGCCGGTGACATTGCGGAGTGATGCACCTACAACAAAAATCACCAGGGCCTTGTATTTCTTCAGTGGAGTCTGCTGCTAACTTTATGGAGAATGACATTGATAGAAGCAAGAGGGGATAGATAGAAAGAGCGTGGAGATCATGAATGAGAGAATTTATAGGCACGACTCATGTTCAGGTCTCTCAACCATCAAAATCCAAAAGTTGTTGAGAACTTATTTTCAGTACCAAGTCACGGGGCTCTTGAGCCTGAACCGCTCACAGGCACGGCCATGATGTGGATCACACATCTCCTGCGCGTGAGCTTTCAGAACTTCGTCACGGAGATACGCAATCTTTCGTGGGTATTATTAATAAAAGCTTGAATGCAAAATAATTAGGTGAGCTGTTATATTCTCATTTTTCTGGCTTAATGCAAGTTTTTCAAAATAAAAAAAATGAAAAATCGCATGAGTATAATAATGTTTAAGGGGTCGGTAGACTTTTTTTTTTTTTTAAATTTTAGTTTTTTCCCTTTTCACTGTTCTGGTTGTTCTGATTAAGGTTTCGTTTTTAGAGTTTGTTCATTTTTCTTATTGAGCTGGCTCGGGTTTTTGCAATTTTGGCTGAAGCCCTGTTTGTTTGCCTAGAAAGTGGGTGAAAGTTCAATTTTTTTTGCTCTGACACATGGATCCCATCAGCTTTTTCAGTGCCCCACTCTGATTGTTTGCTGTGAAAACTGAGAAGGAAAAACGTATGGGTCTCATGCATTCAACTTAGCTTTTTACAGCTACAGTGCTTCATCAGAATTCCAAGTTAAAAGTTTGAAGGACACCGGAAAACTGAATGGGTGGGGCCTACATACGTTTCTTTCATTTGTTATTATTTTTTTTACTACTTCATTATGATTATCATTTATTTTTAATATTATTAGCATTATTATTATTAATGTTGTGATTAGTATTATGATTATTGTTATTTATTATTAGTGTTATTATTATTGTTGTAAAATTATAACAACAAAAGGTAATGTTTGATGTAATTAAACTACCACTAATCTAATTGATTGCGTAGAGATCATCTTTAGAGAAAATCTGAACCTGCCACTCAGTGGCAATATCATATTTTCCCTTAAAACATAAAGGGGAAGCTTAGGAGACACCAATCATAAAAATCCTTCACTAATTTTTTTTTTTTTTTTTAGATAAAATCATGAGATAAATCCTCCATGTCTTTAATTAATAAGAACTTCACAAAACTTTTTTTTATGGAGAATGACACTGATAGAAGCAAGAGGGGATAGATAGAAAGAGCGTGGAGATCATGAATGAGAGAATTTATAGGCACAACTCATCTTCAAGTCTCTCAACCATCAAAATCCAAAAGTTACTGAGAAACTTATTTCAGTACCAAGTCACGGGGCTCTTGAGTCTCAACCGCTCACAGGCACGGCCACAACGAGGATCAGAACTTCGTCACGGAGATATGCAATCTTCTGTTCGGTACCATTTTTTAATAAAAGCTTGAATGCAAAATAATTAGGTGAACTGTTATATTATATTCTCTTTTTTCTGGCTTTATGCAAGTTTTTCAAACTAAAAAAATGAAAAAATCGCATGAATATAATAATGTTTAAGGGGTCGGAAGGTTTTTTTTTTTTTTTTTTTAAATTTTAGATTTTTTTCCCTTTTCACTGTTCTGCTTATTCTGATTAAGGTTCGGTTTTTTAAAGTATTTTTCCCCCCTTTTTGGGCTGGCTCGGATTTTTGCAATTTTGGCTGCAGCCCTGTTTGTTTGACCTGAAAGTGGGCGAACACTCAGTTTTTTGTCTTTGACATTTGAACTACACTAGTTTTTTCAGTGCTCTATTCTATTTGTTTGCTGTGAAAACTGAGAAGGAAAAGTGTGTGGTCCCACATTCCCAACTAAGTTTTTTACAGCTACAGTATTGTGTCAGAATTTCGAGTTAAAAGTTCAGAAAATGCGCGAAAATTAACTGAGTGGGACCCACATTTTTCTTACATTTGTTTTCCAACAGCCAAATAGGACCTGAACCGTTAAAATTAATATTGCACGAGAGAGAAAAAGACTTGGGATCAGCATTTTTTCGGGGGAAGAGAGTGAATGGACATGCGTTAGACATCCCGTTTACATGTGACCAGATCACGTTCTATTGTGGTACGAACTAATCTGAACCGAATAAATTGTAGATATAATGACAAATTAATTAGTCTTTTAGCTTTAATCTGAAACAAAATATCCGTACGTTTAAAGTATTAACTACTCTATTATGCAACAACTACAGAGGGGCAGATATTGGCACTCACCAAAATAGTTAACACGCCCATCAGATTATAACGCCCACAAAATTGATAAGGACACCCACCAAATCCTCACCAATATTTAAAAAATGACTAAAATACCTCCCTCCTCTTCTTCTTCCTCGACCGCGGAATTCACAAAACTGGAACAATTGGTTTTAATTTGTTCCTGACAAAAACATGCCTGTATGCCTCTAAATTTGGATCATGGGTTTTTCTTGTGCAAATTCAGACAATAAGATGTCTTGGTTTAAAGTTACCAATGAAAACTATAGATTGTCCGATGGTATGATCAGATACATAGAACTCTGTCATGTAAGGTGCGAATAGATTATATGAGAACTAGTGAAGTCTAATAGGTGAAGAGCTGGGTTTCCAACAGAAAATGAAAAGCTCTGGTTAGCAAAATTAGCACATAAGTGATGAGAGATCTGAGATTTCATCGGTGTTTCTCAACCACATGAAATCAAATAAATCCTACATCCAACAAACCTGCAGATAGACGCCGTCAAGCAGCTCCATATATGCCTTGTGAGAAAAGGAAAGAATGAGTTTGTAAAGAGAGTTCTGGACTTAGCAGACATATTTTGTTCGGTTTATCAATGGATTCATTCTTTTAGGTGTGATTCTATGTGAAGGTCAAAGCATAATTTCAACTTGATCGGATATGGCAAGCTGAGGGAAGAAGAAGAGAGGAACATTTTGGACTTTTTTGAACGTAAAAGTATTCAAAAAATTAATGACACTCTTATAGTAATCTAATGAGTGTGTTAATCAATTTGGTGGGTGTCAATATCCGCTCCTCAACTACAATATTTAGACATTACAGAACCATTAGAAAATCTAATATTAAATGTGTAGATTCTATAATTAACTTGGTATGTTAGTATGGAGGCATGTTAAATTAGAAGTATTTTCTCCTTGTTAGTTAGAATACAATGATAATATCACCTTATTAATGAAAAGCGGAGATTATTTAGCACATCTTCCGCTAAAAGAGTTATAAAATCTAGTCACACAAAATATTCTCATAAAAATAAATTTGAGGAAAATGTATACTACATGCAAGTCATAAGCATCATAATATCTTATAGAATTCATTTTTGGATAAATTGTTCAAAACTCTCCTGTACTATTGGGGATGTTACGCAAAACCTCTACACTATCAAGACCTACAGATTGTCCCCTTGAGGCTAACTCCGTCAGCTTTGTTGTTAATAAAAGGCATGTGCATAGCACGTAAAATCCTAATTATCAATTAATCTCTATTTTTTAATCAACACAATTAATTAACTACTAATCTTAATTAAATAAATAACTAAAAAATTAAAAAAATTAATTAAAAGAGTGAGCTCGTCCTCTCCCTCCCCCTCCTTTCTCCTCGAGTGTGGTTATTTAAACCCAAAAAAATGATAAGTAGACCCATTAATTAGTAGACCCAATAAATTAGTAAGTAAACCGCTCCTCCAAATTACCCTTAAAACCCTTATATTCTAAATACTCAATTTAAATATAAAAATTCAATTATACCCCCAATTTGAAATTAAATCTCCCCAAACCAACCAGATAAAATCCTCTCAGCCCATTAAATCCCTTGCCACTATAACTGTATCATATAAAGAAGGCTAGTTCAATGGAATTCCAGCTGTTTGGATTTGGCTAGTTCAAAATTTCTTTTTGTTCTCCACCTTTTTGTCTTTTTCTTTCTACCAAACATGTTTAGTATGACATCTTAAAAAACTAAAATGAAATAACATATTCATTAAATTAACAGAGATTTTAGGAAACAAAAAGTATGGAAAAATTATGTTTTAAATCTAAAACGAGATTCTAGAGGACATGCTTGAAATATATTTCTAGTAGACATGAAATTATATATATAGTTTAGAATTATTCTTTCCTCGAAAAAAGTTGAGAATTCTTCAAAATCATCCAAGTCCTATCCAGTGTTTTTTATTGAACCAAAATAATCTATCATGCTCTTCGCGATCAATAATCAAAATTGAAACAAAATTTAAGGAGAGATGAGCCTAAAATTTCTAGGGTTTATAGGTTGAGTAATAGAGAGAGTTTTGAGGTTGAAAAAAAATTAAGTTTATAAAGGTTGGGTGTACTTACTAGTTACATGGGTGTACTAACTAATTATTTTGGTAAAGTTGTAATATCTAAAAAGTTAATTCTTTATTTTGTACTTTTCATTTGAGGGTAAAACTGCCCAAGAAAATCTTAATTTATTTTTTGGGGCTACTTATCAGTTCTTTTAGTTTAAATAATTGCACTTTTCCTCCTCACCGCCGTCAGATCTCATGACGATGGCGGGATGAGGAAGGAGAGGAAGAGGACCCACCCTCCTCCTTCTCCCTCCCTTTCCTCCTTCTCCTCGCTGCCGCCAGATCTGACAGCGACGAAGAGGGAGGAGGGTGGCGATCCCGCCCCTCCCCTCCTCCCCCTAGCCGCCCGGTCTGAGTGGTGAGGGAGAGGAGGAGGTGGAAGCGGGCCATCCCTCCTTCTCCTTCCTCCTCCCCCTGGCCACCCGATCTGGGCAGCAATGGGGAAGAGGGGAAGGGGTAGGGAGGGTGATGTAGGAGACCAAAGAGCAAGGCAAGACAAACATCAGGCAAAAAATACTTGACCTATCAACAGCCTTCGTTTGGACTTCCGACAAGCTTTTCTCGAGAGAGAGAAATTTTTCAGACTTGTCGACAACGCCTCTTCTGGCCTATCAACAAGCTTTTACAAAAAGTCAAGATTTTACAGTTTTTCCTTGACCGTCGACAGCCCGCTTCAGTTATCGACAACTCTATTGCTTATCTGGGTATTTGACTTTATTTAGGATTTTGTTTTAGGTCAATTTGAATCCAACAAATTTTTCAATTTATTTATTTTGAACTTTCTTTTTCTTTAATTTGAATTTAGCTTTCACATATAAAATAGGACTTTTGTAAGCCAATATAAAGATCATTGTATTCTTTTCTTTTAATGAACTTTTTATGAATCAAAATTAAGATTTCTTTCTTAAATTACTCGTTGATTCATGTTCTTATCTTTGGCTCATGGATTCTGGTGATATTGCTAATTCGTTGCGGTGTTCATGGATTCGAGCACGATTTTCTTACCTAAAGGGTTCTTCAGGGTTCGTCAGCGCTAGAATGAGATCTAACTGGAATTGTTCATCTTCTTTACTTCCCCGTCCTATGTTAAGTGGTATCAGAGCTTTGATGAAGGCTCTGATGATCGCCAGAGATGACGAAGAGCAGTAAAGCCTCTCCATAAGAGTAGCTTGGTGCTCTTGAATCGATCATGGTCAGTATGGTCCAAGAAATCAAGGAGCTATTTCTCAAGTTTGATGATTGAAGCCTTGCTGATGGTGCATACTGAAGCGGGCGTGAACGTTCATCGAACAATCTTCCTCCACCACCTCCACCTTCACCCGGCAATCCTCATCCACCACCTCCACCTCCTACAAACAATCCTTACCTATAACCTCCACCACTAAACCAATCACCTCCAATTTACCCACCACCAGTTCAACTATCCCGCTACTAGCATCCCATATTAGCCACCCTCATATCCATCATACCGAAATTAACTACCCCTATAGCATCCATATCAATACCCTACACCACCAAACTACCCTCTACGACATCCCAAATTGATGAATTCTCTGATGATGAGTTCAGCAAGCCCAATTATCAGTATGATGACATTGGAGATGATAACCTAGCCTGTGGAAGGCATGAGAGATTCACTAATCCTAATCTAAATGGGTGAGGTAGGTTTCCTAACCCTCACAGGGAGGTTAGAGTCCCTTACCCTAATTGTAATGCCCCGATCCGCGGGTACGGAGATGTTACTGCGAAGTATTCATGTAGGTCAAAAATGACCTCACATATATACATTAAGTATCAGTACAGGTAAGAATCTGAGTTCGAAAGTACGTAATGCATTATACATTCCAACATAAAAGTATAAGTATGTAGTTATCACAAAGAGTGATACAATATTATAAGAATATTACATCTCCAAAGGATAAAATTATGATTTACAATGAAATATATATAATCAAAAGCTGAGAAGTACTCATAAGTAACAAGAGGAGTCTCGAAAGTCGATCAGGAGAAGGGCTGAGAGGAAAGAGCTACGGGTGTTAACCATACTACTGTTGTGCTACTCCGATCTCCTCAGAAGGTTCTTTTACGCTCCATACTCCAAAATCTGGATATACGAATCCAGTGTTGTTAGATGCAACCCAACAAGTGATGATGCGAATGCCAAATGGCGTGCATAGACAGCATATGTGTATTGATAAATCCAAATCAAAATAGCATGTATTGAAAACCGTGTCGTGGGCACAGGCACGCCATACGTGAATGAGACATCAAGTAATAAGTGATAAACATGAAATATAATAATGATAAATAAAATAGGTAATCTGAAGTAAAACTTGATGGAAGCAAAATACGGTGAAACCAGCGGTATAACCCAGTTTGCAAAGCAACACAACAGGTTATCATCGTGGCATCTTATTACTATTACTCGTCTGACCCATATATCTAGGTATGTGTCCTGGTGTACATCTCAACATACATACATTCATATATAAGTAAGTCAAGGTTGGTTATTGGAAGCTGATGAAGAACTGATAATTCATACTCATAGTAGTTCCCGTCCGCCCGGGACACAGGCATTGGGGGCCTGAAATCCCCCTAACACGCATCTTCTGGGGGGCTTGAAATCCCTCCAACACGAATCGTCGGTGTAGTATTCCACCACTATAAGAAAGCATTATACCGACATCCATCAATTCCGCCCATTCCCTGTGTAAGTTGTCCTTTTTATAATTTATTAAACATAATTATCAGATTATGGAAATGAGTAGGAACATAACTGATCATAACAGGAGTACATAACAAGCATAACAGGAGTTCATAACAATTATAACGGGAGTACATAACAAGAGATCAGGTACTACATTCCCGTAATATGATAATCATGAGTTAAGAGTTAATCATAACAAGTATCAGGTTTTAATACGACAATAACAAGTGATCAGGCAGGTGACAAGTGATAAGTCATGTCATAAGAGGGGACAGGTGATAAGAGATAACATAACAGGAGCAGATGTCAAGTAGATGCATGTCAGGTGATAACACATCAGTTGTTAAGTGATACAGACAGGTGTCAGGAAATAACATGTCAAGTGTTAACATATCAAGCATGTACATGTCAAGTGATAGAATAATAGTTAAGCACAATCAAGTAGAGCTGAGCAAGCTGGAGACACGGAAAGCGAAAAGCGCTTAGTCACTAAAGCGTTTAGTGGAGTTACCGGAACGACTTGGCTTAAGATGCAAGTAGAAAATCCGGCAGCATCTCGCCTAAGCGAATTTAGTGAATAAATCACTGAGCTCTAAACATGCCTATCAGGCATAGCTAAGAGACCTGACGGTCTAAGTGCACTCCTCTTTTGAGGAAGTGGGCGAGAGCCCGGAGGCTGAAGTACGCTCGGGGTCTAGGCGCACTCTCGGCAGCTACCACGAAACCCATAAGGGTGCAAGTCTAAAACCAATTGGGTAGCTAGCCCGGGAGTGGGCAGAAATCCAGTCGGTATAGGGGTACATGCATGAGATGTTAGTACCATACAATTAAGCATATAAACATGCAGTAGTTAGTTTATAATGTGTGAAGCCTGAAGGCTGTGTATAAGCCCATAAAGGCTGAAGTAAGCGCAGGGTTTAAGCACACCCTCGGTAGCTACCACAAAATCCATAAGGGTACAAGGCCTAGACCAATTGAGTAACCATCCCACGAGTGAGCAGAAGCCCCGAAGGCTATACATGGGTACCTGCATGGTTAGTACCAATAAGTGCACAAATATCATATCGTTTATACTATTACAAGCATTCAAACACAACATACAGTATATGATATTGGTACACACATACAACTCGGTACAATTACACAGGATCACATACACAAACCCATCACAAACCCAAAATATAGTACGAGCTCGACGAGGCGAAGAAAATACTCACCTAAATACAAACACAATGAAAATCGCGAAAACTCTAAAAAGCTACGCGCACAGACAGCGTAGCGGGGAAGCACCAAAGCAAGAAGCGAACGTGGGTTTGGCCCCTTGGTGGCTGCCAGCCCTAGGGAGGTGTGCCGGCCTCCTAGGTGGCCAAGGAGGTGGCCGGTCCCAAGGAGGAGGAGGGAGAGGAGAAGGGAAGGTGATGGTGTTGGTGGTGGTGTTGGTGAAGGTGATGAAGTTGGATTTTGATGGAGAAGGAGAAAGGAAATGAAGGATATGATGATGAAGGTGATGTTGGAGGTTGAAGTAGTGATGATAAAGGCGGCATTGTGATGGTGGAAGTGAAGATGGTGGTGATAGGGAAGGAAATAGAAGAGGTGGTGGTAAAGATGGAGGATTTATAATGGTGGTGGTGGTTTTTTGAGGAGAATGAAAAGGAAGGATATAGAGAAATGGGTAGGGTGATGTAGGAGCTTGAAATAGTAGTGATGAAGGTGGTGTTATGGTGGTGATAGTGATAGTGGTGGTGGTGGAGAAGAGTAGAAGATATGGTAATGAAAAGGGTGCAGAAAAGATGGTGGTGGTGACTTTGTTGAAGATGGTAAAGATTTCACTGGAATAGTCGCCGGAGTGGTCACAGGAGATGTAACCGGAGAAGAAGTGCTCGGCCCTTAGCCAAGCATGGTGGCCAGACTAGGGATAGGTGGTGTATTGGTGATTTTGTGGAAGGATTTTTAGTGGTGATGATAGTTTTGGAGAAGGTAAAGGAGAGGGTGAAAGTTTTGGAGGAGTTTTGGAGTTCGTGGTGGATTAAATGAAGATAGAGGAGGAAGAAGAAGATGATGGAGTTTTGTAGGTGTTGTTATTCTTGTTGTTGTAGTGGAGATGAAGGAGGAATGGATTGTGATTATGATTTCTAATGGAGAAATGAAAAGGGAAGAAGAAGAAAAGGGATTGTATTTGGAGTTGGAGTTAAAGGAGAAGGAAAAAGGATTATGGTAAGGGTTTTTTTGTAAAATGGAGAGAAGTGAGGTGGCCTTGGCTGGCCATGGTGATGGGAGATGGGAGTTGAGTGGTTTGGGATATTTTGGAGGAGATATTTTGGTGGAAAGGTGTAGAATGTAATGAAAGAATGGAGAATGTTTTAGAATATAGTGGAAGGAAAAGGAAGGAAAGAAAAAGGAAAAATAAAAGAAAAAGAAAAAATAAAAATATTTATTGGAAGAAAAAGTGGAAATAATTAGAGTGGCAGATTCTCCGGATTTGGTTGCGGATGCGGAAAACTTTCGGAAAAATACCGGAATTGTCCGAAAATCAAGTATCTCAGAATGTCCGACAAAAATTCTCAAAAATCAAGAATATTATTCTAAGAATCCTGGTGAAATTTATTTCAATAAATTCTTTATTATTTTTAAATTAAAAATCGTATAATCGACCGCCGATATTGGTCGACACCAAATCTGGTCGAAATCCGTTAAATTCTGAAAATACCTGAAAAATTTATTAATATAGTAAATAATATTTTAAGAAATATGAGAAAGTGATTTCTTGAAATTTGACTCCATTTATAAATTAAAAATCCAAGAATAAACCAGCGGTACCGGTTAATCCTAATTTTAGGGTTTTTATAAAATAATTCAGAAAAATCTGAAAAATCATGAAAATTCTACAATATTAGAAAATAATGTTTGAAACTGAAACTAGTCAAATCTGACTATCAGAACAGTTAAATCAGGCAGGATCGGGTCCCTGATTCAGAGTAGGGCTAACTCCGAGTCCACGAATCCAGATCCAAAGCAAAATAATCATATAAATAACCATAAGATAATAAATACAGAACCCAACTGAAAAATACTATCAAAAAATCAAAATACGTATCTAAGTACGTATTCCGGGAACGGGGTGTTACACTAATCATGATAAAGAAGGAGGAAACACAAATCCTCAGGAGTGCAGGATGAAGGTTAACATCCCTCTTTTAGCGATAATCATAATATAGAATCCTTTGTGAATTGGATACACGGGTGGATAAATTCTTTAACATTGCTTATGTTCTCATGGAAAACAAATCATATTTGTGGCGTACAAATTCAAGGGAGGAGCAGCCACATGGTGTTGCAAATCTCACGAAGGTGTCAAAGAAAGCAACATGTGATGACATGGAGGCGCATGAAGCAACTCTTATAAGGTAGATTCTTTTCACCCGATTATCAATAGAACCTCGACAATCAATTTGAGCAATGCAGGTAAGGTACGAGGATTGTGTCAAATACATAGAGGAGTTCTATCGCCTCGCGTCACGGTGTGATTTATCTCTTACAGAGGAGCAGCAAACTGCGATATATATCTATGGGTTAAACTACGCCATCCAGGAACTTGTGGTCATCCAAAACATGTTCTCTGTCGATGAAGCCCAATAAAAGGCCAAGAATATAGAGGTTATGAAGCAAAGCTCCACCTTTCAGGCATCCTTTATCAATCAAAGAGCCCGTAGGAGGCGACAGAGTCTCACCGAGCTCCATGATGACAGGTCAACCAATAGTACAATCACCAGGCAAAGCCTCTACATCGACACCAATAACAAACCCCGCGATCACAAAGAGCAAAGATAATCCTTACACCAAGCCCGGAGTTGGCAAGTGTTGCAGGTGTGACAAACCTGGACACAGGTCTAATAAATGCCTGAAAAGGAGGCCCGACATTATAGCAGACTTGAAGAAGAATATGTGCTAATTGAGATAGAGCTGAAGGTTTCTAATTTCATCGAAGAACATGGCGATCCCGTTGCTTATGTTATTCAGAAAGTGCTTTGCAACTAGATGATCCCTGACACCACATAGAGACACCAAATCTTCTATCAAGGTGTTTAGTCAAGGATAAAGTCTGTAACCTTAACATTGACAATGAAACCTGTGAGAATATCGTCTCTAGAGCACTTGTGGATCACTTGAAATTAAAGACAAAGCCTCTCATCATCCTTATGACATTTGGTGGATCAAGCAAAGCCCACTGTGGATTGTATAAAAATCACTAAAGATGAGTCATCAAAAAGCAGTCCAAACTCCAGACGCAGGGCTAATTTAGGGCTAATTTCAATATCACTGTGCCACCAAGACGCGAGGGTCAAACGCGCGTCTCAGCATCACTGCGGCAGCAAGACGCGAGGGTCAAGACCTGCGTCTCTGCATCACTGCAGCACCAAGACGTGAGGGTCGAAACCCGCGTCTCAGTTATAACTGCCCTCATTATTGGGTCAATTACTGCCCACATAATGAGGAAGTTAACCCCCATTATAGATCATTTTTAGGGGGCACGTTCACCCCTGAAACCTCTATAAATAGCCCCGTTTGCTATGGAGAAGGGGTCGGTTGATCAGATAATTCTTGGAGAAGAATTCCGCCTGTGAGCTGTAGAAGCACCAAGACTTCCACCGAAAAGAAAGAGAGAGTTCAACTCTTCGAACAACTTACTGCGTACAAGTTAATCTTTGCCTACAATCTCTTTGAGATTCCTGATCGATAGGAGCTGTGTTACTCCGTCTGTTATCCAAGAGAGGATTTCCAAGAGGTCCTGACGCTCACCTGGTCAACGAAAAATAAGATTCACTTTCTACCGCCACACCAAGAACCCAGCATTAAAGAAAGGGGAGATTCAATTCTGAACATCTTCCCTCCCTTGCTGTTGGAGTGTTAATCCGTTGTAATCTTTCATTTGATTTAAGAAAATTTTACAAGGAACTTTCTCCCACCAAACAAGAGATGGCGACTTCACTGGGGACCACTTTCTCTACTGACGAGCAAGTTGTGGCGCAAGGTGACGTCACCTGTATGGGAAAAACGGTCGAATCACTTGTCGTAGAATTTGACCAGGCGAAGTATAAAGAGTTCCTCTCTTCTGGCTCCAAGAGCCCAAAGGCGCGGGTCTACCGAAAAGTCTTTTCGAGGACTTGCTCTCAAGTCCGCTCTGAGATCCTCTCAGACACGACTAGTGAGAAGGATGTCGTGGCTAATCGCATTATGCGTAACATCCGCGCCAACGTCTCCCAGGAGACCCGCGTGGTTAACGTTCCTGATGTTCAGCCTGTTCATCCTCTTTCTCAGTGCCAAGTTACCGGGGGTTTCCTTCAACCTACACGACGTAACCAGAATGCCAAGCGGCGACAGAGGCGGCGTGCGCGTCAACTACAAGTTGGAACAACTGTTTGTCCAACAGTGGAAGGACGCGAGGTTCAAACTGGCGTCTCTTCTGAACTATGTCAGACACGTGAAGTCCGCGTTTGGCAACCTAACGTGATATTCACCAAGCTCGCGTTTCTGAAGCACCGCTTCCCAAATGCCACAAGCAGCAACGCCATGTCCGTGCTCTTTATCAAAGACACGAGACCCAGCAGCCCTGCGTTTCTCAAGCATCTTTACCCAGATGCGACAATCGGTAACGTGAGAGCCGCGTCTCTTCTCAGTAGAGACGCCAGACTCACGTTTTAGTGCCGCAACGCAAGAGCAGCGTTCATAAGCCTCACGTCTCAGAACCTTGCGTCTCAACTTTGCGAAGCAAGGAGAACCCTCGCAAGTTGAAAAGCCCTCGACAATCCGAGGCTAATCTCTTCGATCCCCTTCCCACGGATCTAAGGGATTATTTGACAAGGAAGAGAAGTGCTAGTCGGATCACTCCATCATGTTGCTGCGAATGGCTTATTATAATGCTATCTGAGTGCCACTGCAGTCCACGCACAAGCCAGCAGTCTAGATTTAGACAGCTGACTCTAACTCCCCGATCAGCTAAAAGAAATCACTCCCACAGAAGGAGGACTTTTTCTGACACTGAGTACCCTGAAGTCACTGCAAACATGACAAAGCAACCTATGGTCAGCTCTGACGAGTCTGACACAGAACCAGAAGGAGTGTACCGACATATTCGCACTTGGACTGGGGCAATTGCCCCGATCAATTACAGTGCCCTTGCTCGGGGCATTGAAGTAAATGACTCGCATTCCGCTATTGCAGAGTCACAGGCTTCGAACTCTTCCATAGAGAAGGAGGCCTTTATATACATGACAAATACTCCTGAGGAGACAGCCAGGCGCTTGGAGCAGAAAGCCCAGGTCCAGAAGGAAACAATTCGAGATGATTGTGCTTAACAAAAATCTATCGATACCCTCAAGCAGATGCTGGCACAATTGCTTGAAAATAAGAAGAAGTCAACCGACAAAGCTTCCTCTAAAAAGTCTAAAGGCAAACGAAAAGAGGGAGAAAGCTCATCTTCTATACATATTGAGGATAAAGAGCAATCTACTTCTGGCTCGTCTAAATCCTCATCGCAGGAGAAAGACAACCGAGACCATAGAGGGGTTCATTCTAAAAGAATGAATCAACTAGAGCAACGTCTCGAGGCCCTTACTAATCGGAAAGGCCTCCAAGAAGAAGAGTAGTCCGGCCATATCCAGCCAAGTGGGACCTTGTTCCATACCCTCCCAAGTTCAAAGCTCCAACCTCAAGCATTGATGGCAAAGGGTCACCGAGCTAACATATCTACTACTTTAAGTCTCAGACGGGGAACGTGGTAGATAACGATGCCATCCTGGCACGTTTGTTCATCGGCACCCTAAAAGGGCTCGCCTTTGAATGGTTCATGAAGCTTCCGGAAGGAGGCTCCATTAAAAATTGGGGCGATTTGGAGAAGCTCTTCCTGACACGCTTCTTTGAAGACGACTCAGAGGTCACAATGCCTACTCTTTTGGCTACAAAGCAGCAAAAGGGAGAGTCCATCAAATCATTTGTAGAAAGATTTCAGAATGTAACACTCCGATGTCCAAGCGGTATAACCCAAGTCACCCTAGGGGAAACATGCCGCCACAATCTACAAACTTCACTCCTCACCCAAATAGGAGTTGCTGAAAGCCGCACCTGAAAATAATTGATCCAGCAAGGTGAACAGGCTGAAGAAATTGTCGCCAGGGTTAGGGCAGAAGAAAACAAACCCAGACCCGAAAGGTCGACAAGGCGTGCGCCAGACGCGTCCCTTCAAATAAAAAGAAAGGATAACTTGGCGACAGAGACCAAATCCCCTGTCAAATCTCAACCGTCAAAGGAAGTGGCTCTTCAAGTCAGCCGCGCGCAGCAAGCAGTATTCCTTCAAGGACGAACATGTTGACTCGCTGTTCAAATTACTTAACAAGAGCAACAAACTGAAGCTTCCCGAAGCTAGACGTCCTGAAGAAGTCGGTTAAAACCGATAGTCCCAACTACTGCCTATATCATAGGATGCTGGGACACCCCACCAAGAGCTGTTATGTCTTCAAATACATCCTTCAGGCTCGATTGACGCAGAGGTACTAAAACTTCGTCCAGAGCAGAAGCAAGTGGCGGCTAATATGACGTCGTTCCTCCAGTTTGGAAGACAACCTCCAACACCCTCTGGAGTAGTCCCCATCCCAAAAGAGGAACTAAGAATGATCAACATAGACCTTCACCATCAGTAAGAGAAGGGTCTTGTACCTGTCCCCACACCTCAAGGGGAAATTATGTGGGTTCATCCTGACCTTATGGATGGCCAGCAATGGACCATTGTTACCAGCAGAAGGTCCAAAGGTAAGGCAAAGGCTTCGTCCTACAATGTAGTGTGTGTTTCTTCCCGCGAAGCAGAAACTAATGTTCCCTCACTGACTGATTCAGAAGAGGAAACAATAGTTCTCGCTACAGAACCCAACCAACTTGTGGCAGAAACTCGTTCGGGCCAGTCATATTTGAAAAAGTATGACAAAATGGCGGCAATCCCTTTAAAACCCACTACAGAGTCAGCCAAGCCCTCCATAAAATCACCTGTGAAGAGACAGAAAGAGCTTCAGTTTTCTAAAGCTCTCTCAAAAGACATCGCGGAAGGATCCACAATACCTTACCGCTTTGACATCCTGACTGACTGGCCAATATCCCGATCCAAATTACTCTTTACGAGCTCCTGAGGCTATCAAAGTCAACCAGAGAAGCTTTGAGGGAGACTCTAGCTGACGCTGAGGTGTTCATAACCCAGGTGCCGGTTGGACCTCGGGAGGAAGATCTAGAGGATTGCCTCCGTGCCTCCCAAAACGCTCCCTGCATCACTTTCACGGCAGATGATATGCAGGTTAGAAAAAAACATGATTGACCCTATACTTTACAGGGTACATCGGATCATCTGAAGTAAGCAGCATTCAGGTAGATCTAGGGTCCGTATTGAGCATTACGCCTCGACGGGTCATGCAACATTTAGGGATTCCTACCCACCAGTTGAGCGCCACCCAGATAGCCATTTATGGGTTCAATGCCAATGGTACCCGCCCAATGGGGAAGATCAAGCTCAAATGCCAAATGGAGATCTAAAGTCGGAAGTGACATGCTACTTGATCGATGCTGACACCTCATACAATTTGCTGCTGGGACGACCATGGATTCATCGTAATTCCATCGTTCCCTCCACTCTCCATCAAGTCATGAAATACATCGACGGGAGTGAAAAAGGTACGAACGTTGATTGCCGAAAGACATCCATTTAAGGGAGTCGAGAACTATTTTACAAACTCTCTCCTATACCGGGACTCTGTGGAAACAAATGAGATCCCGCAATCAGAGGAGCGGACTCTGGTAATGAAGCTGACACCGAGTTGGAGAAAGAAGAGTGCATGTGGGAACTAGATCCACTTGTAACGAGCATTAATAAGCTCGATGTTGATAACACAGCTAATGATGTAGGCGGATGGTATATTAATAAAGAATTAGATTTGGCTTATCTTTCTGTGTTCGCTTCTGATTCAGTGCCATCAGACACTAGTACTGAAGTGGATGATGACCCTGGTCGGCAATGGATGCTTTAACATCATTGCATGTACCAGTAAAATCATCCTTCGAAACGTACTAAGGTGCTGATGATGCACAAGAATCAATATTTATGGTTCCATTAGGACGGAAAGGCCAACAAATTTTTTTCAGACAAATCAAATCCGAGCCGATGTCTCGTGAAGAATCAGAAAGCGAGAAGGAACCCCCTCAGTTCATTCATTATGAGCCAAACGTACTCAGAATGATGGAAACATGGGGTATGATCTGACAAACGGACCTGGGTTGAACTTCGGCAAAGGAATGAGAATACTACTCCGATCTTTCATTCCAAAAGGGAAAACCCCTATTATAGGCATCGAACTCGCAGGGGTTGGGCTATGTGTCAACTCCGATCCCATCAGCGTCTGAATCCGAAGAGTCATTATGCCATAATTACTCATCGGGCATGTCATCGTGGGAGTCAAATGTTAGTGTCGGTAACATCTTCAAAGAACTTTCAGTGAATATGGTCTCAACCAGCCACCTAGAAGACAGAGATGAAGAAATGATCCAATCTGATAGAGATCCTTTGATCAAACACTTAAATGCTCTTTGGGATACTCGCTTTGAACAGCGCGAGCCACCCACGGAGGATAAGATTGCTCAGATTAATCTAGGAGATGAGGCTAATCCTAAGCCCATCTTTATAAGCGAAAGCCTATTGCCCTCTGAGAAAGAAGAATTTAATATCTCTTGTGCGAGAATATATAAATGTTTTCGCCTGGAATTACTAGGACATGCCTGGACTTGATCCTCGATTGGCTATGCATCGCCTCAACATTAATTCAGACGTAAAGCTAGTCAAACAACAACAGTGACGGTTCCGTCCAGAAGTAATGGAAGCAATTTCGTCAGAGGTCAAAAAACTTATAGACTCTGGCTTCATTAGGGAAGAATAACATCCTAATTGGGTAGCCAATATCGTCCCTGTTGTCAAAAAGAACGAAAAGATCCGAATTTGCATTGATTTTCGCGATTTAAATGAGGCTTGTCCCAAAGATGAATTCCCTCTCCCAATCACGGATGTCATAATTGACAATACATATGGATTTGAGTGCATGTCCTTCATGGATGGATTCTCAGGATATAACCAAATAAAAATGTATCCTGATGATGAAAAACATACTTCTTTCAGGACACCACTGGAGGTATACTGCTACACAGTTATGCCCTTCGGACTGAAGAATGTAGGGGCTACATATCAGAGAGCTATGAATGCCATTTTTCACGAGCACATGCGTAAAACAGTGGAATGCTATGTTGACGACATAGCAGTGAAAAGTCGCGCCAAAGATGATCACATAACCGATTTGAAGGCAATCTTCGATATCATGTGGGCACATCAATTGAAGATGAACCCCACCAAATCCTTCCTGGGGGTGGCCAGCGGCAAATTCTTAGGGTTTGTGGTAACTTCCACAGGAATTCATTTGGGCCCGAAAAAAGTTCGTGCTATCCAGGAGATGCAACCTCCGCGAAATCTCAGAGAACTTAGGGGATTGCAAGGACGATTGGCATACATCCGAAGGTTCATCTGAAATCTCTCCGGAAGTTGCTAACCCTTTACCAAATTAATGAAAAAGAGTGTCTCGTTCGTTTGGAACGATGCTTGCCAACAAGCGTTCGAGGAGATCAAACGGTACCTCACGCAACCACCAGTCCTTACAGCTCCGGTGTCTAGAAAACCTTTCCTAATATACGTCCGAGCGATGGATCATTCTCTAGGAGCTTTACTAGCACAGAAAAATGATCAAGGATACGAGCAAGCAATCTATTATCTGAGTAGAACTATGATCGAGGCCGAACATCGATACAACCCGATCGAGAAGGAATGTTTGGCATTGGTGTTCACTGTCCAGAAAATGCGACAATACTTGGTAGGCCAAATTATAAACGTCATATCAAGAGTTAACCCTTTGAGGTTACTCATGACAAAGCCATCGTCATTAACGGTCGATTGGCAAAATGGGCCATACTGCTATCCCAATATGAAATGCGCTTATTACCACAAAAAGCCATGAAGGGACAAGCAGTAGCGGATTTCTTGGCTGAGCATCCAGATCCGAGGGCAACCGAACTTTACGAGGATCTCCCATACGAGGTCACTGAAGTTGTCTAACCCAGACATCTTTTGAAAGACAAGTGTGGCAACTTTTCTTTGATAGTGCATCGAGAACAGGTCCGAAAGGACATGTCATAGCAGGAGTAGGGGTAGTACTCGTCTCCACACAGAACTATGTGATTCCTCGAGCCTTCTCATTAACCGAGCCCTGCTCCAATAATGTAGCGGAGTACAATGCCCTTTTGATCGGAATGCGAATCGCCGATGAGATTGGCGTTAAAAATCTCGAGGCATATGGTGACTCTAAACTTATCGTCAACCAAGTTTGTGGGGAGTATGAAGTCAGACATGAAAATCTAGTACCCTATTACAACGCAACTGTCCACATGGCCGAGAGGTTCATAAACTTTTACATCGACCATGTACCCTGCCAGCAAAATGCGCATGCAGATGCACTGGCGTCTCTCGCTGCCTCTTTAGCCCTTCCAGTGGAGTAGTAGTAGAGAAATACTTATCCACAGTCACGACCTGTATTGCCCAAGAATCGCTTCTGAGAATTACTAGAAGCCGACAGGGAACTGTCAAGTCAAAGAAGCTCTTGAGTCGTCAACCGACCCAGAGCCTAGAGACTGGCGATTCCCTTACATTGATTATGTCTTATACGACATTCTGCCTGATGATACCAAAGAAGCGGCTGCCATTAGAAGGAAAGCCCCCAAATTCTACTATAATGCGATTACGTGAACATTGTATCGTCAGTCGCATGACGGAATCTTGCTTCGTTGCCTATCACAAAAAGAGGCACAGGAGGTATTGAAAGAAGCCCATGACGGCATGTGCGGAGCCCATCAACCTGGCCCAAAACTTGGGGATCAACTCCAAAGGTTGGGATATTATTGGCCTAAGATGATCCCTGACGCCATCACTTATGTCAAAAGATGTCACGCCTGCCAAGTTCATGGTGATTTCATCCATCAAGCACCAAGATACCTCCACTCTACAACTTCTACCTGGCCATTTGAGATGTGGGGGGGCATGGATGTAGTTGGCCCTATCATCCTACCATCATCAAAACGACATCAGTTCATTTTAGCCATAACAGATTACTTATCTAAATGGGTTGAAGTCAATCTTTAAAGGAGGTAAAGTCATATGATGTGATCAAATTTGTTAAACATCACGTCATCTACCGTTTTGGTGTACCTCGGCGAATTGTCCATGACAATGGACCCCAGTTCGTCAGTCAGGCTTTCCAGAGGTTCTGTACTAAGTTCAGAATCTAGAGTGTGTCCTTAACGGCATACTACTCCGCCGCTAATAGTCTCGTAGAAGCTTTCAACAAGACCATTGGCAAGCTTCTCAAGAAATTCATCTCGAAAAGTCAGCGTGACTAGGGCGACTAGTTAGGTGAATGCTTATGGGGCTATCACACAACTGTTCGAACCCCAACTAAAGCTACGCCATTTTCTTTAGTATATGGGTGTGAAGTCGTGCTTCCACTAGAAATTCAAATTCTATCTCTATGTGTCGCCTTGACAGTAGAGATGACAAAGGAGGAGAAACATCGACTGCGACTCCAAGAACTGGAAGCCTTAGATGATAAACGTCTACAGGGCCCAACAACAAATCGAGCTCTACCAAGCCCAGATTACCAGAGCCTTCAACAAGAAAGTTAAGGCGCGAACTTTCAAGAAAGGTGACCTTGTCTTAGCTGTCAGAAGACATATGGTAATGACACATAAGACAAAAAGAAAATTTCAGCCAAATGGGAAGACCATTTATAGTAGAGTCAGTCTACTCAAATGGAGCATTTCGCCTCATAACTTCAAACGGTGTGATACACTCATGATGCCAATCAACAGCGGATTCCTGAAGAAATACTGTCCTTAATAGTACTTTTCCTCTGATCAAGTTAATATTACACCTCTGATCAAATCCCCAGATCCAAGAAAAGTTTCTTCTTCCTTTATTAGGTCACATCACGATAGATCAGTGACAAGCTAATCGGGCCCTGACCGCACCATGATGTATGATGTAAATATTGAGAAGGAAACAAAAGGCGAAACTTGAGTTTTAGTATTGCTCTCTTCATTAACGTTCGACGCCTCCGGCGGCTAAGGACAGAAGAAAATGTTGGCTTCTAAGCCCAACATAAGTCTTCGACAACTCATCATGCTGAGGAGAATAGCATGGCTAGCTCAACTCAAACGGTAGTTAGTAAAGGCATACTAAATCCGTTGATAGTTGAGAGATTGCTAAAAATCCTAAGTGGACTTGGTCACACTCTCTCCTCCAAAATCCTTTACCAATTCTCATATACAGAATGGTAGGTCTACGAAATACAGTCATTGCTACGTTAACATTATACCTCTAGCAATGAAAAATCTCAGTACTCCCTAGTAAGTACAAACCTTACTTGTCTAACTCTATATGGAGTAGCAAGCTTTCAAATTTGTCAAGTTAACACTACACCTCTGACACTTTAAACTTCACTTGTCAATTCTCATCAGTAGAATGATAAGTCTTCAAAATTGCTTATATCGCAAATCAATCAATGTAAGTTAAAATTACACCTCTGACATTTCAAATTCTACTTGTCAATCTCATCATCAGTAGAACGACAGGTCCCCAAATTGCTCCCATCACGAGCTAATTTTTGTCAAGTTAATACCACACCTCTGACAAATTACTGTTAAGTTTAACATTACACTTCTAACAGTGATTAAGTTGCTGCCAAGTTCAATATTAAACCTTTGATGGTCATTTCCCTCAGACTTCCATATCGAAGCTGAAATGAGCGATGCTAAGTTTAACATTACACCTCTAGCATCCAGGTCATTACTAATTTCAACAATACACCTATGGCCATGACTTTTCCTCGGACTTCCTTGTTGAAGTCGAGATGACCATTGCCAAGCATTACCTCACTGCCAAGTTAATCATTACACCTATGACAGTGACACTTTCAGTTTTCTCAAATGAAAATGGAACACTCTTGAGTTAAGTTAATATTACACCTCTGACTCACACCCTTGTCAAGTTAACATTACACTTCTGACAAGACTATATTCAACCTGTTAAGTTAATATCACACCTCTAACGGAAAAAGTCCTCCTAGATTCCCCGCGAGTCTAGTCTCGCTTGTATTCTTGTCAACAGAGTAACAAGTCCACTTAAAAAAATATTATTAGGTTAATATTACACCGTTAACAGTTTTTTTCACTAAATCCCCAGTTGGGTCTTAGTCAAGTTAATTCCAAACCTCTGATGAAAACTCATCCTCCCTGGGGATACAAATTTCACTTGTCATTCTCATTTATAGATTGGCAGGTCCACACGAATTATCTCACTTCTGTCAAGTTAATATCACACCTCTGACAGCATTGATGAATTTCCTGAAACAGGATTTTTCTTAAACTTGACTCGTTAGGATTATTATCATATTTTTAGCAAGTCAAAGATCCTTTACTTCTATTTATCTGATTTTCAATGCAAAAAAAAAAGGAATTCAAGACAATAGAAGAATACAAGAAAAAAGTATCGCTTTTATTTATATTCAGACATATAAAAGTGATACAAGACGCTCTCTTATACAATAAGATTAAGTGTTACAACACAGAGTACAAAGAAGTCCCTCTCTCTCAGTAAAAGGTTGCACTCACTCCTTGAAGCATTCTCACCACTCCAAATACAAGATGTTTGGAAGAGCGCCAAAGAAGGGCTGAGCACTATTGTGACGATCAGATGCTGATTACATCATGATGCATGCGTAAACATCGAAGGAGTCCATCGTTGACCAAGAACAATGGGTTTCTTGAGGTCGAAATGCAGCAAAGCCTTCTGACTCCATCCGACCAACTGGTGTAGGTCATAATCCTTCGTTGATGAACATCTCAACCACCAGAAAGTCATCCAGTGAATATGGATTTTTCGTAGATGTCACTTCTGGGGTGAGGTTGGTGAAGGTAGAATTTAAGACCTTATGGTGACACCCTCTTTCCCGTGACCTGCAAGAGAACCATACCCGGCACCATATCCACTGTGACCATGACGAACCCGGAGGCATTGCCGGTGCGTCATATCCAATGAGGTCTTGACGGATGTCATCAGTCGCGCCAAATCCTCGTCTCCCATAAACAGGACCCTTGACTTCTCCTCCAGTGCTCGACCATCGAACGAGTTCGCTGGCCGATATATTCTCCAAGGGCCCAGCGAATGTGCGAAAACTGATTAAGGCTACCTGTGGGAAGTAAAAACTAGAGGGTTAGAATTCTAAAATAGAAAGACTAAAGAACAGACGCGGCTATAGCTGTAAACTTTAGACGCAGGGATGACCCCGCGCAGAAAGTCAAAATTTTGTTACGACAGAAACAGACGCGATCGAGGTTGTGGACTTCAGATACACACAGATCTGAATGCGGTCTAGTTTTAGGCCCGCGTCTAAAATATGAGACGCGAAGAGAACCAGACGCGAAAATTATCACATCCTTGTTCGAGAAACAAGGGTTGCTACATCCAAGTCTGAAGCCCTCGGTTAGAATAAAAAATCTTTTAAATCAACACCTCGAACGTGAGCTCTATATGCAAAGCTCGCGTCTCGCAGTCCAGATATAAAGTTCATCACACTTGCGTCCCGAGGACTTTGAGTTAGAGTTCAGACTCAATCAACTCGCGCTTCATCAAGAAGTCTAAAAGGCGCGACTTTCAGATAATGGGCGCACCAGTCAGACTTTAAGAGAAGGTTAAGAGAGTGAATCTCTTTAAGGGACAGCAAAACTGAAACCCAGTTGAGCTGAGTATTTCATGGTGACAATTAATTCCTACCGCGCAGAAGAACCCTCTAAAGGTTGAACTTTCTGCATCAAGGCGCGGATATAAAAGGTACTCAGAGGGACGCATTTTGATCTTGAAATCACTTGACAGTGATAATCTTCAGGGAAGATTAAAGAAAAGCATGAAAGCTTTGAGTTTTCGCTGTCCATAGGGGTACATCCCATTGAAGAAAGAAGATTAAGTCAAGATGAAGACCCTCAGAGCGCCTGCTCTTAAGGGAACAGCTATCTAAGCAACGGACTATTAAGGGGGCGAGTCCTATTTATAGGCCAGCCATAAGGCCTGTAATTAATGGCGAAAAAATCAGAGCCATCGGCCTTAATTCCCGCACGAACGTCGAAGCCAATCAAAAAATAAAGAGTGACGCGTGGATTGCCGCTTCGGGAAATATCAGAGGACGTAAGTCCCCAATCGTCAATGCTGACTGGGCATTTAAAGATTTAACGTCAACGCCCAATAAAGAGCTGACGCGTGGACTGCCGCTTCGGGAAACATTGAAGGATACAGGTCCCCAATCGTCAATGCCGACTTGGCTTTTAAAGGTCCAACCAGATTTTTAAGACGGGTTGCATGTGACGCTTGGGAGGTTGCGTCAAGCGCAGACTCAAAGGTCGCGTCCTGAAACCCGCGTCCCTTCATGAACCCGAAGGCTGCGTTCTTTTCATTCCTGCTAAGAGATCCGTGACCGCGTCTCTTGGAGTGGTTCAGAGTGCGTCTCCTCAGCGAATGGGGTCCATTCAGAGGTTGTGTCTTGAGTCCGCATCATCTTGAAAGCTGCGTTCTGAAGTTTGCATCCTCAACAACCAGAGAAGACCCGCGTCATTCTCGAGGAGTCCTGGAACTGCGCCTCCATTGCGAGAAGAAAGTCATATCTCCATCATAAACTCAATATGACCTGAGTTTGCGCCTTACAAGGGACCAGAGCCGCGTCTCTACTGATCCAGTATCGTGTCCCCATCAACTAGCTGAGATCCATGCGTCAGTCTTGAGGAGCCTAAGACCTCGTCTCCACTGCATCCTAACAGAATTAAGGGCCGCGTCCATGGATCCGCGTCCTTCCATAACCAGAGCCGCGTCTTTATCAAAAAGAAAATTTCGCGCGTCTTCCCTGGTGAGCTTGAACGGCGTCTCTGTTAGCGGATCAGAGTCGCGTTTTTCAAAAACCGCATCTCCACTATAAATGAGAGCCGCGTCTCGCTCAAGAACTCAGTTCAGCCTGAGTTTATTATTCATGGCCGACTAAAGACGACGGTTATGAAAATTGAATTCATCTATAGGAAGTAAAGGACTTGAAAGGATGAAGATGGAGTAAAACTTTGAAGACATTTATTATTTGATTCAAAAATGGTAAAAGTAATACAGACACTCTTGACAAATAGTTTTTTTTTTAAAAAAGGGGTGAACAAATACAAAATGGAGAAGAAGGCTAATAATCTTGCTTCGCTAAAGAACGGATTTGTTCTCAGAGACGGTGCATCTCGTGCTGACGTGCCTTTTCAGCCTCCACTAGAGCTTGGACCCGCAGCTCCTCTTCAGACAAAAATCTCTTCGCAGCTAGTTGCGCTTGAAGGGACTCCAATCAGGAGAATGAGCAGAGAGGTTTTCTTCAACCTGTGTCTTGGCAGTTTCCAGCTCCTCCAGCCTTTTTCTAGCAGTGACAAGCTTCTGCTCATTGGTCTCGATCAAATCTTGTGCCCTGGCGATAGTAGCTCGAGCAGTGACAATAACCTGCTCTGCACTCTGTATGAAGATTTCAGATTCCTTGGAATCGCCAATCAGCCTTTGGT